>JANJGN010000870.1:25000-250937 GCA_026770705.1 Isurus oxyrinchus | reverse complement strand
TCACACTCCCTCTCTCACACTCCCCCTCTCTCACACTCCCTCTCTCACACTCCCTCTCTCACTGCACTCCCCCCTCTCTCACACTCCCCTCTCTCACACTCCCTCTCTCACACTCCCTCTCTCACACTCCCTCTCTCACACTCCCCCTCTCACATTCCTCCTCTCTCACTCGCCCCCTCTCTCACACTCCCTCTCTCACACTCCCTCTCTCTCACACTTCCTCTCTCTCACAATCCCTTTCTCACACTCCCTCTCTCACAATCCTCCCTCTCTCACATTCCCTCTTTCACACTCTCCCTCTCTCACACTCCCCTCTCTCACACTCCCTCTCTCACACTCCCTCTCTCACACTCCTTCCTCTCTCACACTTCCTCTCTCTCACACTCCCTCTCTCACACTCCCTCTCTCACACTCCCCTCTCTCAGAATCCTCCCTCTCTCACACTCCCTCTCTCACACTCCCCTCTCTCACACTCCCTCTCTCACACTCCCTCTCTCACACTCCCCCTCTCTCACACTCCCTCTCTCACACTCCCTCTCTCACACTCCCCCTCTCTCACACTCCCCCCTCTCTCACACTCCCTCTCTCACACTCCCTCTCTCACACTCCCTCTCTCACAATCCTCCCTCTCACACTCCCCCTCTCCCACACTCCCTCTCACACTCCCCTCCTCTCACACTCCCCTCTCTCACACTCCCTCTCTCACACTCTCTCTCTCACACTCTCCTCTCTCTCACAATCCCCTCTCTCACACTCCCTCTCTCACACTCCCCTCTCTCACACTCCCTCTCTCACACTCCCTCTCCTCACACTCCCTCTCTCCACACTCCCCCTCTCTCACACTCCCTCTCTCTCACACTCCCTCTCTCACACTCCCTCTCTCACACTCCCTCTCTCACACTCCCTCTCTCACACTCCCTCTCTCACAATCCTCCCTCTCTCACACTCCCTCTCTCACACTCCCTCTCTCACACTCCCTCTCTCACAATCCTCCCTCTCTCACACTCCCTCTCTCACACCCTCTCTCACACTCCTCTCTCACAATCCTCCCTCTCTCACACTCCCTCTCTCACACTCCCTCTCTCACACTCCCTCTCACATCACACTCCCCCTCTCTCACACTCCCCCTCTCTCACACTCCCTCTCCTCACACTCCCTCTCTCACACTCCCCCTCTCTCACACTCCCCCTCTCTCACACTCCTCCCTCTCTCACACTCCCCTCTCACACTCCCCTCTCTCACACTCCCCTCTCTCACACTCCTCCTCTCTCACTCTCCCCCTCTCTCACACTCCCTCTCTCACACTCCCTCTCTCTCACACTTCCTCTCTCTCACAATCCCTTCTCACACTCCCTCTCTCACAATCCTCCATCTCTCACATTCCCTCTTTCACACTCTCCCTCTCTCACACTCCCTCTCTCACACTCCCTCTCTCACACTCCCTCTCTCACACTCCTTCTCTCTCACACTTCCTCTCTCTCACACTCCCTCTCTCACACTCTCTCTCTCACACTCCCTCTCTCACACTCCCTCTCTCACAATCCTCCCTCTCTCACACTCCCCCCTCTCTCACACTCCCTCTCTCACACTCCCCCTCTCACACACTCCCTCTCTCACACTCCCTCTCTCACACTCCCCTCTCTCACACTCCCTCTCTCACACTCCTCTCTCTCACAATCCTCCCTCTCTCACACTCCCCCTCTCCCACACTCCCTCTCTCACACTCCCTCTCTCACACTCTCTCTCTCTCACACTCCCTCTCTCACACTCTCTCTCTCACACTCCCTCTCTCACACTCCCTCTCTCACACTCCCTCTCTCACACTCCCTCTCTCACACTCCCTCTCTCACACTCCCCCTCTCCCACACTCCCTCTCTCACACTCCCTCACTCACGCTCCTGCTCTCACACACTCCCTCTCTCACACTCCCTCTCTCACAATACCCCTCTCTCACACTCCTCCTCTCACACTCCCCTCACTCACACTTTCCCTCTCTCACACTTCTCCTCTATCACACTCCTCCTCTCTCACCCTCCCTCTCTCACACTCCCTCTCTCACACTCCCCTCTCTCACAAATCCCCCTCTCTCACACTCCCAATCTCTCACACATCACCTCTCTCACACTCCCTCTCTCACACCCCCCTCTCTCACAAATCCCCTCTCTCACACTCCCTCTCTCACACTCCCCCTCCCTCACACTCCCTCTCTCACACTCCCCCTCTCTCACTCTCTCTCTCACACACCCTCTCTCACAATACCCCTCTCTCACACTAATCCTCTCACACTCCCTCTCTCACACTCCCTCTCTCACAATCCTCTCTCCACTCTCCCCCTCTCTCACACTCCCTCTCTCACACTTCCTCTCTCACACTCCCCCTCTCTCACACTCCCCCTCTCTCACACTCCCCCCTCTCTCACTCCCTCTCTCACACTTCCCCTCTCTCACACTCTCTCTCACAGTCCTCCTCTCTCACTCTCCCCTCTCTCACACTCCCTCTCTCACAATCCTCTCTCTCTCTCACTCCCTCTCTCACAATCCTCCCTCTCTCACAATCCTCCCTCTCTCACACTCCCCCTCGCTCACACTCCCCCTCTCTCACTCTCCCCCTCGCTCACACTCCCCCTCTCTCACACTCCCTCTCTCACACTCGCTCTCTCACACTCCCTCTCTCACACTCCCAATCTCTCACACTTACCCTCTCTCACACTACCGCTCTCACACTCCCCCTCTCTCACACTCACTCTCACAATCCCTCTCTCACACTCCCCCTCTCTCACACCCTCTCTCACACTCCCTCTCTCACAATCCTCCCTCTCTCACACTCCCTCTCTCACATTCCTCCTCTCTCACTCTCCCCCTCACACACCCTCTCTCACACTCCCCCTCTCTCACACTCACTCTCTCACACTCACTCTCTCACACCTCACTCTCTCACACTCCCTCTCTCTTCCCTCACTCTCTCACACTCCCTTTCTCACACTCCCCCTTTCTCACACTCCCTCCTCACACTCACCCTCTCTCACACTCCCTCTCTCACACTCCTCTCTCACAATCCCTCTCTCACACTCCCCTCTCTCACACTCCCTCTCTCACACTCCCTCTCTCACACTCCCTCTCTCACACTCCCCCTCTCTCATACTCCCTCTCTCTCTCACACTCCCTCTCTCTCTCACACTCCCTCTCTCACACTCACCCTCTCACACTCCCTCTCTCACACTCCCTCTCTCACACTCCCCCTCACACACTCCCTCTCACACACTCCCTCTCTCACACTCCCTCTCTCTCTCACACTCCCTCTCTCACACTCCCTCCTCTCTCACAATCCTCTCTCACTCTCCCCCTCTCTCACACTCCCTCTCTCACACTTCCTCTCTCACACTCCCCCTCTCTCACACTCCCCCTCTCTCACACTCCCCCTCTCTCACTCCCTCTCTCACACTTCCCCTCTCTCACACTCTCTCTCACATCCTCCTCTCACCTCTCCCTCTCTCACACTCCCTCTCTCACAATCCTCTCTCTCTCTCACTCCCTCTCTCACAATCCTCCCTCTCTCACAATCCTCCCTCTCTCACACTCCCCCTCGCTCACACTCCCCCTCTCTCACACTCCCCCTCGCTCACACTCACCCCCCCTCTCACACACTCCCTCTCTCACACTCGCTCTCTCACACTCCCTCTCTCACACTCCCTCTCTCACACTCCCAATCTCTCACACTTACCCTCTCTCACACTACCCGCTCTCACACTCCCCCTCTCTCACACTCACTCTCTCACAATCCCTCTCTCACACTCCCCCTCTCTCACACCCTCTCTCACACTCCCTCTCTCACAATCCTCCCTCTCTCACACTCCCTCTCTCACATTCCTCCTCTCTCACTCTCCCCCTCACACACCCTCTCTCACACTCCCCCTCACTCACACTCACTCTCTCACACTCACTCTCTCACACTCACTCTCTCACACTCCCCTCTCTTCCCTCACTCTCTCACACTCCCTTTCTCACACTCCCCCTTTCTCACACTCCCTCTCTCACACTCCCCCTCTCACACACTCCCTCTCTCACTGTCCCTCTCTCACACTCACCCTCTCTCACACTCCCTCTCTCACACTCCCTCTCTCACAATCCCTCTCTCACACTCCCTCTCTCACACTCCCTCTCTCACACTCCCTCTCTCACACTCCCCCTCTCTCATACTCCCTCTCTCTCACACTCCCCTCTCTCTCACACTCCTCTCACACACTCCCTCTCTCACACTCCCTCTCTCACACTCCCTCTCTCACACTCCCCCTCACACACTCCCTCTCTCACACTCCCTCTCTCACACTCCTCTCTCTCTCACACTCCCTCCTCTCACACTCCCTCCTCTCACACTCCCTCTCTCACAATCCCTCTCTCACACTCCCTCTCTCACACTCCCCCTCTCTCACACTCCTCCTCTCTCACAATCCCTCTCTCACAATCCTCCCTCTCTCACACTCCCTCTCTCACACTCCCTCTCTCACACTCCCCCTCTCTCACACTCCCTCTCACACACTTCCTCTCTCACAATCCTCCCTCTCTCACACTCCCTCTCTCACATTCCTCCTCTCTCACTCTCCCCCCCTCACACACCCTCTCTCACACTCCCCCTCTCTCACACTCACTCTCTCACACTCTCTCTCTCACACTCTCTCTCTCACACTCTCTCTCTCATACTCCCTTTCTCACACTCCCTCTCTCACACTCCCCCTCTCTCACGCTCACTCTCTCACACTCACTCTCTCACACTCCCTATCTCTTCCCTCACTCTCTCACACTCCCTTTCTCACACTCCCCCTCTCTCACACTCCCTCTCTCACACTCCCTCTCTCACACACTCCCTCTCTCACAGTCCCTCTCTCACACTCACCCTCTCTCACACTCCCTCTCTTACACTCCCTCTCTCACACTCCCTCTCTCTCACACTCCCCCTCTCTCACACTCCCCTCTCTCACACTCCCTCTCTCACACTCCCTCTCTCACACTCCCTCTCTCTCACACTCACCCTCTCTCACACTCCCTCTCTCTCACATTCCTCCTCTCTCATTCTCCTCCTCTCTCACACTCCCCTCTCTCACTCTCCACCTCTCTCACGCCCTCTCTCACACTCCCTTTCTCACACTCTCTCTCTTGCACTTCCTCTCTCACACTCCCTCTCTCACTCGCCCCCTCTCTCACGCCCTCTCTCACACTCCCCCTCTCTCACACTCCCTCCCTCCACTCCCTCTCTCTCACACTCCCTCTCTCACACTCCCTCTCTCACACTCCCTCTCTCACACTCCCCTCTCTCACACTCCCCCCTCTCTCACACTCCCTCTCTCTCACACTCCTCCTCTCTCACAATCCCTCTCTCACAATCCTCCCTCTCTCACACTCCCTCTCTCACACTCCCTCTCTCACACTCCCTCTCTCACAATCCTCCCTCTCTCACACTCCCTCTCTCACACTCCCTCTCTCACACTCCCTCTCTCACACTCCCTCTCTCACACTCCCCTCCACCACTCTGTCCTCCTCTCTCACTGCATCTTCTCTCTCTCTATACCTCCATCGGCCTCTCTCACACTCCCTTTCTCTGTACCTCAACCTTGTCTTCTCTCGCTCCCTCTTCTCACTCCCTCCCCTCACTCCCCTTCCCTCACTTCCTCCCCTCACTCCCCTTCCCTCACTCCCCTTCCCTCACTCCCTCTGCCTCTGTATGTCTCCCTATGCCTCTCTTGCACTTCTCCCTCACACTATCCCTCCTCCCCGCTTTCCCACGAACGTCCACACACTCCTATTTAGTGAAGGTAAAAAGGACAAGGGAGACTTGATGTTTTAAGTTTTTGCGCGAGCGCTGGAGAGAGAAAGGGAGGGGGGGAAATTAACACGGTGACTGGTAAAAATCAGGAAAAGGGGAGCTTTACTCTGTATCTAACCCTGTGCTGTACCTGTCCTGGGAATGTTTGATGGGGACAGTGTATGGGGAGCTTTACTCTGTATCTAACCCCGTGCTGTACCTGTCCTGGGAATGTTTGATGGGGACAGTGTAGAGGGAGCTTTACTCTGTATCTAACCCCGTGCTGTACCTCTCCTGGGAGTGTTTGATGGGGACAGTGTAGAGGGAGCTTTACTCTGTATCTAACCCCGTGCTGTACCTGTCCTGGGAATGTTTGATGGGGACAGTGTAGAGGGAGCTTTACTCTGTATCTAACCCTGTCTTGTAACTGTTGTGGGAGTGTTTGATGGGGACAGTGTAGAGGGAGATTTACTCTGCATCTAATCACATGCGGTACCTGTCCTGGGATTTTTTGCTGTGGACAGTGTAGAAGGAGCTTTACTCTGTTTCTAACCACGTGCTGTACATCTCCTGCGAGTGTCTGATGGGGACAGTGCAGATGGAGATTAATTCTGTTTCCACCCTGGAAATAACTGCCATGGGAGTGTTTGATGGGGACAGTGTAGATGGAGCTTAACTCTGTATCTAACCCCGTGAAGTAACTGTTTGTGGGAGTGTTTGATGTGCACAATGTAGCTGGAGCTTTACTCCGTATCTAACCTTGTGTTGCACCCGTCCTAGGAGTGTTTGATGGGGACAGTGTAGAGGGAGATTTACTCTGTATCTAACCCCATGCTGTACCTGTCCTGGGAGTGTTTGATGTGGACAGTGTAGAGGGAGATTTACTTTGTATCTCACCCCGTGCTGTACCTGTCCTGGGAGTGTTTGATGGGGCCAGTGTAGAGGGAGATTTACACTGTATCTAACCCCGTGATGTACCTGTCCTGGGAGTGTTTTGATGGGGACAGTGTAGAGTGAGCTTTACTCTGTATCTAACCCCGTGCTGCACCTGTCCTGGGAGTGTTTGATGTGGACAGTGTAGAGGGAGATTTACTTTGTATCTCACCCCGTGCTGTACCTGTCCTGGGAGTGTTTGATGGGGACAATGTAGAGGGAGCTTTACTTTGTATCTAACCCCGTGCTGTACCTGTCCTGGGAGTGTTTGATGGGGACAGTGTAGAGGGAGCTTTACTCTGTATCTAATCGTGTGCTGTACCAGTCCTGGGAGTGTTTGATGGGGACAGTGTAGAGGGAGATTTACTCTGTATCTAACCCTGTCTTTTAACTGTTGTGGGCGTTTTTCATGGGGACAGTGTAGAGGGAGATTTACTCTGTATCTAACCCTGTCTTTTAACTGTTGTGGGAGTGTTTGATGGGGACAGTGTAGAGTGAGCTTTACACTGTATCTAACCCCGTGCTGTACCTGTCCTGGGAGTTTTTGATGGGCACAGTGTAGATGGAGCTTTATTCTGTATCTAACACTGTCTTTTACCTGTCCTGGGAGTGTATGATGTGGACAGTGTAGAGGGAGCTTTAATCTGTATCTAAACCTGTGCTGTTCCTGTCCTGGGAGTGTTTGCTGGGGACCCTGTATAGGGAGATTTACTCGGTATCTAACCCCGTGCTGTACCTGTCCTGGGAGTGTTTGATCGGGACGGTGTAGAGGGAGCTTTACTCTGTATCTAACCCCGTGCTGTACCTGTCCTGGGAGTGTTTGATCGGGACGGTGTAGAGGGAGCTTTACTCTGTATCTAACCCCGTGCTGTACCTGTCCTGGGAGTGTTTGGTGGGAACAGTGTAGAGGGAGTTTTACTCTGTATGTAACCCCGTGCTGTGACTGTTCTCGGTGGGGTTAGTGGTGACAGTGTAGAGGGAGCTTTGCTCAGTATCTTACTGGGTGCTGTACCTGTCCTGGGAGTATTTGATGGGCACAGTGTAGCTGCAGCTTTACTCTGTACCTAACCCTGTGTTGCACCTGCCCTGGGTGTGTTTGATGGGGACAGTATAGAGGGAGCTTAACTGTATCTAACCCCGTGAAGTAACTTTCATGGGAGTGTTTGATGAGGACAGTGTAGAGGCAGCTTTACTCTGTATCTAACCCCGTGCTGTACCTGTCCTGGGAGTGTTTGATGGGGACAGTGTAGGGGGATCTTTACTGTGTATCTAACCATTGCTGTACCTGTCCCAGTTGTGTTTGATGCGGACAGTGTAGACAGAGATTTACTCTGCATCTTACTCCGTGCTGTACCTGTCCTGAGAGTGTTTGATGGGGACAGTGTAGAGGGAGCATTACTCACTATCTAACACCGTGCTGTACCTGTCCTGGGCGTGATTGAAGGGGACAGTATTGAGCGAGCTTTACTCTGTATCTAACCCCATGCTGTACCAGTCCTGGGTGTGTTTGATGGAGACAGTGTAGAGGGAGCTTTACTCTGTTTCTAACCCCGTGCTGTACCTGTCCTGGGAGTGTTTGATGGGGACAGTGTAGAGGGTGCTTTACTCTGTATCTAACTGTTGCTGTACCTGTCCTGGTTGTGTCTGATGCGGACAGTGTAGACGGAGCTTTACTCTGCATCTTACTCCATGCTGTACCTGTCCTGAGAGTGTTTGATGGGGACAGTGTTGAGCGAGCTTTACTCTGTCTCTAACCCCATGCTGTACCTGTCCTGGGAGTGTTTTGAAGTGTACAGTGTAGAGTGAGCTTTACTCTGTAACTAAACCCTTGCTGTACCTTTTCTGGGAGTGTTTGATGGGGACGCTGCAGAGGGAGCTTTACTCTGTATCTAACCCCGTGCAGTACATGTCCCGGAGTGTTTGAAGGGGATGGTGTAGATGGAGCTTTACTCTGCATCTTACTCCGTGCTGTACCTGTCCTGGGAGTGTTTCATGGGGACAGTGTACAGGGAGCTTTACTCTGTATCTAACCCCATGCTGTACCTGTCCTGGGAGTGTTTGATGGGGACAGTGTAGAGGGAGCTTTACTCTGTATCTAACCCCGTGCTGTACCTGTCCTGGGAGTGTTTGATGGGGACAGTGTAGAGGGAGTTTTACTCTGTATCTAACCCCGTGCTGTACCTGTCCTGGGAGTGTTTGATGGGGACAGTGTAGAGGGAGCTTTACTCTGTATCTAACCCCGTGCTGTACCTGTCCTGGGAGTGTTTGATGGGGACAGTGTAGAGGGAGTTTTACTCTGTATCTAATCCCATCTTGTACCTGTTTTGGGAGTGTTTTATTTGAACACTGTAGAGGGAGCTTTAATCCTTATCTAAACCCGTGCTGTACATGTCCTTGGAGTGTTTGATAGGGACAGTGTAGTTGGAGCTGTACTCTGTATTTAATCCCATGTTGTACCTGTCCTGGGAATGTTTGATTGCGAGAGTGTAGAGGGTGCTTTAGTCTGTATCCTACACTGTCCTTAACCTGTACTGGGAGTCTTTGATGTGGACGGTGTTGAGGGACCTTTAATCTGTATCTACACCTGTGCTGTACCTGTCCTGGGAGTGTTTGATGGGGACAGTGTAGAGGGAGCTTTACTCTGTATCTAACCCCGTGCTGTACCTGTCCTGCGAGTGTTTGATGGGGACTGTGTAGAGGGAGATTTACTCTGTATCTAAACTGTGCTGTACCAGTCCTCGGACAATTTGATGGGGACAGTGTAGAGGGAGCTTTTCTCTGTATCTAACCCTGTGCTGTACATGTCCTGGGAGTGTTTGATGGGGACAGTGTAGCGGGACCTTTACTCTCTATCTAACCCCGTGCTGTATCTGTCCTGTGAGTGTTTGATGGGGACAGTGCAGATGGAGCTTCACTCTGTATCTAACCCCGTGCTGTACCTCTACTGGGAGTGTTTGATGGGTACGGTGTATAGGGTGATTTACTCTCTATCTAACGCTTTGCTGTAGTAGTCCTGGGAGTGTTTGATGGGTACGGTGTTGACGGCGATTTACTCTGTATCTAACCCCATGCTGTACCTGTCCTGCGAGTGTTTGATGGGGACATTGTCGAAGGAGCTTTACTCTGTATCTAATGCAGTTCTGTACCTGCCCTGGGAGTGTTTCATTCGGTGAGTGTAGAGGGATCTTTACTCATTATCTAACCCCATTCTTTCCCTGTCCTGTGAGTGTTTGATGTGGACGCTGTAGAGGGAGCTTTAATCTGTACCTAACCCTGTGCTGTACCTGTCCTGGGAGTGTTTGATGGGGACAGTGTAGAGGGAGTTTTACTCTGTATTTAATCCCATGTTGGACCTGTCCTGGGAATGTTTGATTGCGAGAGTGCAGAGGGAGATTTACTCTGTATCTTACACTGTCCTTTACCTGTCCTGGGAGTCTTTGATGTGGACGGTGTAGAGGCAGCTTTAATCTGTATCTACACCTGTGCTGTACCTGTCCTGGGAGTGTTTGATTGGGAGAGAGTAGAGGGAGATTTACTCTGCATGTAACCCCGTGCTGTACCTGTCCTGGGAGTATTTGATGGGGACAGCGTAGAGGGAGCTTTACTCTGTATCTAACCCCATGCTGTACCTGCCCTGGGAGTGTTTGACAGGGACAGTGTAGAGGGAGGTTTACTCTGTATCTAACCCAGTGCTGTACCTGCCCTGGGAGTGTTTGACAGGGACAGTGTAGAGGGAGCTTTGCTCTGTCTCTAACCCCGTCATGTACCTGTTCAGGGAGAGTTTGATGGGGACAATGTAGAGGGAGCTTTACTCTGTATCTAACCCCGTGCAGGACATATCCTGGGAGTGTTTGATGGGGACAGTGCAGAGGGAACTTTACTCTGTATGTAAACCAGTCCAGTACATATCCTGGGAGTGTTTGATGGGGACAGTGCAGAGGGAGCTTTACTCTGTATCTAACCACAAGCAGTACCTGTCCTGGGAGCGTTTGATGGGGAGAGTGTCGAGGGTGTTTACTCTGTATCTAACACCGTGTGGTACCTGTCCTGGGAGTGTTTGATTGGGACATCGTAGAGGGAGCTTTACTCCGTATCTAACCCCATTCTGTACCTGTCCTGGGAGTGTTTGATGGGGACGGTGTAGAGGGAGCTTTAATCTTTATCTAACCCTGTGCTGTATCTGTCCTGGGAGTGTTTGATAGGGACAGTGTAGAGGGAGCTTTACTCTTTATCTATTCCCATGTTTTACCTGTCCTGGGAGTGTTTGATTGGGACACTGTAGAGGGAGCTTTAGTCTGTATCTAACCCCGTGCTGTACCTGTCCTGGGAGAGTTTGATGGGGACAGTGTAGAGGGAGCTTTACTCTGTATCTAACCCCGTCTTGTAACTGTTGTGGGAGTGTTTTATTGTGACAGAGTAGAAGGAGATTTACTCTGTATCTAACCACGTGCTGTCCCTACCCTGGGATTGTTTGATGGGGACCGTGCAGAGGCAGCTTTACTCTGTATCTAAATCCGTCTTGTAACTGTTATGGGAGTGTTTGATGGGGACAGTGTAGAGGGAGCTTTACTCTGTATCTAACTGTTGCTGTACCTGTCCAGGGAGTCTTTGATGGGGACAGTGTAGAGGGAGTTTCACTCTGTATCTAACCCGTGCCGTACCTGTCCTGTGAGTGTTTGATGGGGACAGTGTAGAAGGAGCATTACTCGGTATCTAATCCCGTCTTTACCTGTCCTGGGAGTGTTTGATGAGGACAGTGTTGAGGGAGATTTACTCTGTACCTAACCACTTGCTGTACGGGACCTGGGAGTGTTTGATGGGGACAGTGTAGAGGAAGCTTTTCTCTGTATCTAACAACATGCTGTACCTGCCCTGGGAGTGTTTGATGTGGACAGTGCAGAGGGATCTTTGCTCTGTATCTAATCCCGTGCTGTACCTGTCGTGGGGGTGTTTGATGGGGACGGTGTAGAGGGAGGTTTAATCTGTATCTAACCCTGTTCTGTACCTGTCCTGGGAGTGTTTGATTGGGACAGTGTAGAGGGAGCTTTACTCTGTATCTAACCCCGTGCTGTACCTGTCCTGGGAGTGTTTGATTGGGACAGTGTAGAGGGAGCTTTACTCTGTCTCTAACCATGTTCTGTACCTGTCCTGTGAGTGTTTGATGGGGACAGTGTAGAGTGAGCTTAACTCTGCCTCTAACACCGTGCTGTAACTGTCCTGGGAGTGCTTGATTGGTACACTGTAGAGGGAGCTTTACTCTGTGTCTAACCCCGTGCTGTACCTGCCCTGGGAGTGTTTGATGGGGACAGTGTAGAGGGAGCTTTACTCTGTATCTAACCACGTGCAGTATCTGTCCTGGGAGTGTTTGATGGGAACAGTGTAGAGGGAGCTTTTCTCTGTATTTAACCCCATGCTGTGACTGTTCTCGGAGGGTTTATTTGCGACAGTGTAGAGGGAGCTTTGCTCTGTATCTAATCCCATCTTGTACTAGTCCTGGGAGTGTTTGGTGGGGACAGTGTAGTGGGAGCTTTAATCTGTATCTAATCCCGTCATGTACCTGTTTTGGGAGTGTTTTATTTGAACACTGTAGAGGGAGCTTTAATCCTTATCTAAACCCGTGCTGTACATGTCCTTGGAGTGTTTGATTGGGACAGTGTAGTTGGAGCTGTACTCTGTATTTAATCCCGTGTTGTACCTGTCCTGGGAATGTTTGATTGCGAGAGTGTAGAGGGTGCTTTAGTCTGTATCCTACACTGTCCTTAACCTGTACTGGGAGTCTTTGATGTGGACGGTGTTGAGGGACCTTTAATCTGTATCTACACCTGTGCTGTACCTGATCTGGGAGTGTTTGATGGGGAGAGTGTAGAGGGAGCTTTACTCTGTATCTAACCCCGTGCTGTTCCAGTCCTGCGAGTGTTTGATGGGGACTGTGTAGAGGGAGATTTACTCTGTATCTAACCCTGTGCTGTACATGTCCTGGGAGTGTTTGATGGGGACAGTGTAGAGGGACCTTTACTCTCTATCTAACCCCGTGCTGTATCTGTCCTGTGAGTGTTTGATGGGGACAGTGCAGATGGAGCTTCACTCTGTATCTAACCCCGTGCTGTACCTCTACTGGGAGTGTTTGATGGGTACGGTGTATAGGGTGATTTACTCTCTATCTAACGCTTTGCTGTAGTAGTCCTGGGAGTGTTTGATGGGTACGGTGTTGACGGCGATTTACTCTGTATCTAACCCCATGCTGTACCTGTCCTGCGAGTGTTTGATGGGGACATTGTCGAAGGAGCTTTACTCTGTATCGAATGCAGTTCTGTACCTGCCCTGGGAGTGTTTCATTCGGTGAGTGTAGAGGGATCTTTACTCAGTATCTAACCCCATTCTTTCCCTGTCCTGTGAGTGTTTGATGTGGACGCTGTAGAGGGAGCTTTACTCTGTATCTAACCCTGTGCTGTACCTGTCCTGGGAGTGTTTGATGGGGACAGTGTAGAGGGAGTTTTACTCTGTATCTAACACTGTCCTTTAACTGTCCTCAGAGTGTGGATGTGGACGGTGTAGAGGGATCTTTAATCTGTATCTAAACCCGTGCTGTACATGTCCTGGGAGTGTTTTATTGGGACAGTGTAGTGAGAGCTCTACTCTGTATTTAATCCCATGTTGGACCTGTCCTGGGAATGTTTGATTGCGAGAGTGCAGAGGGAGCTTTACTCTGTATCTTACACTGTCCTTTACCTGTCCTGGGAGTCTTTGATGGGGAGAGTGTCGAAGGAGCTTTACTCTGTATTTAATGCAGTTCTGTACCTGCCCTGGGAGTGTTTCATTCGGTGAGTGTCGAGGGAGCTTTACTCTGTATCTCACACCGTGCTGCACCTGTCCAGGGAGTGTTTGATGGGAAAGGTGTAGAGGGAGCATTACTCTGTATCTATCCTGTTGCTGAATCTGCCCTGGGAGTGGTTGATGGGGGCAGTGTAGAGGGAGCTTTACTCTGTATCTAACCCCGTGTTGTTCCTGTCCTGTGAGTGTTTGATGGTGGCAATGTAGAGAGTCTTTGCTCTGTCTTGAACCCTGTGCTGTATGTGTCCTGGGAGTGTTTGATGAGCACAGTGTAGAGGGAGCTTTACTCTGTATGTAACCCCCGGCTGTATCTTTCCCGGGAGTGTTTGATGGGGACAGTGTAGAGGGAGATTTACTCTGTATCTAACCCTGTGCTGTACCTGTCCTGGGAGTGTTAGATGGGGACAGTGTAGAGGGAGCTTTACTCTGTATCTAATCCCGTGTTGTAACTGTCCTGGGAGTGTTTGATGGGGATAGTATAGAGGGAGCTTTACTCCGTATCTGTTCCTGTGCTGTAACTGTCCTGTGAGTGTTTGATGGGGACAGTGTAGATGGTTCTTTACTCTGTGTCTAACCCCGTGCTATACCTGTCCTGGGAGTGTTTGATGGGGATGATTTAGAGGGAGATTTAATCTGTATCTAACCCCGTGCTGTACCTGTCGTGGGAGTGTTTGATGGGGTCATTGTAGAGGGAGCTTTACTCTGTATCTAACGCATTGCTCTACCTGTCCTGGGAGTGTTTCATGGGGACAGTGTAGAGGGTGCGTTACTCTGTTTCTAACCCCGTGCTGTACCTGTCCTGGGAGTGTTTGATGGGGACAGTGTAGAGGGAGCTTTACTCTGTATCTAACCCCGTGCTGTACCTGTCCTGGGAGTGTTTGATGGGGGCAGTGTAGAGGGAGCTTTACTCTGTATCTGACACCGTGCTGTATCTGTCCTGGGAGTGTTTGATCGGGGCAGTGTAGAGGGTGCGTTACTCTGTTTCGAACCCCATGCCGTACTTGTCCTGGGAGTGTTTGATGGGGACAGTGTAGAGTGAGCTTAACTCTGTATCTAACCCCGTGCTGTACCTGTCCTGGGATTGTTTGATGCGGACAGTGTAGAGTGAGCTTAACTCTGTATCTAACCCCGTGCTGTACCTGTCCTGGGAGTGATTGATGGGGACAGTGTAGAGGGAGCTTTACTCTGTATCTAACCCCGTGCTGTACCTGCCCTGGGAGTGTTTGATTGGGACAGTGTAGATGGAGCTTTACTTTGTATCTAACCCCGTGCTGTACATGCCCTGGGAGTGTTTCACGGGGTGAGTGTAGAGGGAGCTTTACTCTGTATCTAACCCCGTGTTGTACCTGTCCTGGGAGGGTTTGATGGGGACTGTAGAGTGTGCTGTACTCCGTATCTAACCTTGGCATTTACTTGTTCTGGGAGTGTTTGTTGGGGACAGTGTAGAGGGATCTTGACCTGTATCTAACCCCGTGCTGTACCTGTCGTGGGAGTGTTTGATGGGGACAGTGTAGAGGGAGCTTTATTCTGTATCTAACCCCGTGCTGTACCTGTCCTGGGAGAGTTTGATGGGGACAGTGTAGAGGGAGCTTTTTTCCGTATCTAACCCCGTGCGGTACATTTCATGGGAGTCTATGATCTGGACAGTGTAGATTGTTCTTTAGTCTGTATCTAACCCCGTGCTGTATCTGTCCTGGGAGTGTTTGATGGGGAGAGTGTGGATGGGGCTTTACTCTGTATCTAACCCCGTGCTGAACCTGTCCTGGGAGTGTTTGATGGGAAAGGTGTAGAGGGAGCTTTACTCTGTACCTATCCCTGTGCTATACCTGTCCTGGGAGTGTTTGATGGGGACAGTGTAGAGGGAGCTGTACTCTGTATCTAACCCCGTACTGTACCTGTCCTGGGAGTGTTTGATTAGGACAGTGTAGAGGGAGCTTTACTCTGTATCTAACCCCTTACTGCACCTGTCCTGGGAGTGATTGATGAGGACAGTTTCGAGGGAGCTGTACTCTGTATCTAACCCCGTGCGGTACATGTCCTGGGAGTGTTTGATGGGGACAGTGTAGAGGGAGCTTTATTCTGTATCTAACCCCGTGTTGTACCTGTCCTGGGAGTGTTTGATTGGGACAGTATAGAGGGAGCTTTACTTTGTATCTAATCCCGGGCTGTACCTGTCCTCGGAGTTTATGATGGGGACAGTCTAGATGGAGATTTACTCTGTATCTAACCCTGTCTGTACCTGTCCTGTGAGGGTTTGATGGGGACTGTAGAGTGTGCTGTACTCCGTGTCTAATCTTGTGATGTACTTGTTCTGGGAGTGTTTGTTGGGGACAGTGTAAAGGGAGATTTACTCCATATCTTACCCTGCGCTGTACCTGTCCTGGGAGTGTTTGATGGGGACAGTGTAGAGGGAGCATTACTCTGTATCTATCCCGTTGCTGAATCTGCCCTGGGAGTGTTTGATGGGGGCAGTGTAGAGGGAGCTTTACTCTGTATCTAACACCGTGCTGTTCCTCTCCTGTGAGTGTTTGATGGTGGCAATGTAGAGAGACTTTGCTCTGTCTTGTACCCTGTGCTGTACCTGTCCTGGGAGTGTTTGATGAGCACAGTGTAGAGGGAGCTTTACTCTGTATGTAACCCCTGGCTGTATCTTTCCCGGGAGTGTTAGATGGGGACAGTGTAGAGGGAGCTTTACTCTGTGTCTAACCCCGTGCTTTACTTGTTCTGGGAGTGTTTGATGGGGGTAGTGTAGAGGGAGCTTTACTCTGTATCTAACCTCGTGCTGTACCTTTCCTGGGAGTGTTTGATGGGGACAGTGTAGAGGGAGCTTTACTCTGTATCTAACCCCGTGCTGTAACTGTCCTGGGAGTGTTTGATGGGGACAGTGTAGAGGAAGCTTTACTCTGTCTCTAACCCTGTGCTGTACCTGTCCCGGGAGTGTTTGATGGAGACAGTGTAGAGGGAGCTTTACTCGGTATCTAACCCCGTGCTGTACCTGTCCTGGGAGTGTTTGATGGGGACGGTGTAGAGGGAGCTTTACTCTGTATCTAACCCCGTGCTGTACCTGTCCTGGGAGTTTTTGATGGGGACAGTGTAGAGGGAGTTTTACTCTGTATCTAACCCCGTGCTTTACTTGTTCTGGGAGTGTTTGATGGTGACGGTGTAGAGGGAGCTTTACTCTATATCTAACCCTGTGCTGTACCTGTCCTGGGAGTGTTTGATGGGAGCATTGTAGAGGGAGCTTTACTCTGTATCTAACCCCATGCTGTTCCTGTCCTGTGAGTGTTTGATGGTGGCACTGTAGGGAGACTTTGCTCTGTCTTGAACCCTGTGCTGTATGTGTCCTGGGAGTGTTTGATGAGCACAGTGTAGAGGGAGCTTTACTCTGTATCTAAACCCGTGCTGTACCTGTCCTGGGAGTGTTTGATGGGGATAGTATAGAGGGAGCTTTAATCCGTTTCTTTTCCTGTGCTGTACCTGTCCTGGGAGTGTTTGATGGGGACAGTGTAGAGGGAGCTTTACTCTGTATCTAACCCCATGCTGTACCTGTCCTGGGAGTGTTTGATGGGGCCAGTGTAGAGGGAGCTTTACTCTGTATCTAACCCCGTGCTGTTCCTCTCCTGGGAGTGTTTGATGGGGACAGTGTAGAGTGAGCTTAACTCTCTATCTAACCCGGTGCTGTACCTGTCCTGGGAGTGTTTGATGGGGACAGTGTAGAGGGAGCTTTACTCTGTATCTAACCCCGTGCTGTACCTGTCCTGGGAGTGTTTGATGGGGATGATTTAGAGGGAGATTTAATCTGTATATAACCCCATGCTGTACCTGTCCTGGGAGTGATTGATGGGGACAGTGTAGAGGGAGCTTTACTCTGTATCTAACCCCGTGTTGTACCTGTCCTGGGATTGTTTGATGGGGACAGTGTAGAGTGAGCTTAACTCTGTGTCTAATCCCCTTTTTTACCTGTCCTGGGAGTGTTTGATGGGGATAGTATAGAGGGAGCTTTAATCCGTTTCTTTTCCTGTGCTGTACCTGTCCTGGGAGTGTTTGATGGGGGTAGTGTAGAGGGAGCTTTACTTTGTATCTAACCCCGTGCTGTACCTGTCCTGGGAGTGTTTGATGGGGACAGTGTAGAGGGAGCTTTACTTTGTATCTAACCCCGTGCTGTACCTGTTGTCGGAGTGTTTGATGGGGTCATTGTAGAGTGAGCTTTACTCTGTATCTGACGCATTGCTCTCCCTGTCCTGGGAGTGTTTGATGGGGACAGTGTAGAGGGTGCGTTACTCTGTTTCGAACCCCATGCCGTACTTGTCCTGGCAGTGTTTGATGGGAACAGCGTAGACGGAGCTTTACTCTCTATCTAACCCCGTGCTGTACCTGTCCAGGGAGTGTTTGATGGGGACAGTGTAGAGGGAGCTTTACTCTGTATCTAACCCCGTGCTGTACCTGTCCTGGGAGTGTTTGTTGGGGATGATTTAGATGGAGATTTAATCTGTATCTAACCCCGTGCTGTACCTGTCCTGGGAGTGATTGATGGGGACAGTGTAGAGGGAGCTTTACTCTGTATCTAAACCCGTGTTGTACCTGTCCTGGGAGGGTTTGATGGGGACTGTAGAGTGTGCTGTACTCCGTATGTAATCTTGTGATGTCCTTGTTCTGTGAGTGTTTGTTGGGGACAGTGTAGAGGGAGCTTGACTCTATATCTAACCCCGTGCTGTTCATGTCCTGGGAGTGTTTGATGGTGACAATGTAGAGAGACTTTGCTCTGTCTTGAACCCTGTGCTGTGTGTGCCCTGGGAGTGTTTGATGAGCACAGTGTAGAGGGAGATTTACTCTGTATCTAACCCCGTGCTGTACCTGTCCTGGGAGTGTTAGATGGGGACAATGTAGAGGGAGCTTTACTCTGTCTCTAATCCCGTGTTGTACTTGTCCTGGGAGTGTTTGATGGGGACAGTGTAGAGGGAGCTTTACTCTGTATCTAACCCCGTGCTGTACCTGTCCTGGGAGTTTTTGATGGGGACGGTGTAGAGGGAGTTTTACTCTGTATCTAACCCCGTGCTTTACTTGTTCTGGGAGTGTTTGATGGTGACGGTGTAGAGGGAGCTTTACTCTGTATCTAACCCTGTGCTGTACCTGTCCTGGGAGTGATTGATGGGGACAGTGTAGAGGGATCTTCACTCTATATCTAACTCTGTGCTGTACCTGTCCTGGGAGTGTTTGATGGGGATGATTTAGAGGGAGATTTAATCTGTATATAAACCCATGCTGTACCTGTCCTGGGAGTGATTGATGGGGACAGTGTAGAGGGAGCTTTACTCTGTATCTAACCCCGTGTTGTACCTGTCCTGGGAGGGTTTGATGGGGACTGTAGAGTGTGCTGTACTCCGTCTGTAATCTTGTGACGTACTTGTTCTGGGAGTGTTTGTTGGGGACAGTGTAGAGGGAGCTTGACTCTGTATCTAACCCCGTGCTGTGCCTGTCCTGGGAGTGTTTGATGGGGACAGTGTAGAGGGAGCTTTACACTGTATCTAACCCTGTGCTGTACCTGTCCTGGGAGTGTTTGATGGAGACAGTGTAGAGGGAGATTTACTCTGTATCTAACCCCGTGCTGTACCTGTCCTGTGAGTGTTTGATGGGGGCAGTGTAGACGGAGCTTTACTCTGTATCTAACCCCGTGTTGTACCTGTCCTGGCAGGGTTTGATGGGGACTGTAGAGTGTGCTGTTCTCCGTATCTAATCTTGTGATGTACTTGTTCTGTGAGTGTTTGTTGGGGACATTGTAGAGGGAGCTGACTCTGTATCTATCCCGTTGCTGAATCTGTCCTGGGAGTGTTTGATGGGAGCAGTGTATTGGGAGCTTTACTCTGTATCTAACCCCATGCTGTTCCTGTCCTGTGAGTGTTTGATGGTGGCAATGTAGGGAGACTTTGCTCTGTCTTGAACCCTGTGCGGTATGTGTCTTGGGAGTGTTTGATGGGGATAGTGTAGAGGGTGCGTTACTCTGTTTCTAACGCCGTGCTGTACCTGTCCTGGGAGTGTTTGATGGGGACAGTGTAGAGGAGATTTACTCTGTATCTAACCCTGTGCTGTCCCTGTCCTTGGAGTGTTTGATGGGGACAGAGTAGAGGGAGCTTTACTCTGTGTCTAATCCCCTTTTGTACCTGTCCTGGGTGTGTTTGATGGGGATAGTATAGAGGGAGCTTTAATCCGTTTCTTTTCCTGTGCTGTACCTGTCCTGGGAGTGTTTGATGGGGGTAGTGTAGAAGGAGCTTTACTCTGTATCTAACCCCATGCTGTACCTGTCCTGGGAGTGTTTGATGGGGACAGTGTCGAGGGAGCTTTACTCTGTATCAAACCCCGTGCTGTACCTGTCCTGGGAGTGTTTGATTGGGACAGTGTAGAGGGAGCTTTACTTTGTATCTAACCCCGTGCTGTACCTGTCCTGGCAGTGTTTGATGGGGACAGTGTAGAAGGAGCTTTACTCTGTATCTAACCCCGTGCTGTACCTGTGCTGGGAGAGTTTGATGGGGACAGTGTAGAGGGAGCTTTACTCCGTATCTAACCCCGTACTGTACCTGTCCTGGGAGTGTTTGATGTGGACAGTGTAGAGGGAGCTTTACTCTGTATCTAACCTCGTGCTGTACCTGTCATGTGAGAGTTTGATGGTGTTGGTGTAGAGAGAGCTTTACTCTGTATCAAACCCCGTGCTTTGCCTGTCCTGGGAGTGTTTGATGGGGATGGTGTAGAGGGAGATTTATTCTGTATCTAACCCCGTGCTGTACCTGTCCTGGGAGTGTTTGATGGGGACGGTGTAGAGGGAGCTTTACTCTGTATCTAACCCCGTGCTGTACCTGTCCTGGGAGTGTTTGATGGGGACAGTGTAGAGGGAGCTTTACTCTGTATCTAACCCCGTGCTGTACCTGTCCTGGGAGTGTTTGATGAGGACAGTGTAGAGGGAGCTTTACTCTGTATCTAACCCCGTGCAGTACCTGTCCTGGGAGGGTTTGATGGGAACAGTTTAGAGGGAGCTTTACTCCGTACCTAACCCCGTGCGGTACATTTCATGGGAGTGTATGATGGGGAAAGTGTAGATGGTTCTTTAGTCTGTATCTAACCCCGTTCTGTATCTGTCCTGGAAGTGTTTGATGGGGAGAGTGTGGAGGGGGCTTTACTCTGTATCTAACCCCGTGCTATACCTGTCCTTGGAGCGTTTGATGGCGCAGTGTAGAGAGAGCTTTGCACTTACTCTAACACTGTGCCGTACCTGTCCTGGGAGTGTTTGATGGGGATGATTTAGAGGGAGATTTAATCTGTATATAACCCCATGCTGTACCTGTCCTGGGAGTGATTGATGGAGACAGTGTAGAGGGAGCTTTACTCTGTATCTAACCCCGTGTTGTACCTGTCCTGGGAGGGTTTGATGGGGACTGTAGAGTGTGCTGTACTCCCTCTGTAATCTTGTGACGTACTTGTTCTGGGAGTGTTTGTTGGGGACAGTGTAGAGGGAGCTTGACTCTGTATCTAACCCCGTGCTGTACCTGTCCTGGGAGTGTTTGATGGGGACAGTGTAGAGGGAGCTTTACACTGTATCTAACCCTGTGCTGTACCTGTCCTGGGAGTGTTTGATGGAGACAGTGTAGAGGGAGATTTACTCTGTATCTAACCCCGTGCTGCACCTGTCCAGGGAGTGTTTGATGGGAAAGGTGTAGAGGGAGCTTTACTCTGTATCTAACCCCGTGCTGTACCTGTCCTGTGAGTGTTTGATGGGGGCAGTGTAGAGGGAGCTTTACTCTGTATCTAACCCCGTGTTGTACCTGTCCTGGCAGGGTTTGATGGGGACTGTAGCGTGTGCTGTTCTCCGTATCTAATCTTGTGATGTACTTGTTCTGTGAGTGTTTGATGGGGACAGTGTAGAGGGAGCTTTACTCTGTATCTAACCCCGTGCTGTACCTGTCCTGGGAGTGTTTGATGGGGACGGTGTAGAGGGAGCTGTGCTCTGTATCTAACTCCATGCGGTGCATTTCCTGGGAGTGTATGATGCGGACAGTTTAGATGGTTCTTTACTCTGTATCTAACCCTGTGCTGTACCTGCCCTGGGAGTGTTTGATGGGGACGGTGTAGAGGGAGCTTTACTCTGTATCTAACCCCGTGCTGTACCTGCCCTGGGAGTGTTTGATGGGGACGGTGTAGAGGGAGCTTTACTCTGTATCTAACCCCGTGCTGCACCTGTCCTGGGTGTGATAGATGTGGATATGTTTAGTTGAATTGTCTTTTTGAGCCTTTCCAAAGGCTTCAATATATTTTCTGCTGTAAATCTGATGTTGTCCGTGTTTGGTTAAAAACTGAGTACCTTCTGTACAATGTTCTCCTCTGCCCTTCCCGAAACTCAACCTTCCAATTGGAACTGCAGCCGACTGATCCACAATATTGAATTGTTATTGATATTGTGACACTGGAGTCATGCTTCACAAGAGGAGGCCATTCAGTCCTTCCTGCTTGTACTAGCCCCTTTTAACGATCTAATCCAGCCATCCCACTGCCCCCATTCCCGCTCTTTCCCCACAGTCATGTGAATTTGTCCTTTTATTTATCCAATTCCCTGTTGAAAGTTCCTGTTGAATCTGCTTCCACCGCCCTTTCAGGCAGCGCCTTCCAGATCACAACAACTCGCTGTGTAAATAAACCTTCCCCTCTGGTTCTTTTCCCGATTCTCTTCAATCTGTGTCCCTCTGGTTACCAACCCTCCTGCCACTGGAAACAGTTTCTCCTGATTTACTCCATCCAAACCCCTCATGATTTTGAACGCCTCGATTCAATCTCCCCCTTAACCTTCTCTGCTCTGAGGAGAACAATCCCAGCTTCTCCAGCCTCTCCACATGAACTGAACTCCCTCAGCCCTGGGAACATTCTAGTAAATCTCCCTCCGCACCCTCCCCAAGGCCTGGACATCCTTCCTCAAGTGGGGAGCCCAAAATCGGACACAATCCTCCAGCTGAGGTTGATGATGGTGACCAGACACTGACCAGCCCCTAATCCCATTGGCAAAAGGTTTGGTGCTGCAGGGGTCTGGAGTGTAATATTGATCTGGTTGAGGGAGCTGCAGCTCCAGCCCTGGGCAGCAGGGGGTGCTGCCTCCCACAGGATGATAGACACTTTAACAATTCCAGCTTTTTATTGATTCCGATTTCACCATCAGCCATGCTGGGATTTGATCCTGGGCTGCCAGCCCACTACCCTGGGTCTCTGGAATCCTAGCTCCGTGACAGGACCACTCAGCCACTACCCCCACAGGAAGGCAACAGTGAGCAGCGCAGTCAGCAGGTCGAAAACTCGAACATAGTGTCTGTGATCAGTGGACTCAGTCCCTCGCACCAGGCTGTGCACCATCCTCCTCAGGCTATTGGACAAAGACAATTTCATCTCCTAGCAGCTCATTGGCAGCTCCTGTCTACCCCTTCGGAGGGTCAGTACTGAGGGAGTGCAGCACTGTCGGAAGGTCAGTACTGAGGGAGCGCTGCACTGTCGGAGTGTCAGTACTGAGGGAGTGCTGCACTGTCAGAGGGTCAGTACTGAGGGAGTGCCGCACTGTCAGAGGGTCAGTACTGAGGGAGTGCCGCACTGTCAGAGGGTCAGTACTGAGGGAGTGCTGCACTGTCGGAGGGTCAGTACTGAGGGAGTGCTGCACTGTCGGAGGGTCAGTACTGAGGGAGTGCTGCACTGTCGGAGGGTCAGTACTGAGGAAGAGTTGTAGTGTCGGAGGGTCAGTACTGAGGAAGAGTTGCAGTGTCGGAGGGTCAGTACTGAGGGAGTGCCGCACTGTCAGAGGGTCAGTACTGAGGGAGTGCCGCACTGTCAGAGGGTCAGGACTGAGGGAGTGCTGCACTGTCGGAGGGTCAGTACTGAGGGAGTGCTGCACTGTCAGAGGGTCAGTACTGAGGGAGTGCTGCACGGTGGGAGGGTCAGTACTGAGGGAGTGCCGCACTGTCTGCCTCTCAGCCGTATGTAAATGGTTTCATGTCTAACCTTCTGTTGTGCAATGTAAGGTCAGGGACAGATTCTCCCCAGTGTCTTTGGTCAATATTTATCTCTCAGTAACATAACTAAAAACACAGAGATAAAAGCCAAAAACTGCGGATGCTGGAAATCCAAAACAGAAACAGAAATACCTGGAAAAACTCAGCAGGTCTGGCAGCATCTGCGGACAGGAACACAGTTAACGTTTCAAGTCCGTGTGACTCTTCAACAGAATTAAGGAAAAATAGAAGAGAGGTGAAATATAAGTTGGTTTAAGGGTGGGGGGGGGGGGGGGGGGGGTGGGGGGGTGGTGGGATAACCAAAAGATGTCACAGACAAAAGGACAAAGAGGTGTTGAAGGTGGTGATATTATCTAAGGAATGTGCTAATTAAGGGTAGAAAGCAGGACAAGCGAGGTACAGATAGACCTAGTGGGGGTGGGGTGGGGTGAAGGTACAGATAGCCCTAGTGGGGGTGGGGTGAAGGTACAGATAGCCCTAGTGGGGGTGGGGTGGTGTGAAGGTACAGATAGACCTAGTGGGGGTGGGGTGAAGGTACAGATAGCCCTAGTGGGGGTGGGGTGAAGGTACAGATAGCCCTAGTGGGGGGTGGGGTGGGGTGAAGGTACAGATAGCCCTAGTGGGAGTGGGGGTGGGGTGAAGGTACAGATAGACCTAGTGGGGGTGGGGTGGGGTGAAGGTACAGATAGCCCTAGTGGGGGTGGGGGGAAGGTACAGATAGCCCTAGTGGGGGTGGGGTGAATGTACAGATAGCCCTAGTGGGGGTGGGGTGGGGGAAGGGATTGAAATTGGCTAAAAGGTGGAGATAAAACAATGGATGGAAATACATATAAAAATAATGGAAATAGATGGGAAAAGAAAAATCTATATTGATAAAAATCTGTATAAATTATTGGAAAAAAGGGAGATCGGAAAGGGGGTGGGGATGGAGGAGGGAGTTCATGATCTAAAGTTGTTGAATTCAATATTCAGTCCAGAAGGCTGTAAGATGCCTAGTCGGAAGATGAGGTGCTGTTCCTCCAGTTTGCGTTGAGTTTCACTGGAACAATGCAGCAAGCCAAGGACAGACATGTGGGCAAGAGAGCAGGGTGGGGTGTTAAAATGGCAAGCGACAGTGAGGTTTGGGTCATTCTTGCGGACAGACCGCAGGTGTTCTGCAAAGCAGTTTACGTTTGGTCTCTCCAATGTAGAGGAGACCACATTGGGAGCAACGAATGCAGTAGACTAAGTTGGGGGAAATGCAAGTGAAATGCTGCTTCACTTGAAAGGAGTGTTTGGGCCCTTGGACGGTGAGGAGAGAGGAAGTAAAGGGGCAGGTGTTGCACCTTCTGCGGTTGCATAGGAAGGTGCCGTGGGAGGGGGTTGAGGAGTAGGGGGTGATGGAGGAGTGGACCAGGGTGTCCCGGAGGGAGCGATCCCTACGGAATGCCGATAAGGGGGGTGAAGGGAAGATGTGTTTGGTGGTGGCATCATGCTGGAGTTGGCGGAAATGGCGGAGGATGATCCTTTGAATGCGGAGGCTGGTGGGGTGATAAGTGAGGACAAGGGGGACCCTATCATGTTTCTGGGAGGGAGGAGAAGGCGTGATGCGCGGGAGATGGGCCGGACACGGTTGAGGGCCCTGTCAACGACCGTGGGTGGAAAACCTCGGTTAAGGAAGAAGGAGGACATGTCAGAGGAACCGTTTTTGAAGGTAGCATCATCGGAACAGATGCGACGGAGGCGAAGGAACTGGGAGAATGGGATGGAGTCCTTACAGGAAGCGGGGTGTGAGGAGCTGTAGTCGAGGTAGCTGTGGGAGTCGGTGGGTTTGTAATGGATATTGGTGGACAGTCTATCACCAGAGATTGAGACAGAGAGGTCAAGGAAGGGAAGTGTCAGAGATGGACCACGTGAAAATGATGGAGGGCTGGAGACAACTAAAAACATATTATCTGTTTGTTATCACCTTGCTGTTTGTGGGATCTTGCTATGTGTAAATTGGCTGTCGTGTATTATATTTCAGAATACTGCAAAAAGGATCTGATTGGCAGTGAAATGCTTGGAGATGGGCTGAGGTTATGAAAGGTTGCAGAGAAATTAAAGTTTTTCTAATCTCAGGGACCCGGGTGAGGTAAAGGTCACTTCACGTGCATGGATGAGAACAATTTCAAAACTTTCCTGACAGCCAGATACAGGCGTGGAACTGACGCCCCCCCACGGCTCCCCGCGGTATACCTGGAACTGATCTCCCCGCGGTATACCTGGAACTGATCTCCCCGCGGTATACCTGGAACTGATCTCCCCACGGTATACCTGGAACTGACCCCCCACAGCTCCCCGCGGTATACCTGGAACTGACCCCCCACAGCTCCCCGCGGTATACCTGGAACTGATCTCCCCGCAGTATACCTGGAACTGACCACCCACAGCTCCCCGCGGTATACCTGGAACTGACCCCCCACAGCTCCCCGCAGTATACCTGGAACTGACCCCCCACAGCTCCCCGCGGTATACCTGGAACTGATCTCCCCACGGTACACCTGGAACTGATCTCCCCGTGGTATACCTGGTACTGATCTCCCCACGGTATACCTGGAACTGATCTCCCCGCGGTATACCTGGAACTGATCTCCCCGCGGTATACCTGGAACTGATCTCCCCGCGGTATACCTGGAACTGAACGCCCTCAGCTCCCCGCGGTATACCTGGAACTGATCTCCCCACGGTATACCTGGAACTGATCTCCCTGCGGTATACCTGGAATTGACCACCCACAGCTCCCCGCGGTATACCTGGAACTGACCCCCACAGCTCCCCGCGGTATACCTGGAACTGACCCCCCCACGGCTCCCCGCAGTATACCTGGAACTGATCTCCCCGTGGTATACCTGGTACTGATCTCCCCACGGTATACCTGGAACTGATCTCCCCGCGGTATTCCTGGAACTGATCTCCCCGCGGTATACCTGGAACTGATCTCCCCACGGTATACCTGGAACTGAACGCCCTCAGCTCCCCGCGGTATACCTGGAACTGATCTCCCCACGGTATACCTGGAACTGATCTCCCCGCGGTATACCTGGAACTGACCCCCCACGGTCCCCGCGGTATACCTGGAACCGGACCCCCCATGGCTCCCCGCGGTATACCTGGAACCGGACCCCCCACAGCTCCGCACGGTATACCTGGAACTGGACCCCCCACAGCTCCCCGTGGTATACCTGGAACCGGATGCCCCACGGCTCCCCGCGGTATACCTGGAACTGATCTCCCCGCGGTATACCTGGAACTGATCTCCCCGCGGTATACCTGGAACTGATCTCCCCGCGGTATACCTGGAACTGAACGCCCTCAGCTCCCCGCGGTATACCTGGAACTGATCTCCCCACGGTATACCTGGAACTGATCTCCCCGCGGTATACCTGGAACTGACCCCCCACGGTCCCCGCGGTATACCTGGAACCGGACCCCCCATGGCTCCCCGCGGTATACCTGGAACCGGACCCCCCACAGCTCCGCACGGTATACCTGGAACTGGACCCCCCACAGCTCCCCGTGGTATACCTGGAACCGGATGCCCCACGGCTCCCCGCGGTATACTTGGAACTGACAACCCACGGATCCCCGCGGTATTCCTGGAACTGATCTACCCGTGGTATACCTGGAACCGACCCCCACAGCTCCCCGCGGTATACCTGGAACTGACACCCCACGGCTCCCCACGGTATACCTGGAACCGACCCCCACAGCTCCCCGCGGTATACCTGGAACTGACACCCCACGGCTCCCCACGGTATACCTGGAACTGACCCCCACAGCTCCCCGCCGTATACCTGGAACTGATCTCCCCGCGGTATACCTGGAACTGATCTCCCCGCGGTATACCTGGAACTGATCTCCCCGCGCTATACCTGGAACTGATCTCCTCGCGGTATACCTGGAACTGACCCCAAACGGCTCCCCGCGGTATACCTGGAACCGGACATCCCATGGCTCCCCGCAGTATACCTCGAACTGAACGCCCACAGCTCCCCGCGGTATACCTGGAACCGGACCCCCCACAGCTCCCCGCGGTATACCTGGAACCGGACCCCCCACAGCTCCCCGTGATATACCTGGAACCGGATGCCCCACGGCTCCCCGCGGTATACCTGGAACTGACACCCCACGGCTCACCGCGGTATTCCTGGAACTGATCTCCCCGTGGTATACCTGGAACCGACCCCCACAGCTCCTCGCGGTATACCTGGAACTGACACCTCACGGCTCCCCGCGGTATACCTGGAACTAACCCCCACAGCTCCCTGCGGTATACCTGGAACTGATCTCCCCGCGGTATACCTGGAACTGACCCCCCACAGCTCCCCGCAGTATACCTGGAACTGACCCCCCCACGGCTCCCCGCAGTATACCTGGAACTGATCTCCCCGCGGTATACCTGGAACTGATCTCCCCGTGGTATACCTGGTACTGATCTCCCCACGGTATACCTGGAACTGATCTCCCCGCGGTATACCTGGAACTGATCTCCCCGCGGTATACCTGGAACTGATCTCCCCGCGGTATACCTGGAACTGAACGCCCTCAGCTCCCCGCGGTATACCTGGAACTGATCTCCCCACGGTATACCTGGAACTGATCTCCCCGCGGTATACCTGGAACTGACCGCCCACGGTCCCCGCGGTATACCTGGAACCGGACCCCCCATGGCTCCCCGCGGTATACCTGGAACCGGACCCCCCACAGCTCCGCACGGTATACCTGGAACTGGACCCCCCACAGCTCCCCGTGGTATACCTGGAACCGGACGCCCCACGGCTCCCCGCGGTATACTTGGAACTGACAACCCACGGCTCCCCGTGGTATTCCTGGAACTGATCTACCCGTGGTATACCTGGAACCGACCCCCACAGCTCCCCGCGGTATACCTGGAACTGACACCCCACGGCTCCCCACGGTATACCTGGAACTGACCCCCACAGCTCCCCGCCGTATACCTGGAACTGATCTCCCCGCGGTATACCTGGAACTGATCTCCCCGCGGTATACCTGGAACTGATCTCCTCGCGGTATACCTGGAACTGACCCCAAACGGCTCCCCGCGGTATACCTGGAACCGGACGTCCCATGGCTCCCCGCAGTATACCTCGAACTGAACGCCCACAGCTCCCCGCGGTATACCTGGAACCGGACCCCCCACAGCTCCCCGCGGTATACCTGGAACCGGACCCCCCACAGCTCCCCGTGATATACCTGGAACCGGACGCCCCACGGCTCCCCGCGGTATACCTGGAACTGACACCCCACGGCTCACCGCGGTATTCCTGGAACTGATCTCCCCGCGGTATACCTGGAACCGACCCCCACAGCTCCCCGCGGTATACCTGGAACTGACCCCCACAGCTCCCTGCGGTATACCTGGAACTGATCTCCCCGCAGTATACCTGGAACTGACCACCCACAGCTCCCCGCGGTATACCTGGAACTGACCCCCACAGCTCCCCGCAGTATACCTGGAACTGACCCCCCCACGGCTCCCCGCAGTATACCTGGAACTGATCTCCCCGCGGTATACCTGGAACTGATCTCCCCGTGGTATACCTGGTACTGATCTCCCCACGGTATACCTGGAACTGATCTCCCCGCGGTATACCTGGAACTGATCTCCCCGCGGTATACCTGGAACTGATCTCCCCGCGGTATACCTGGAACTGACCCCCCACGGTCCCCGCGGTATACCTGGAACCGGACCCCCCATGACTCCCCGCGGTATACCTGGAACCGGACCCCCCACAGCTCCGCACGGTATACCTGGAACTGGACCCCCCACAGCTCCCCGTGGTATACCTGGAACCGGATGCCCCACGGCTCCCCGCGGTATACTTGGAACTGACAACCCACGGCTCCCCGCGGTATTCCTGGAACTGATCTACCCGTGGTATACCTGGAACCGACCCCCACAGCTCCCCGCGGTATACCTGGAACTGACACCCCACGGCTCCCCACGGTATACCTGGAACTGACCCCCACAGCTCCCCGCCGTATACCTGGAACTGATCTCCCCGCGGTATACCTGGAACTGATCTCCCCGCGGTATACCTGGAACTGATCTCCTCGCGGTATACCTGGAACTGACCCCAAACGGATCCCCGCGGTATACCTGGAACCGGACATCCCATGGCTCCCCGCAGTATACCTCGAACTGAACGCCCACAGCTCCCCGCGGTATACCTGGAACCGGACCCCCCACAGCTCCCCGCGGTATACCTGGAACCGGACCCCCCACAGCTCCCCGTGATATACCTGGAACCGGACGCCCCACGGCTCCCCGCGGTATACCTGGAACTGACACCCCACTGCTCACCGCGGTATTCCTGGAACTGATCTCCCCGTGGTATACCTGGAACCGACCCCCACAGCTCCCCGCGGTATACCTGGAACTGACACCTCACGGCTCCCCGCGGTATACCTGGAACTGACCCCCACAGCTCCCTGCGGTATACCTGGAACTGATCTCCCCGCGGTATACCTGGAACTGACCCCTCCCCACAGCTCCCTGCGGTATACCTGGAACTGACCCCCCATGACTCCCCGTGGTATACCTGGAACTGATCTCCCCGCGGTATATCTGGAACTGATCCCCCCACAGCTCCCCGCAGTATACCTGGAACTGATCCCCCACAGCTGCCCACTGTATACCTGGAACTGATCTCCCCGTGGTATACCTGGAACTGATCCCCCACGGCTCCCCGCGGTATACCTGGAACTGAAACTCACAGCTCCCCGCGGTATACCTGGAACTGATCCCCCACAGCTCCCCACTGTATACCTGGAACTGATCTCCCCGCGGTATACCTGGAACTGATCCCCCACAGCTCCCCGCAGTATACCTGGAACTGATCTCCCCGTGGTATACCTGGAACTGATCTCCCCACGGTATACCTGGAACTGACCCCACAACAGCTCCCCGCGGTATACCTGGAACTGATCTCCCCGTGGTATACCTGGAACTGATCTCCCCCTGGTATACCTGGAACTGACCCCCCACAGCTCCCCGCGGTATACCTGGAACTGATCTCCCCGTGGTATACCTGGAACTGATCCCCCACGGCTCCCCGCAGTATACCTGGAACTGAAACCCACAGCTCCCCGCGGTATACCTGGAACTGATCCCCCACAGCTCCCCGTGGTATACCTGGAACTGATCCCGTACAGCTGCCCGTGGTATACCTGGAACTGATCTCCCCGCGGTATACCTGGAACTGATCTCCCCGTGGTATACCTGGAACTGATCTCCCCGTGGTATACCTGGAACTGATCTCCCCACAGTATACCTGGAACTGACCCCGCAACAGCTCCCCTCGGTATACCTGGAACTGATCTCCTCACCGCTCCCCGCGGTATACCTGGAACTGATCTCCCCACGGTATACCTGGAACTGACCCCCCATGGCTCCCCGCAATATACCTGGAACCGACCCCCACAGCTCCCCGCGATATACCTGGAACTGACCCCCCACGGTTCCCCACGGTGTACCTGGAACTGGACCCCCACGGCTCCCCGCGGTATACTTGGAACTGATCTCCCTGCGGTATACCTGGAACTGATCCTCCACGGTTCCCGCGGTATACCTGGAACTGACCCCCACAGCTCCCCACGGTATACCTGGAATTGATCTCCCCGCGGTATACCTGGAACTGACACCCCACGGCTCCCCGCGTTGTACCTGGAACCGGACCCCCCACGGCTCCCCACGGTATACCTGGAACCGGACCCCCCACAGCTCCCCGCGGTATACCTGGAACCGGACCCCCCACAGCTCCCCGCGGTATACCTGGAACCGGACGCCCCATGGCTCCCCGCGGTATACCTGGAACTGATCTCCCCGTGGTATACCTGGAACCGGACCCCCACAGCTCCCCGCGGTATACCTGGAACTGATCTCCCCGCGGTATACCTGGAACTGATCTCCCCGCGGTATACCTGGAACTGATCTCCCCGCGGTATACCTGGAACTGATCTCCCCGCAGTATACCTGGAACTGATCCCCCACAGCTCCCCGCGGTATACCTGGAACTGATCTCCCCGCGGTATACCTGGAACTGATCTCCCCGCGGTATACCTGGAACTGATCTCCCCGCGGTATACCTGGAACTGATCTCCCCGCGGTATACCTGGAACTGATCTCCCCGCAGTATACCTGGAACTGATCTCCCCGCGGTATACCTGGAACTGATCTCCCCACGGTATACCTGGAACTGACCCCGCAACAGCTCCCCACGGTATGCCTGGAACTGATCTCCCCACGGCTCCCCGCGGTCTACCTGGAACTGATCTCCCCGTGGTATACCTGGAACTGATCTCCCCACGGTATATCTGGAACTGATCTCCTCACAGCTCCCCGGGGTATACCTGGAACTGATCTCCCCGCGTTATACCTGGAACTGACCCCCCACAGCTCCCCGCGGTATACCTGGAACTGACCCCGCAACATCTCCCCGCGGTATACCTGGAACTGATCTCCCCACGGTATACCTGGAACTGATCTCCCTGTGGTATACCTGGAACTGATCCCCCACGGCTCCCCACGGTATACCTGGAACTGATCCCCCACGGCTCCCTGCGGTATACTTGGAACTGACCCCCACAGCTCCCCGCGGTATACCTGGAACTGATCTCCCCGCGGTATACCTGGAACTGATCCCCCACAGCTCCCCGCGGTATACCTGGAACTGATCTCCCTGCGGTATACCTGGAACTGATCTCCCCTCAGCTCCCCGTGGTCTACCTGGAACTGATCTCCCCGCGGTATACCTGGAACTGATCTCCCCATGGTATACCTGGAACTGACCCCCCACGGCTCCCCGCGGTATACATGGAACCGACCCCCACAGCTCCCCGCGGTATACCTGGAACTGACCTCCCATGGCTCCCCGCGGTATACATGGAACCGACCCCCACAGCTCCCCGCGGTATACCTGGAACTGACCCCCCACGGCTCCCCGCGGTATACCTGGAACTGATCCCCTACAGCTCCCCGTGGTATACCTGGAACTGATCTCCCCGCGGTATACCTGGAACTGATCTCCCTGCGGTATACCTGGAATTGACCACCCACAGCTCCCCGCGGTATACCTGGAACTGACCCCCACAGCTCCCCGCGGTATACCTGGAACTGACCCCCCCACGGCTCCCCGCAGTATACCTGGAACTGATCTCCCCGTGGTATACCTGGTACTGATCTCCCCACGGTATACCTGGAACTGATCTCCCCGCGGTATTCCTGGAACTGATCTCCCCGCGGTATACCTGGAACTGATCTCCCCGCGGTATACCTGGAACTGAACGCCCTCAGCTCCCCGCGGTATACCTGGAACTGATCTCCCCACGGTATACCTGGAACTGATCTCCCCGCGGTATACCTGGAACTGACCCCCCACGGTCCCCGCGGTATACCTGGAACCGGACCCCCCATGGCTCCCCGCGGTATACCTGGAACCGGACCCCCCACAGCTCCGCACGGTATACCTGGAACTGGACCCCCCACAGCTCCCCGTGGTATACCTGGAACCGGATGCCCCACGGCTCCCCGCGGTATACCTGGAACTGATCTCCCCGCGGTATACCTGGAACTGATCTCCCCGCGGTATACCTGGAACTGATCTCCCCGCGGTATACCTGGAACTGAACGCCCTCAGCTCCCCGCGGTATACCTGGAACTGATCTCCCCACGGTATACCTGGAACTGATCTCCCCGCGGTATACCTGGAACTGACCCCCCACGGTCCCCGCGGTATACCTGGAACCGGACCCCCCATGGCTCCCCGCGGTATACCTGGAACCGGACCCCCCACAGCTCCGCACGGTATACCTGGAACTGGACCCCCCACAGCTCCCCGTGGTATACCTGGAACCGGATGCCCCACGGCTCCCCGCGGTATACTTGGAACTGACAACCCACGGATCCCCGCGGTATTCCTGGAACTGATCTACCCGTGGTATACCTGGAACCGACCCCCACAGCTCCCCGCGGTATACCTGGAACTGACACCCCACGGCTCCCCACGGTATACCTGGAACCGACCCCCACAGCTCCCCGCGGTATACCTGGAACTGACACCCCACGGCTCCCCACGGTATACCTGGAACTGACCCCCACAGCTCCCCGCCGTATACCTGGAACTGATCTCCCCGCGGTATACCTGGAACTGATCTCCCCGCGGTATACCTGGAACTGATCTCCCCGCGCTATACCTGGAACTGATCTCCTCGCGGTATACCTGGAACTGACCCCAAACGGCTCCCCGCGGTATACCTGGAACCGGACATCCCATGGCTCCCCGCAGTATACCTCGAACTGAACGCCCACAGCTCCCCGCGGTATACCTGGAACCGGACCCCCCACAGCTCCCCGCGGTATACCTGGAACCGGACCCCACACAGCTCCCCGTGATATACCTGGAACCGGACGCCCCACGGCTCCCCGCGGTATACCTGGAACTGACACCCCACGGCTCACCGCGGTATTCCTGGAACTGATCTCCCCGTGGTATACCTGGAACCGACCCCCACAGCTCCTCGCGGTATACCTGGAACTGACACCTCACGGCTCCCCGCGGTATACCTGGAACTGACCCCCACAGCTCCCTGCGGTATACCTGGAACTGATCTCCCCGCGGTATACCTGGAACTGACCCCCCACAGCTCCCCGCAGTATACCTGGAACTGACCCCCCCACGGCTCCCCGCAGTATACCTGGAACTGATCTCCCCGCGGTATACCTGGAACTGATCTCCCCGTGGTATACCTGGTACTGATCTCCCCACGGTATACCTGGAACTGATCTCCCCGCGGTATACCTGGAACTGATCTCCCCGCGGTATACCTGGAACTGATCTCCCCGCGGTATACCTGGAACTGAACGCCCTCAGCTCCCCGCGGTATACCTGGAACTGATCTCCCCACGGTATACCTGGAACTGATCTCCCCGCGGTATACCTGGAACTGACCGCCCACGGTCCCCGCGGTATACCTGGAACCGGACCCCCCATGGCTCCCCGCGGTATACCTGGAACCGGACCCCCCACAGCTCCGCACGGTATACCTGGAACTGGACCCCCCACAGCTCCCCGTGGTATACCTGGAACCGGACGCCCCACGGCTCCCCGCGGTATACTTGGAACTGACAACCCACGGCTCCCCGTGGTATTCCTGGAACTGATCTACCCGTGGTATACCTGGAACCGACCCCCACAGCTCCCCGCGGTATACCTGGAACTGACACCCCACGGCTCCCCACGGTATACCTGGAACTGACCCCCACAGCTCCCCGCCGTATACCTGGAACTGATCTCCCCGCGGTATACCTGGAACTGATCTCCCCGCGGTATACCTGGAACTGATCTCCTCGCGGTATACCTGGAACTGACCCCAAACGGCTCCCCGCGGTATACCTGGAACCGGACGTCCCATGGCTCCCCGCAGTATACCTCGAACTGAACGCCCACAGCTCCCCGCGGTATACCTGGAACCGGACCCCCCACAGCTCCCCGCGGTATACCTGGAACCGGACCCCCCACAGCTCCCCGTGATATACCTGGAACCGGACGCCCCACGGCTCCCTGCGGTATACCTGGAACTGACACCCCACGGCTCACCGCGGTATTCCTGGAACTGATCTCCCCGTGGTATACCTGGAACCGACCCCCACAGCTCCCCGCGGTATACCTGGAACTGACCCCCACAGCTCCCTGCGGTATACCTGGAACTGATCTCCCCGCAGTATACCTGGAACTGACCACCCACAGCTCCCCGCGGTATACCTGGAACTGAACCCCACAGCTCCCCGCAGTATACCTGGAACTGACCCCCCCACGGCTCCCCGCAGTATACCTGGAACTGATCTCCCCGCGGTATACCTGGAACTGATCTCCCCGTGGTATACCTGGTACTGATCTCCCCACGGTATACCTGGAACTGATCTCCCCGCGGTATACCTGGAACTGATCTCCCCGCGGTATACCTGGAACTGATCTCCCCGCGGTATACCTGGAACTGACCCCCCACGGTCCCCGCGGTATACCTGGAACCGGACCCCCCATGACTCCCCGCGGTATACCTGGAACCGGACCCCCCACAGCTCCGCACGGTATACCTGGAACTGGACCCCCCACAGCTTCCCGTGGTATACCTGGAACCGGATGCCCCACGGCTCCCCGCGGTATACTTGGAACTGACAACCCACGGCTCCCCGCGGTATTCCTGGAACTGATCTACCCGTGGTATACCTGGAACCGACCCCCACAGCTCCCCGCGGTATACCTGGAACTGACACCCCACGGCTCCCCACGGTATACCTGGAACTGACCCCCACAGCTCCCCGCCGTATACCTGGAACTGATCTCCCCGCGGTATACCTGGAACTGATCTCCCCGCGGTATACCTGGAACTGATCTCCTCGCGGTATACCTGGAACTGACCCCAAACGGATCCCCGCGGTATACCTGGAACCGGACATCCCATGGCTCCTCGCAGTATACCTCGAACTGAACGCCCACAGCTCCCCGCGGTATACCTGGAACCGGACCCCCCACAGCTCCCCGCGGTATACCTGGAACCGGACCCCCCACAGCTCCCCGTGATATACCTGGAACCGGACGCCCCACGGCTCCCCGCGGTATACCTGGAACTGACACCCCACTGCTCACCGCGGTATTCCTGGAACTGATCTCCCCGTGGTATACCTGGAACCGACCCCCACAGCTCCCCGCGGTATACCTGGAACTGACACCTCACGGCTCCCCGCGGTATACCTGGAACTGACCCCCACAGCTCCCTGCGGTATACCTGGAACTGATCTCCCTGCGGTATACCTGGAACTGACCCCTCCCCACAGCTCCCTGCGGTATACCTGGAACTGACCCCCCATGACTCCCCGTGGTATACCTGGAACTGATCTCCCCGCGGTATATCTGGAACTGATCCCCCCACAGCTCCCCGCAGTATACCTGGAACTGATCCCCCACAGCTCCCCACTGTATACCTGGAACTGATCTCCCCGTGGTATACCTGGAACTGATCCCCCACGGCTCCCCGCGGTATACTTGGAACTGAAACTCACAGCTCCCCGCGGTATACCTGGAACTGATCCCCCACAGCTCCCCACTGTATACCTGGAACTGATCTCCCCGCGGTATACCTGGAACTGATCCCCCACAGCTCCCCGCAGTATACCTGGAACTGATCTCCCCGTGGTATACCTGGAACTGATCTCCCCACGGTATACCTGGAACTGACCCCGCAACAGCTCCCCGCGGTATACCTGGAACTGATCTCCCCGTGGTATACCTGGAACTGATCTCCCCCTGGTATACCTGGAACTGACCCCCCACAGCTCCCCGCGGTATACCTGGAACTGATCTCCCCGTGGTATACCTGGAACTGATCCCCCACGGCTCCCCGCAGTATACCTGGAACTGAAACCCACAGCTCCCCGCGGTATACCTGGAACTGATCCCCCACAGCTCCCCGTGGTATACCTGGAACTGATCCCGTACAGCTGCCCGTGGTATACCTGGAACTGATCTCCCCGCGGTATACCTGGAACTGATCTCCCCGTGGTATACCTGGAACTGATCTCCCCGTGGTATACCTGGAACTGATCTCCCCACAGTATACCTGGAACTGACCCCGCAACATCTCCCCGCGGTATACCTGGAACTGATCTCCCCGCGGTATACCTGGAACTGACCCCGCAACAGCTCCCCGCGGTATACCTGGAACTGATCTCCTCACCGCTCCCCGCGGTATACCTGGAACTGATCTCCCCACGGTATACCTGGAACTGACCCCCCATGGCTCCCCGCAATATACCTGGAACCGACCCCCACAGCTCCCCGCGATATACCTGGAACTGACCCCCCACGGTTCCCCACGGTGTACCTGGAACTGGACCCCCACGGCTCCCCGCGGTATACTTGGAACTGATCTCCCTGCGGTATACCTGGAACTGATCCCCCACGGTTCCCGCGGTATACCTGGAACTGACCCCCACAGCTCCCCACGGTATACCTGGAATTGATCTCCCCGCGGTATACCTGGAACTGACACCCCACGGCTCCCCGCGTTGTACCTGGAACCGGACCCCCCACGGCTCCCCACGGTATACCTGGAACCGGACCCCCCACAGCTCCCCGCGGTATACCTGGAACCGGACCCCCCACAGCTCCCCGCGGTATACCTGGAACCGGACGCCCCATGGCTCCCCGCGGTATACCTGGAACTGATCTCCCCGTGGTATACCTGGAACCGGACCCCCACAGCTCCCCGCGGTATACCTGGAACTGATCTCCCCGCGGTATACCTGGAACTGATCTCCCCGCGGTATACCTGGAACTGATCTCCCCGCGGTATACCTGGAACTGATCTCCCCGCAGTATACCTGGAACTGATCCCCCACAGCTCCCCGCGGTATACCTGGAACTGATCTCCCCGCGGTATACCTGGAACTGATCTCCCCGCGGTATACCTAGAACTGATCTCCCCGCGGTATACCTGGAACTGATCTCCCCGCGGTATACCTGGAACTGATCTCCCCGCAGTATACCTGGAACTGATCTCCCCGCGGTATACCTGGAACTGATCTCCCCACGGTATACCTGGAACTGACCCCGCAACAGCTCCCCACGGTATGCCTGGAACTGATCTCCCCACGGCTCCCCGCGGTCTACCTGGAACTGATCTCCCCGTGGTATACCTGGAACTGATCTCCCCACGGTATATCTGGAACTGATCTCCTCACAGCTCCCCGGGGTATACCTGGAACTGATCTCCCCGCGGTATACCTGGAACTGACCCCCCACAGCTCCCCGCGGTATACCTGGAACTGACCCCGCAACATCTCCCCGCGGTATACCTGGAACTGATCTCCCCACGGTATACCTGGAACTGATCTCCCTGTGGTATACCTGGAACTGATCCCCCACGGCTCCCCACGGTATACCTGGAACTGATCCCCCACGGCTCCCTGCGGTATACTTGGAACTGACCCCCACAGCTCCCCGCGGTATACCTGGAACTGATCTCCCCGCGGTATACCTGGAACTGATCCCCCACAGCTCCCCGCGGTATACCTGGAACTGATCTCCCTGCGGTATACCTGGAACTGATCTCCCCTCAGCTCCCCGTGGTCTACCTGGAACTGATCTCCCCGCGGTATACCTGGAACTGATCTCCCCATGGTATACCTGGAACTGACCCCCCACGGCTCCCCGCGGTATACATGGAACCGACCCCCACAGCTCCCCGCGGTATACCTGGAACTGACCTCCCATGGCTCCCCGCGGTATACATGGAACCGACCCCCACAGCTCCCCGCGGTATACCTGGAACTGACCCCCCACGGCTCCCCGCGGTATACCTGGAACTGATCCCCTACAGCTCCCCGTGGTATACCTGGAACTGATCTCCCCGCGGTATACCTGGAACTGATCTCCCCGCGGTATACCTGGAACTGATCCCCCACGGCATACCTGGAACTGATCTCCCCGCGGTATACCTGGAACTGATCTCCCCGCGGTATACCTGGAACTGATCCCCCACGGCATACCTGGAACTGATCTCCCCGCGGTATACCTGGAACTGATCTCCCCGCGGTATACCTGGAACTGATCTCCCCGCGGTATACCTGGAACTGATCTCCCCGCGGTATACCTGGAACTGAACCCCACAGCTCCCCGCGGTATACCTGGAACTGACCCCCCACGGCTCCCCGCGGTATACCTGGAACTGATCCCCTACAGCTCCCCGTGGTATACCTGGAACTGATCTCCCCGCGGTATACCTGGAACTGATCTCCCTGCGGTATACCTGGAACTGATCTCCCCGCGGTATACCTGGAACTGATCCCCCACGGCATACCTGGAACTGATCTCCCCGCGGTATACCTGGAACTGATCTCCCCGCGGTATACCTGGAACTGATCCCCCACGGCATACCTGGAACTGATCTCCCCGCGGTATACCTGGAACTGATCTCCCCGCGGTATACCTGGAACTGATCTCCCCGCGGTATACCTGGAACTGAACCCCACAGCTCCCCGCGGTATACCTGGAACTGATTTCCCCGCGGTATTCCTGGAACTGATCTCCCCGCAGTATACCTGGAACTGATCTCCCCGCGGTATACCTGGAACTGATCTCCCCGCGGTATACCTGGAACTGATCCCCCACGGCATACCTGGAACTGATCTCCCCGCGGTATACCTGGAACTGATCTCCCCGCGGTATACCTTGAACTGATCTCCCCGCGGTATACCTGGAACTGAACCCCACAGCTCCCCGCGGTATACCTGGAACTGATCTCCCCGCGGTATACCTGGAACTGATCTCCCCGCGGTATACCTGGAACTGACCCCCACGGCTCCAATTCCACTCAGTGCCTGTGCAATGAAGTATCCAGCCACTCACACCCAGCATTACAGATGGCGTACCCTGCACTAGAAAGGAAAAATCTGAAGCGTTTTCAGACCAATAGAACCAAAGCAAATTGAATGTTATTGTCACAGTGAAACCATTATAATGTTCCCATTACTGGTGGTGATGTCCACACCAGCACACACATACAAACCAAACAGAAATGACCTGAGGCCAGCCCCTCTTGTGCTTTCACTTACTGAGTGAGGACTGTGTCCTGGTGCTCCCCCCTCGCTGGCACCAGCACTGGAGGCAGCTGCTGACACTGCTGTCCTGTTGGCCTTGGTGACGTTGGCGGTCGCCCTCTGGCCAGTGGGAGGGAGCGGCCAGTGCCATGACTGGCATCTCCCCAGTCGACGCAGCCTCATCAGATGTCACGGTCGCTGGCAGAGGGGCAGAGGAGCCCTGAGAGGAACCCGCAGGGACAACAGGCAGGAACTGAGCTGGGATACTGGGTACCTCGTCCCTCTCCCATACTGACACTGAGCCCTGAGCTCAGTGTCTGTGTGAGAGCTGCAGGTCCGAGTGCAATCCCAGGAACCCCTGTTTCTGTCCCTGGAGCAGCCTGTCCATGCGAGTCACCTCTCTCTCAATGGAGGAGGCAATGCGCTCAGCCATGAGGCAGTGCTCATGCTCCACATGGACTCCTCCATGACGGAGACCATGGCAAGCAGACCCTCTTGGATCTCCGCCAGACCCTCGTGGATCTCCGCCGGACCCTCTTGGATCTCCGCCGGACCCTGGTGGATCTCCGCCGGACCCTGGTGAATCTCCGCCAGACCCTCGTGCATCTCCGCCAGACCCTGGTGCATCTCCGCCAGACCCTGGTGCATCTCCGCCGGACCCTGGTGCATCTCCGCCGGACCCTCTTGGATCTCCGCCGGACCCTCTTGGATCTCCACCGGACCCTGGTGGATCTCCGCCGGACCCTGGTGCATCTCCGCCAGACCCTGGTGCATCTCCGCCAGACCCTCGTGCATCTCCGCCAGACCCTGGTGCATCTCCGCCGGACCCTCGTGGATCTCCGCCGGACCCTCCCGCACATCCAGCATCTGCTGCCTAATGGGCCATTCCAGAGGTTCATCATCAGCCACCTACTCAGCATCGTCCTGGACCCCAGCAATCCTCCCACTGCCAGTGCCCTGGGCACTCTCTGTCTCCGCCTACACCTCAAACAAGTGTGAGGTGCCCTCACCGCTGCGCACTGAGATACTAGCCGCCACTCTAATGCCCACCGAGGTGCTGGTATCTGCGCTGGTGCCTGCTTCAGAGACCGAGTGTGTCGCAGGTGCAAATGGCACCCTGTGGTCCTCCGGAATCGGGGATGGGTCTTCAGGGTCCAGAGAGCGAGTGTGTGCTGGTGAACTTAAAAGGGGGAACAAGGACCTGTCATTAGTTACAGTCATCACACTGTCACTGTGCATGCCAGGCACCCTGGTGAGACAATGGAGATCTGCTTCATAGTGCCCTCGTCTTCCAATGATCAATGGGGGCTCCAAGTTTGAGGGTTCCATTCCATGGGGCACTGGCATCAGAATGGGAATAGGAGGGATCTGTACCATTGGGACTGTCTCCACCTGAACCGATCTGGGACCAATGTTCTAGCGAAAAGGGTAAATAGGGTGGTCAACAGGGGTTCAAACTAGAAAGTGGGGGGGAGGGGGTGGGTGGGTAAAACTCCAAGAAGTATGACCAATGGGAAACAAAGCAGCAGGTTAGCGTGTGGCGGGGGGGGGGGTGGATTCAACTTCATGGAAAATTATGAAAAGACTGAAAAGGAAGGAGAACCCAGGAGAGGCTATTAAAGTCTCCAGAACACAAAATAGGACAGAGTGTTTGGAACGGGCTAGGAATCTAACTTCAAGCACATCAGATAAAGAAACAACAATGAGAAAGGGGACGGGAAATACAGGACTGAACGTGTTGTATCTGAATGCACGCAGTATATGAAATAAGATAAATGAGCTTGTGGCGCAGATTGAAATTGGCAGGTATGATGTGGTGGGCATCACGGAGACATGGCTGCAAGGGGATCAGGACTGGGAGCTAAATATCCAGGGATATACATCCTATCGAAAAGATAGGCAGGTTGGCAGAGGGGGTGGGGTTGCTTTGTTAGTAAGAAATGAAATTAAATCGATAGCAAGAAATGACGTGGGGTCAGATGATGTAGAATCTGTGGGGGTAGAGTTGAGGAACCGCAAAGGTAAAAAAACCATAATGGGAGTTATGTACAGGCCTCCGAACAGTGGTCAGGATGTGGGGCACAAGATACACCAGGAGATGGAAAAGGTGTGTAAGAAAGGCAAGGTTACAGTGATCATGGGGGATTTCGATATGCAGGTAGACTGGGAAAATCAGGTTGGTAGTGGATCCCAAGAAAAGGAATTTGTGGAATGTCTATGAGATGGCTTTTTGGAGCAGCTTGTGGTGGAGCCCACTAGGGAACAGGCAATTCTAGATTTAGTGATGTGTAATGGGGCAGATTTGATAAGGGAGCTTAAGGTGAAGGAACCCTTAGGAGGAAGTGACCATAATATGCTAGAATTTACCCTGCAATTTGAGAGGAAAAAGCTGGAATCAGATGTAACGGTGTTACAGTTGAATAAAGGCAACTACAGAGGCATGAGGGAGGAGCTGGCCAGAATTGACTGGGAGATGAGCCTAGCAGGAAAGACAGTGGAACAGCAATGGCAGGAGTTTCTGGGAGTAATTTGGGAGACACAGCAAAAATTCATCGCTAGGAAGAAGAAGCATTCTAAAGGGAGGACGAGGCAACCATGGCTGACAAGGGAAGTCAGGGACAGCGTAAAAGCTAAAGAGAAAGCATACAATGTGGCGAAGAGCAGTGGGAAACCGGGGATTGGGAAGTCTACAAAGACCAACAGAGGACAACTAAAAAAGAAATAAGGAGGGAGAAGATTAAATATGAGGGTAAACTAGCCAGTAATATAAAAGAAGATTGCAAGAGTTTTTTTAGATATACAAAGGGTAAGAGAGAGGCAAAAGTGGACATTGGACCGCTGGAAAATGACGCTGGAGAAGTAGTAGTGGGGAACAAAGAAATGGCGGAGGAACTGAATAGGTACTTTGTGTCAGTCTTCACAGTGGAAGACATGAGTAACATCCCCAAAGTTAAGGTTAGGAGAATGGGCAAAGAAGTGGCAGATGGAATACAACGTGGGGAAGTGTGAGTTCATGCACTTTGGCAGGAAGAATAGAGGCATAGACTATTTTCTAAATGGGGAGAGAATTCAGAAATCTGGAGTGCAAAGGGACTTGGGAGTCCTAGTCCAGGATTCTCTTAAGGTTAACTTGCAGGTTGAGTCGGTAGTTAGGAAGGCAAATGCAATGTTGGCATTTATTTCGAGAGGACTAGAATATAAAAGCAGGGATGTGCTGCTGAGGCTTTATAAGGCTCTGGTCAGACCACATTTAGAATATTGTGTGCAATTTTGGGCCCCGTATCTCAGGAGGGATGTGCTGGCCCTGGAGAGGGTCCAGAGGAGGTTCACGAGAACGATCCCAGGAATGAAAGGCTTAACATATGAAGAACGTTTGAGGACTCTGGGTCTATACTCGATGGAGTTTAGAAGGATGAGGGGAGATCTAAGTGAAACTTACAGAATACTGAAAGGCCTGGATAGAGTGGACGTGGGGAAGATGTTTCCATGAGTAGGAGAGACTAGGACCCGAGGGCACAGCCTCAGAGTAAAGGGAAGACCTTTTAGAACAGAGATGAGGAGAAACTTCTTTAGCCAGAGAGTGGTGAATCTATGGAATTCATTGTCACAGAAGGCTGTGGAGGCCAGGTCATTGAGTGTATTTAAGATCGAGATAGATAGGTTCTTGATTGGTAAGGGAATCAAAGGTTACAGGGAGAAGGCAGGAGAATGGGGTTGAGAAACTTATCAGCCATGATTGAATGGCGGAGCAGACTCGATGGGCCGAATGGCCTAATTTCTGCTCCTGTGTCTTATGGTCTCCCATCAATGAAGAGACTGCACTAGAATGGTTGCACAATCTAAAACTCTCACCTCTGTGCACTGCGCCCTTACCTTCGTCTGACCCCCTAGCCTCTCCAGACCCGGTTGTAAGTGGAGCCTGCCAGCTCTCCAGCTCTAGGACTTACTGCTGGAACCTGCTGAGCAGCAGCTGGGTGGGCAAACCTCGGCCCCTCTGCTGGGTTATGGCCTCGTCTCCTCCCGAAAGGACAGAGGAGCATTGATGAGTCCACTCTCTACCTGCAGAACCACTGCAGCCTGGCCAAGCCCAGCTGAGGGACACCTCGCAGGGCACCTCCGAGTTGTGGCCCTCGAGCTGCAAGGCCCTCAGTCCAAGCAGCCGGAACTCACCCCCCCGGGCCTGCTGTGGCACATTGACAGTTGACACTCAGACTCTAACACCCCTGAGCTGCGCGGGGCGAAGGTCACTCCCTAACCCTTCACCACACTGACCCATGCCAACACGGTACTGACCCTTCCTGAGTGCAGCAGGTCATTCAAGCGCTTCCGGCACTGCGCCCGTGTGTGCCGCAGCACCTCATGGCTGCTCACCAGCGCTGCTACCTCTTCCCATGCCCTCTTCGTGAGGTGCGGGGGCCATCTCCTCCCATCTCCGGGGTCAAGGGTGGCCTTCCCAGCAGCCACCTCCTCCGGGAGGACCGCGAGGCACTCATCCGAAAAGCAGGGGGCGCCGAGTGCCCACCAGACCTGCCCTCCCACCTGGGGTCTCCAGCTGCTCTCGACTCCATCAAGACAACGCAAAATGGACGTCCTTCCATGGCAACCTGGGTCGCCATTGGACCAGGCAACCGAGAGGCCCCACCCTTCCCGAAAATTCGCTCTGGGCGGGCCTTACTTGACCCACCAGTATCAAATGGCAGTCAGGGGCCAACTGCGGGTGGCCGGCCATTTCCAGCCACTCTCGGTCATGTCAACTGTGACCACCCACCCACCAACCTCAAAGTTCTGCCCCTGGTGTCAGAAGTGGAGCTACAGCTCAGAAAGGAGCGGAGAAATGTTCAAACCTGCTACAAACTGCTGAAAAAGGGCGAGGCAAAACAAACAAAACTGAAGGCCAAAAGTGAAACACTGGGTGAGTTAAAATGGCTGCTCCAGTAGAAATGAAAGGCAACATGTGACAGAAATGGCAATTTTTCCACTTGCAATGGCAAAACTACGAGCTTGTAACAGATTCAATTAACGAGCTGGAGCCTATACGAGTAGCTACACTTCTCACACTGCTTGGGAGACACTGCTGCAAATTTTATTCCAAACCTATCTGACAGACAGAAAAAACAGAAAACAGAGATTTTGAAAGCCTTGAACACACGCGTTGAATCCCGAGTGAACGTAACTTATGGACGCTATGTATTCAACACTAGAGCTGAAGGTGAAAAAGAGCCTTTTGATCAGTATGTGACTGCAGCAACACAGCTCACAGGATCACACAAATCCAGGCAACAAAAAGATGATCTGATTAAAGATCGAGTGGTCTTAGGCATAAGAGACCCTGCAGTGAGAACAAGTCTACTGAGAGAGGAGAAACCTACACTCAGGAAAGCGATAGACATGTCTAGAAATGTGGAGCTTGCAAAGTGTCAGCTTGAACACGTGTATGGCAGAACAGAGCTGGAGATACATTACGCTGAGAGAGATTCCAGGCTGAAAGAGCAGAACAATCACAGACAAAGGGCAGGATGTAAATACCACGAGCAAAATCGCACAAAGGGAATAAAGGATTGTCCAGAGTGAGGAAAGCAGAGTTTTAACTGCAAGAAGCTGAATCATTTCACACACAAGTGTTTGGCTAGAAAGAAGCAAAGCAAGCCCATACAGATGGCCGCTGGAGAGATATCAGCCAAAGAGTCTGACCAATCACTACACACCAGAAAACAGGTTGGTTCTGTCAAGTCTATAGTGGGAAATGGTTTGTGTCTGTTAGGATGATGACTGCAGAAGGAGAGAATCAAGTGAAAATGAAGTGTCAGATGGACACTGTGCATCATCCAACATTGTGACCCTCACAGACCCGTGTGAGGTGGATCAACATGGCCTTCTGAAAATGAAGCCTTTGAAAGTGAGGTTGAGGCTATATGATGACAGGATAGTGATACCGAGAGGACAAATTAACCTGACAGCCCAAAACAATGGCAAGAATGAAGAGCTGCAGTTCCAGATCATAGACACTCATCTCAGCTGGTGCAAGTCTAAAGCTGGGACTGGTAACCTGAACCGTGCCAACAGAGATTCACAACCTGCCACAGCCACTAAACCACTGACTGCTCATCAGAGGATCCTAAAGGAGCACAAAGATGTGTTTACAGGTTGGGATGTCCACCTGGAGAGTATCATCTCAAAGTAGAGGTGAGCGTAAAACCAATTCCGCATCTACCAAGAGAGTTCCAACTTGCCAAGGGAGAGATATTTACTGCCCTGGATGTGACGGACACTGACTGATATATTTACTGAGATATTTACTGCCCTGGATGTGACGGACACTGACTAATATATTTACTGAGATATTTACTGCCCTGGATGTGAAGGACAGTGACTGATATATTTACTGAGATATTTACTGTCCTGGATGTGAAGGACAGTGACTGATATATTTACTGAGATATTTACTGTCCTGGATGTGAAGGACAGTGACTGATATATTTACTGAGATATTTACTGTCCTGGATGTGAAGGACAGTGACTGATATATTTACTGAGATATTTACTGCTCTGGATGTGAAGGACAGTGACTGATATATTTAATGAGATATTTACTGCCCTGGATGTGAAGGACAGTGACTGATATATTTACTGAGATATTTACTGCCCTGGATGTGAAGGACAGTGACTGATATATTTACTGAGATATTTACTGCCCTGGATGTGAAGGACAGTGACTGATATATTTACTGAGATATTTACTGCCCTGGATGTGACGGACACTGACTGATATATTTACTGATATATTTACTGAGATATTTACTGTCCTGGATGTGAAGGACAGTGACTGATATATTTACTGAGATATTTACTGTCCTGGATGTGAAGGACAGTGACTGATATATTTACTGAGATATTTACTGCTCTGGATGTGAAGGACAGTGACTGATATATTTAATGAGATATTTACTGCCCTGGATGTGAAGGACAGTGACTGATATATTTACTGAGATATTTACTGCCCTGGATGTGAAGGACAGTGACTGATATATTTACTGAGATATTTACTGCCCTGGATGTGAAGGACAGTGACTGATATATTTACTGAGATATTTACTGCCCTGGATGTGACGGACACTGACTGATATATTTAATGAGATATTTACTGCCCTGGATGTGAAAGACAGTGACTGATATATTTACTGAGATATTTACTGCCCTGGATGTGAAGGACAGTGACTGATATATTCACTGAGATATTTACTGCCCTGGATGTGAAGGACAGTGACTGGTGAGGGCAGCTAGCTGTGAGCAGTAGCTTTCTAATGTCTCTCTAGACGCGGTCCGGGGGATACAGATGGTTGCGTTGCCGATTTGCATTTCCACAGCTCCAGAAGGTTATCAAGGCAGACAGCGGGAGAGAGTTGGTGATCTTCCCTGAGTGGAAACCACAGTGAATGATCCACTAGTCGATGGATGCGGAGACACAGTGGGGGGAATCGGAATTCCATGCGGCTGCTGGAGAGATCTGTCCAGATCAACCTGAAGCTGATCGAGAACAAGTTGCAGGTGAAGATACCTCATGTCAAGTACACAGGTCACGTGGCAGTGAGAGGTGTCCGCTCGGACCCTGACCATGTCAGAGCTGCCGCAGCGATGCAGCCAGCGACAGATGTGATTGGTTGGATTTGCGAACTATTTAGCCAAATTTTTGACTGGTTTGTCACTAGAGCGTGAACCATTTCACCAGCTCATTGCCAAGGACGTGCCGTGGTTTTCAGGCACAGAACAAGCAGCAGCGTTCACCAAAACCAGACAGCCAGTGAGGACAGTGCCAGTGCTGGATCTCTGTGACGTCAATGAGGAGGTCACCTTGCAGTGTAACGCCAGCGAGAGGGGGCTGGGAGCTACTCTAATGCAGCAAGGAGAACCGGTCCCATTTCCATTCCGGGCACTAACACAAACTGAACGATGCTACGCTCAGACCGGGGAAGAGGGCCTGGCTGTTGTTCTTGCTGGTGAGTATTTCCATCAAGCCCTGAGTGGGAGAGACAAAGTAACAGTGGAGCCCGACCACAAACCCCCTCAAAGCATTTTTCTCAAACCACCTCGATCTGCTCCAAAGCCCCTGCGAGGAATGTTACTTTGTTTACAGAGATACCATCTGGACCTGACATTAAAGCAGGAGAAACAGATGTGCATCACTGACAGGCTGTGGAGATCAGGAATGTTGAGGATGCTGCAACAGAATGTGAAATCTTCCAGGTTCAGCGTCAAACAGCAGCTGGACATGATCTGGAAGTTATCAACCCAACGGAGACAGTGAATCTGACAGACAAGTGCTCTGCTTCAACTAAGCAAACTACCCAACAAGGTGTAACTCTTCAAGTGCTACAGGAAGTGATGATGAAAGGATGGACTGAGAACATCAAGGACACGCCTGTGCTCACAAGAGCTTACTGGGTGTACCAAGGCGAATTTACTGGAGCAGGAACTGATTATCTTGTCCCCGTAGATGATTATTCTGACTGCTGGGAGTTGGACCAGCTGCCTCCACCGGCGGCTGGTGAGATAGTGGGATGTCTGAAAGCACACTTCAGTCGTTAGGGTATTCCAGACATTGTGCTGAGTGACAAGTGTTCACCAGTGAAGAATTCAGGCGCTTCACAAAGGATCGGGAAATTCAACACTGGACATCGTCTCCGCACATTCCCCAGTCAAATAGAAAGGTTGAAACTGCAGTGAAAGTGGCCAAAGGTATCATGAAGAAATCAAACAAATTGAGCAGAGATGTAGACAAGGCAATTCTCAAGTGAAGGCATGGAAAGTAGTCCAATCCAAAGACTAATGTCACACCGCACACAAACTACTCTTCCCATCGCAAAAAAATCTACTGAAACCAGAAGTGGTAACAGGCGTGAGTGAAAAAATCAAGGTGAAATGGCAGAGCACCGAACATCAGCTTTACACAACTGCCAAACCGTGGCCAGGGCTGAGTATTTGGGGAACCGGTCAGGGTGAGAACCTGGAATCAGCCCACTTGGAAACTTGGGACAAGCACAGAGAAGTTGTCACCTCGATCGAATGCAGCGGAAAACAAAGACCAAAGAAACCAGCGCAACTGCAGCGGACACACGCAGCTATTGGAGCTGGCCCCTCACCGCTACTGGCTAGTCAGGAAGAAGGAAACTCACCAGACGTACTGAGCACAGAACGACCATCAGTCCCTGGAGTTCATGGGGTCCCCAACAATGGCAATGGAACAGCAACAGTTACCATGGCAACAAGGTCCATGGGAATGACCCTCACCGGGCAAGGAACATCCCCCAGATGAACAGCCAATGACCACATGCACGTGTACCATTAAGAGAGCTGCACAGATTAAAGACTAAGTATGAAATGCAAGTGCAGAGACTGACCAGTAGAACAAACAGTTGTCAATGCATGAGAGCAGTGGGTATATAGTGGGTGACCTCAGGAACTCACAGCTAAACATGATCGTGCAAACAGATGTGTCTTCTGTTCATTAGGAAAAGGAGGATGTTTGGATATTTTGTTTGTTATGAAAAAGGGAAAGTTTAGGTTTTGAAATGCAAGATTACAATATTTCCTACCTGGCTTGCTGTAGTCATGTGACCTCTGCCATGAGGGCATCTCTCTGCAAGCAGCCATTTACAATCAGTTCAATTAAGACTTCAGACTAAGAAAGACTGCAGTCTTTGAGCTTGAAATGCTCTCTACTTGCCTGGATGAGTGCAGTTCCCACAACACTCAAGAAGCTGGACATCATCCAGGACAAAGCAGCCGCTTGATTGGCACCACATCCACAAACATTCACTCCCTCCACCACCGACACACAATAGCAGCAGTGTGTGTACCATCTACAAGATTCACTGCAGGAATTCACCAAGGCTCCTTCGACAGCACCTTCCAAACCCACAACCATCTAGAAGGACAAGGGCAGCAGACACATGGGGAACACCACCACCTGGAAGTTCCCCTCCAAGCCACTCACCATCCTGACTTGGAAATATATCGGCCGTTCCTTCACTGTTGCTGGGTCAAAATCCTGGAACTCCCTCCCTAACAGCGCTGAGGGTGTACCTACGCCACATGGGACTGCAGCGGTTCAAGAAGGCAGCTCACCACCACCTTCTCAAGGGGCAATTAGCGATGGGCAATAAACGCTGGGCCCAGCCAGCAACGCCCACATCCCAGGAATGAATAAAACGGATTAACTGAATTCTCTCAATCCTGGTCCTGTTCCGTCAAATCCCCACCGCACTCTCTCTCCAAGGCCCTGACATCTTTCCTAAAGTGCGGAGTCCAGATCCAGAGCCAAAACTCCCCCGCTGAGGTGCAAGCAGTGATTTATAAAAAATTCATCATAACCTCCTGGCTTTTTTTTCTCTCTCTCTCTGCCCTTATTTAGAAAAACCCAGGATCTCGTATGATTTGTCCAGTTTCGGGATTGTGACAAGGGGAATGGAAACACATCAATAGACTCAGTTATTTTTCCTCTGAGGTCAGTGCTCCTTTGATATTCTTTGGACTCCCCATTATCTGTCGACCTTAATGACAACCCTTCAGACAGGCCCTATCTTACAATCTCAGCCCACACACACAACACACACACAACACGCAGCAGCCAGTGGTGAAATCACAGAGTTCATCAGAGAGAGAGGAATTCTTGCCTGAGCGTTGGCGGGGGTGGAGTTAGCAGAGTGTCTGGAAGCCACAACATCTGGGAGCAATTATAAGCTCTCAGTAGCAGGACTGCTCACTATTCCAGCCAGTCAAGGTCCATCCCTCATTCGCAGCTACAGCAGGGAGTGAGAAGGACAATGTTACTCCCGTTAGCTCTGCTCCTGATCCCAGCGCTGGTGACATGTCAACAGGCAACGAACGTCTCCAGGTAAGGACAACGTTCACTGAAAGAACTGAAAAAACTTAACCCCTCAAAACTCTGCTGGAAATGTTGAACTTGGCAGTTTGTGTGTGCAGGCTGGTTTGGTGATTGGAGCCTGTGGTTAGGCCAGAATTTCAGCTCAAAGTCTGTGCTTCCCTCCCTCCCAGCTCCAAGATCTTTTGAGGGTTGGGGGGGGGGTGGATTGGAGTCCTGGTTCCATAGGTCTGTCCCCAATGTCCATTGGACAGGAACGGTCATTCACCCCCTCACCTTGCAAACGACCCTCCTCCCAATCGGACAAAGTGTGAAAATTCGGTTTGTTCTTCTGGAGCAGGGCTGAGTGCGGATCAGGAGTGAGTGATTGTAACGGAAATGAGTGAGTCAATGGGGATGGTTGGATGTGCAGCAGCAAAGATTGGAGACAGAGGAAGGGGTGAGTGTGCGAGATGTGTGTGAGAGGCCGCTGGGTTCAAAGAGTAAGTGGGCGAGAAGTGAGTGTGTGAGGGTTGAGTGTGTGAGGGTTGAGTGTGTGAGAGGTGAGTGTGTGAGGGGTGAGTGTGTGAGGGGTGAGTGTGTGAGGGGTGAGAGGGTTGAGTGTGCGAGAAGTGAGCGTGTGAGGGGTGAGTGTGCGAGAAGTGAGTGTGTGAGGGGTGAGTGTGTGAGGGGTGAGTGTGAGGGTTGAGTGTGCGAGAAGTGAGTGTGCGAGAAGTGAGTGTGTGAGGGGTGAGTGTGTGAGGGGTGAGTGTGTGAGGGGTGAGTGTGTGAGGGGTGAGTGTGAGAGGGTTGAGTGTGCGAGAAGTGAGTGTGTGAGGAGTGAGTGTGTGAGGGGTGAGTGTGTGAGGGGTGAGTGTGTGAGGGGTGAGTGTGTGAGGGGTGAGTGTGCGAGAAGTGAGTGTGCGAGAAGTGAGTGTGCGAGGGGTGAGTGTGTGAGAAGTGAGTGTGTGAGAAGTGAGTGTGTGAGAAGTGAGTGTGTGAGAAGTGAGTGTGTGAGAAGTGAGTGTGTGAGAAGTGAGTGTGTGAGAAGTGAGTGTGTGAGGGTTGAGTGTGCGAGAAGTGAGTGTGTGAGGGGTGAGGTGTGTGAGGGGTGAGTGTGAGAGGGTTGAGTGTGGAAAGGATGAGTGTGGGAAGAGTTGAGTGTGCGAGGGATGATTTACTCAGTTTGCCCTGGCCTGCACTAATTTTGATCATGATGAAATGTTTTTATTCCAGGCCGGTTTTCCCCTGTGGTGGGCAGATCACAGGGGAGCAGGGATACATCGCCAGCGAGGGATTCCCTGCACTATATCCACCTAACAAAACATGTTCATGGAGCATCACGGTTAGTGTATCCGGGGAGAGGGGCTTACTGTGGGTCAGTGTGTGTGTGTGGGACCCGTACCCCAGTGAGAGTCAGTGTGTGTGTGTGGGACCCGTACCCCAGTGAGAGTCAGTGTGTGTGGGACCCGTACCCCAGTGAGAGTCAGTGTGTGTGGGACCCGTACCCCAGTGAGAGTCAGTGTGTGTGGGACCCGTACCCCAGTGAGAGTCAGTGTGTGTGGGACCCGTACCCCAGTGAGAGTCAGTGTGTGTGGGACCCGTACCCCAGTGAGAGTCAGTGTGTGTGGGACCCGTACCCCAGTGAGAGTCAGTGTGTGTGGGACCCGTACCCCAGTGAGAGTCAGTGTGTGTGGGACCCGTACCCCAGTGAGAGTCAGTGTGTGTGGGACCCGTACCCCAGTGAGAGTCAGTGTGTGTGGGACCCGTACCCCAGTGAGAGTCAGTGTGTGTGGGACCCGTACCCCAGTGAGAGTCAGTGTGTGTGGGACCCGTACCCCAGTGAGAGTCAGTGTGTGTGGGACCCGTACCCCAGTGAGAGTCAGTGTGTGTGGGACCCGTACCGCAGTGAGAGTCAGTGTGTGTGGGATCCGTACCCCAGTGAGAGTCAGTGTGTGTGGGACCAGTACCCCAGTGAGAGTCAGTGTGTGTGGGACCAGTACCCCAGTGAGAGTCAGTGTGTGTGGGACCCGAACCCCAGTGAGAGTCAGTGTGTGTGGGACCCGTACCCCAGTGAGAGTCAGTGTGTGTGGGACCCATACCCCAGTGAGAGTCAGTGTGTGTGGGACCCGTACCCCAGTGAGAGTCAGTGTGTGTGTGACCCGTACCCCAGTGAGAGTCAGTGTGTGTGGGACCCGTACCCCAGTGAGAGTCAGTGTGTGTGGGACCCGTACCCCAGTGAGAGTCAGTGTGTGTGGGACCCGTACGGCAGTGAGAGTCAATGTGTGTGGGACCCGTACCCCAGTGAGAGTCAGTGTGTGTGGGACCCGTACACCAGTGAGAGTCAATGTGTGTGGGACCCGTACCCCAGTGAGAGTCGGTGTGTGTGGGACCCGTACCCAAGTGAGGGTCAGTGTGTGTGGGATCCGTACCCCAGTGAGAGTCAGTATGTGTGGGATCCGTACCCCAGTGAGAGTCATTGTGTGTGGAACCTGTACCCCAGTGACAGTCAGTGTGTGTAGGACCCGTACCCCAGTGAGAGTCAGTGTGTGTGGGATCCATACCCTGGGGAGAGTCAGTGTGTGCGGGACCCGTACCCCAGTGAGAGTCAGTGTGTGTGGGACCCGTACCCCAGTGAGAGTCAGTGTGTGTGGGACCCGTACCCCAGTGAGATTCAGTGTGTGTGGGACCCGTACCCCAGTGAGAGTCAGTGTGTGTGGGACCCGTACCCCAGTGAGAGTCAGTGTGTGTGGGACCCGAACCCCAGTGAGAGTCAGTGTGTGTGGGACCCGTACCCCAGTGAGAGTCAGTGTGTGTGGGACCCGTACCCCAGTGAGAGTCAGTGTGTGTGGGACCCGTACCCCAGTGAGAGTCAGTGTGTGTGAGACCCGTACCCCAGTGAGAGTCAGTGTGTGTTGGACCCGTACCCCAGTGAGAGTCAGTGTGTGTGGGACCCGAACCCCAGTGAGAGTCAGTGTGTGTGGGACCCGAACCCCAGTGAGGGTCAGTGTGTGTGGGACCCGTACCCCAGTGAGAGTCAGTGTGTGTGTGGGACCCGTACCCCAGTGAGGGTCAGTGTGTGTGGGACCCGTACCCCAGTGAGGGTCAGTGTTTGTGGGACCCGAACCCCAGTGAGAGTCAGTGTGTGTGGGACCCGTACCCCAGTGAGGGTCAGTGTGTGTGGGACCCGTACCCCAGTGAGGGTCAGTGTGTGTGGGACCCGTACCCCAGTGAGGGTCAGTGTGTGTGGGACCCGAACCCCAGTGAGAGTCAGTGTGTGTGGGACCCGTACCCCAGTGAGGGTCAGTGTGTGTGGGACCCGTACCCCAGTGAGAGTCAGTGTGTGTGGGACCCGTACCCCAGTGAGAGTCAGTGTGTGTGGGACCCGTACCCCAGTGAGAGTCAGTGTGTGTGGGACCCGTACCCCAGTGAGATTTGGTGTTTCCTGGTGTATTTCTGAGCGGTGCTGCCTGTGGTGTGGGTGTCTCTGGTTCATGTGGCCCTGTTTTGTGTTTCAGGTCCCTCCTGGCCGGGTGGTCATCCTCTCTTTCCGTCATATGGACGTGGAGACTGATCCGATTGTCGCTATGACCACGTCAGCGTTTATAACGGGAATTCTGCATCATCTGAGAGGCTGGGCCGCTTCTGCGGAACATTCCGTCCAGGAGCCATCATGTCCACCAGTAACATGATGCTGATCGAGATGGCATCAGACAATGACTCTGCGGGGAAGGGGTTCCTGGCTGTGTACAAAGCTGGACTGCCGCCTGAGAAAGGTGCTACCAGCGGGTTGGACCTGCAGCATTGGAGGGTGGATACAGGCGCACGGGGTCAGGGAGGCTGGGGAGAATCACACACACTAACACAGATAGAGTGAGCTCGGAGCGTCAGTCACACTGATACCGACAAGGTGAGCTCGGAGCGTCAGTCACACTGACGAGGACAGAGTGAGCTCGGAGTGTCAGTCACACTGACGCTGACAGAGTGACCTAGGAGTGCCAGCCACACTGACACTGGCTGTGTGTTCTGGGATGTCAGTCACACTGGCACTGACAGAATGAGTTGTAAGTGTCAGTCACACTGACACTGAGACAGAACTGTGACTGTCAGTCGCACTGACATGAACATATAAGCTGTGAGTATCAGTCACACCGGCACTGAGAGTGAACTGGGAGAGACAATCACACTGACACTGAGCAAACCTGGGAGAGTCAGTCACACTGACAGAGTGAGCTGTGAGTGTCGGTCACACTGGCACTGACAAAGAGTGAACTGGGAGTGTCAACCACATTGACGCTAAGTGAGCTGGGAGAGTCAGTCACGCTGATAGAGTGGGCTAGTAGTGTTAGTCACACTGACACTGACAGAGTGAGTGGAGAGTCAGTCACACTGACACTGACAGAGTGAGCTGGGAGTATCAGCCACATTGACAGTGCTAGTCACACTGACACTGACAGAATGAGCTGAGTGTCAGTCACACTGACAGAATGAGCTGGGAGTTTCAGCCACACTGACACTGACACAATGAGCTGAGTGTCAGTCACACAGACACTGACAGAATGAGCTGGGAGTTTCAGCCACACTGACACTGAGTGAACTGGGAGTTTCAGCCACACTGACACTGACACAATGAGCTGAGTGTCAGTCACACAGACACTGACAGAATGAGCTGGGAGTTTCAGCCACACTGACACTGAGTGAACTGGGAGTTTCAGCCACACTGACACTGACAGAATGAGCTGAGTGTCAGTCACACAGTCACTGACAGAGTGAGCTGGGAGTTTCAGCCACACTGACACTGATAGAATGAGCTGGGCGAGTCCCTAAAGTTGGGTATGGTGCAATTAATTTGGTATTTTTAATCCTTCAGAAAATCAGTTCTGTGGAGGGAAATTGGTGAAACCACAGGGATCGTTCAAGACTCCAAACTGGCCCGATAAGGAATACCCGACAGGAATCAGTTGTTCCTGGCACATTGTGGGCCACCCCAATGAGGTACAGTCATTCTTTGTTTCACTGCTACATTCCCAATGACATACCGCAGTGTGGGGACTCACAGCTGCTTTTCCCTCTTTGACAGGTTATCGAGCTGAAATTTGAGAAGTTTGGCGTTGAGAGTGATAATTACTGTCGGTACGATTATGTGGCTGTCTTCAATGGTGGGAGGAGCGACGAAACCCAACAAGCGGGAAAGTTCTGTGGGGATCAGCCTCCTGAGTGAGTGCAGATTTCATTGGCTCAGCACGTGTTATCGGTCTGGATGTGTGTGTGTGGAAATGACTGTATTTTGCACATTGGATATGTGTTTGTATAGACTCATATAGCACAGGCAGAGGCCATACAACACTTTCTGCCTGTACTGGCTTTGTTCAAGAGCTATCCAACTAATATCACTCCCTGTACTCTGTCCTTGTAACTTTTACAAATGGTGTATCCCAGGAATTGTTACAGGTGGAGTCCAGGTGCATGTGGGGGTTTGTTACAGGTGGAATGCATGAAGGGTTACAGGTAGCATCTGTGTGTTACAAGCAGAGTCTTTGGGAATGTTACAGGTGAGACGTGCAGGACCTGGGGTGTAGTTTGCAGCAGTGAGGGGAAGGGATTTGACTACAGGCAGAGTGTGCTGCTGGAGGTTGTTACAGGCAGAGCTTTTATGGGTTGACAGGCGGAGTGTGTGGAGATATTACAGATGGAGTGTGTGGCGATGGGATGGGTGACTACAGGCAGAGTGTGCTGCTGGATTTTGTTACAGGCAGAGAGTGTGGGGATGTTTCAGGCAGAGATTTGTAGGGGGAGGGGGGTGTTACAGGTGGAGTGTGTGGCAGTGGGGGGTTGACTACAGGTGGAATATGCTGCTACGGGTTGTTACAGGCAGAGGATGCACTAAGCCTGTAGCCCCACGTGTTATGTTGTCTGTTTTCTGTTCCAGTCCAATTGTCTCCCAGGGAAATGAGATGCTGGTTCAGTTTGTGTCTGATCTGAGCGTCACCTCCGACGGGTTCCTGGCCAAGTACGATATGAAGCGAAAGGCGGGAGCTGCAGACATTCCGCTGCTGACCACGACCCTCCGTCCCATCACAGTCGCCAGCACCCTGGCACCCAGACCGAAAGGTACAGTCGGCGCTGGGGAATCCCGAACGCACAGCCTCCTGGACAGACTTCCTCTCACCCTGAGAAACGTTCACCGTTTCCCCAGCACCCCTAGCCCAGCAGAAGGTGCCGATTGAAGGAGAACTGGGATCTGGGCTGATTGGCCCATTTTTAAAAAAAAACTTTCATGGGATGTGGGCATCGCTGGCAAGGCTGGCACTTGTTGCCCACCCCTAATTACCCTCCAACTGAGTGGCTCGCTCGGCCGTTTCAGGGGGCAGTTCAGAGTCAACCCCATCGCTGTGGGTCTGGAGTCACGTGTAGGGTCAGACCGGGGTAAGGAGGGCAGACTTCCTTCCCTAAAGGGACATTAGTGACCCAGCTGGGCTTGTACAACAACCGGTGATCGTCTCGTGCTCACCGTCACTGAGACTCGCTTTCCATTCCGGATTTATTCATTGAGTTTAAATTCCACCGGCTGCCGGGGTGGGATTTGAACCCCTGTCCGCAGAGCATGAGCCTGAGCCTCAGGGTTACTAGCCCAGTGACATTCCCACTACCCGACCATCTCCCCCTATTGATTCAGGCGCAGCCAGACAGCCATTTGCAATGGTTTCTCCTCCTTGACCCACACCGTTCCCTCTGGTGTCCCCCAAGGATCCATCCTTGACCTGTCCTGTTCCTCGTCTACCCGCTGGACCCTTGACACCGTGGGCCCAGAGCCAGTGATGGGGCTCGGACCCACTCTGACAGGCCCCAGCGCCACCTCCCCACACCCTCCCTCCTCTCCCCCGTCACTGGTCAATGATCAGGCTGCTTACCCAACATCCACCACAGGCTGAGCCCCAATTTCCTCCAATTAAATATTGGGAAGACTGAAACCATCATTTCCAATCCCTGCTCCAAACACCATTCCTTAGCAACCAGCTCCATCCCTCTCCCTGGCAACCGCGTGAGACCGAACCCATCGGTTCAGAAGCTTGGTGACCCTTTTGACCGAGCGTCCGATTTCATCACTACGGCCACCTGTTCCCACCTTCGTAACACCCCCATCGACCTCCGCCCCAGTCCCAGCTGATCCGCTACTGAAACCCTCACCCAAGCCTTTATTACATCTACACTCGACTATTCCAAAATGTGCCTGGCTGCTCTCCCACGTTCTACCCTTCACAAACTTGAGGTCATCCCAAACTCTGCTGCCTGTACTAAACCCCCGCACTCACTGATCGACACTGGCTCCCAGTCAAGAAACATGGAGACTTTAACATTCCTATCCCTGTTTTCAAATCCGTCCTTAGCCTCACCCTCTCCCTATCTCTGTAACCTCCTCCAGCCCCTACAACCCTCCCTATCTCTGTAACCTCCTCCAGTGCCTACACCCCTCCCTATCTCTGTAACCTCCTCCAGTGCCTACAACCCTCCCTATCTCTGTAACCTCCTCCAGCCCCTACACCCCTCCCTATCTCTGTAACCTCCTCCAGCCCCTACACCCCTCCCTATCTCTGTAACCTCCTCCAGTCCCTACACCCCTCCCTATCTCTGTAACCTCCTCCAGCCCCTTCAACCCTCCCTATCTCTGTAACCTCCTCCAGCCCCTACAACCCTCCCTATCTCTGTAACCTCCTCCAGCCCCTACAACCCTCCCTATCTCTGTAACCTCCTCCAGCCCCTACAACCCTCCCTATCTCTGTAACCTCCTCCAGTCCCTACACCCCTCCCTATCTCTGTAACCTCCTCCAGCCCCTACAACCCTCCCTATCTCTGTAACCTCCTTCAGCCCCTACACCCCTCCCTATCTCTGTAACCTCCTCCAGCCCCTACAACCCTCCCTATCTCTGTAACCTCCTCCAGCCCCTACAACCCTCCCTATCTCTGTAACCTTCTCCAGCCCCTACAACCCTCCCTATCTCTGTAACCTCCTCCAGCCCCTACAACCCTCCCTATCTCTGTAACCTCCTCCAGCCCCTACAACCCTCCCTATCTCTGTAACCTCCTCCAGTCCCTACAACCCTCCCTATCTCTGTAAACTCCTCCAGTCCCTACAACCCTCCCTATCTCTGTAACCTCCTCCAGCCCCTACACCCCTCCCTATCTCTGTAACCTCCTCCAGCCCCTACAACCCTCCCTATCTCTGTAACCCCCTCCAGCCCCTACAACCCTCCCTATCACTGTAACCTCCTCCAGCCCCTACAACCCTCCCTATCACTGTAACCTCCTCCAGCCCCTACAACCCTCCCTATCTCTGTAACCCCCTCCAGCCCCTACACCCCTCCCTATCTCTGTAACCTCCTCCAGCCCCTACAACCCTCCCTATCTCTGTAACGCCCTCCAGCCCCTACAACCCTCCCTATCTCTGTAACCCCCTCCAGCCCCTACAACCCTCCCTATCTCTGTAACCTCCTCCAGCCCCTACAACCCTCCGAGATCTCTGCGCTCCTCCAATTCCGGTCTCTTGACCATCCCCCGAATCCCATCGCTCCACCATTGGCGGCCGGGCCTTCAGCTGCCTGGGGCCCTGAGCTCTGGAATTCCCTCCCTAAACCTCTCCGCCTCTCTCTCTGTCCCTCTAAGAGGCTCCTTAAAACCGACTTTTTTGACCGAGCTTTTGGTTGTCTGTTAAATGCGTTATATAAATATAAGTTATATAAATAGAAGTCATTGCTGTGTGCCTTTCTTCAGCCTGGCAGACTTTCCAATTCATTTTAAATTGTGCCTGACTCTCCCCCCTCTCTCCCTCTTCTCAATCCCTCCCACATTCTCCCTATTGTCTCTGTCTCTGTCTCTCCCTCCCCATCTCTCACTCACTCACACTCGCTCTCCCTCTCTGCCTCGCTCTCCCCCCTCCCCCTCTCACTCTCCCTCTCTGCCTCACTCTCCCTCTCTGCCTCGCTCTCCCTCTCTGCCTCGCTCTTCCTCTCTGCCTCGCTCTCCCCCCCCTTGCTCTCCCTCTCTGCCTCGCTCTCCCTCTCTGCCTCACTCTCCCCCTTCCCCCTCTCACTCTCCCTCTCTGCCTCACTCTCCCTCTCTGCCTCGCTCTCCCTCTCTGCCTCGCTCTCCCCCTCCCCCTCTCACTCTCCCTCTCTGCCTCGCTCTCCCCTCCCCCTCTCACTCTCCCTCTCTGCCTCACTCTCCCCCTCCCCCTCTCTCTCTCCCTCTCTGACCCAGGCTGAGTGAGTTCCCTCATGGGGGTCACTCCCGGTGTCTGTGGTCGAAGCCTCGTCCTGTCTGTTGATGTTGTTGATGACCTGTTACCCCCCACAGAACGAAAGGGACCCTCCATCTGCCGGACAAAATGCCACCGGAAGGGAACGTTGCAGAGCAACTTCTGTGCCAGTACTTTCGGTAAGAGCCCTGGCGATAGGTGTTATGGAGACGTCCCCCCACCCCAACCAGCCGCTAGAAGCCCCCCCCCATCCCAGTTACTCACCAACTCAGCTCAGCGGGTGGGAGGGTGACTGGTGCTCACAAACCGGCCTAAACCAGTCAGTACAGCTGGGGGGGCGGGGGGGGGGGGGGAGGGGGGTAGTGAGGGAGTGGGTGGGGGATGGGTAGAGGGTGTGGGTGGGGAAGGGGAAGGGGTGGGGGAGTGGGAAAGGGTTGGGAGGAGGTGGGAGAGGGGGAGGGAAGGAGGTGGGGTTGGTGGAGGGGGAGGGGGACGGGGAGGGGTGGGGGAGTGGGTGGGAGAGGGGGTGGGGGTGGGGGAGAGGATGTGGGTGGGGGAGGGGGAGGGGGAGGGGTGGGGTGGGGGGTGGGGGAGAGGGTGGGGGTGGGGCAGGGGGAGGGGTGGGGGAGGAGGTGGGAGAGGGGGAGGAAGGGGGTGCGGTTGGGGGAGGGGGAGGGGTGGGGTGGGGTGGGGGAGAGGGTGTGGGTGGGGGAGGGGGAGGGGGACGGGGAGGGGTGGGGGAGTGGGTGGGAGAGGGGGAGGGGGTGGGGTGGGGGTGGGAGTGGGGGAGTGGGATGGGGTTGGGGAGGAGGGGAGGGGGTGGGGTTGTGGGAGGGGGAGGGGGGCGGGGAGGGGTGGGGGAGTGGGTGGGAGAGGGTGTGGGTGGGGGAGTGGGAGGGGGTGGGCATGGGGGTGGGGGAGTGGATGTGGGTGGGGGTGGGGGAGAGGGTGTGGGGGTGGGGAGTGGGTGGGGTTGGAGGGGGAGGGGGACGGGGAGGCGTGGGGGAGTGGGAGGGGGTGGGGAGGGGGGTGGGGTTGGGGGGAGGGGGATGGGGAGGGGTGGGGGGAGTGGGTGGGAGAGGGGGAGGGGAAAGGGAAAGGGGAGGGAGTGGGGGAGGGGGAGGGGGAGAGGGTCTCTCAGTGAGACGGGTGGGCCGGGGGGTACTGAGTGTGTCAACTTTGAACCCTGAGCAATGTCCGAGGGATCCTGAGGTGGGCACTGGGGGTGAGGAGCAGGGGATTACTCACTGTTACACTGGACCATCAGCAAAATGATTCCAAAAGGGACACTTGAGGGGAATCAATTTGCAGGCGCTACAGGGATATTGGGGGTGAGGGAGGGGGGAGGAGGAGCTGAATCGATTGCTCTGCCAGCACAGACAGAGTGGGCTGAATGGCCTCCTCCTGTGCCATTTCGTTTCTGCATCCAGCATTCAAACCAGGATGTAATCACTGGTGTCCAGTGATCCAGTGGAAACACAGTGGAGAATGCAAGATCGCACTGGAGCTGCTATGAGCCACACAGGATTGCAGTGAGTTTGTGGGGGGTGACAGAGATCCAGCGGTGGTGAAGCCGTTTGCACGGCCGGTTTCAGTGATCCAGTGTGATGCGGTGATCCAGTGTGATGCAGTGATCCAGTGTGATGCGGTGATCCAGTGAGGTCAGGGAAGGGCAGCTGTCTACTGTGTTCCAGTGGGGGGAGGCGGGGCGGGGGGGGGTGGGGGAGAGCACAGTGATCCAGTGGGCTGCAGTGAGCCAGTGGAGGTTCAGAGAGATGGTAGTTCGATGTGTGCACCCTGTGTCACTGAGTGGCCTCACTTTCTTCATCCACTCTTGCAGTGATCTCTGGACAAGTGCTGAACCTGATCCCGAGTGGTCAGAGTCTCCAGGCTACAGTGTCCATCACCAACACGTACAAATCTGGGAATCTGAAGACAAGACAGGTCGGCAACAGACTGATCACCAAACTGCTGGTGCTTTGTAAACAGTGCCCCAATCTCAGAAAAGGTACAAAGCATAGCAGCAACTCCGCGTTAACGGGAATCACACTCACTGACCGTTAGTCACACTCACTGACCATTAACCATACACACTGACCATTAGTCATACTCACTGACCGCTAGTCACACTCACTGACCGCTAGTCACACACACTGACCGTAAATCATACTCACTGACTGTTAATCACACACACACTGACCATTAACCACACTCACTGACCGTTAATCTCACACACTGACCGTTAACTGACCGTTGATCACACTCACTGACCGTTAACCACACACACTGACCGTTAATCACACACTGGGCATTAGTCAAACTCACTGACCATTAACTGACCATTAACCACACTCACTGACCAATAACCACACTCACTAAATGTTAATCACACTCACTGACTGTTAATGAGACTCACTGACCATTAATCACACACTCACTGACTGATAATCACACATACTGACCGTTAACTGACCGATAATCACACTCACTGACAGTTAATCACACACACTGCCATTAACTGACCGTTAACCACACACACTGACCATTAACCACACTCACTAAACGTTAATCTCACACACTGACTGTTAACTGACCGTTAATCACACTCACTGATTGATAATCAGACACACTGACCGTTAATCAGACACACAGACCATTAACCACACAAACTGACCGGTAATCACACGCACTGACTGTTAACCACACTCATTGAACGTTAATCTCACACACTGACCGTTAATCACACTCACTGACTGTTAATCAGATTCACTGACCAGTAATCCCACACAATGACCATTAATCACACACTCACTGACTGTTAACTACACACAATGATCGTTAATCACACACTCACAGACTGTTAACCACAGTCACTGACCAATAATCCCACACAATGACCATTAATCTCACACTCACTGACTGTTAACCATACTCACTGAACGTTAATCTCACACACTGACCGTTAACTGACCGTTAATCACACTCACTGACTGTTAATCAGACTCATTGACTGTTATTCACACACACTGACCGTTAATCACACACTCACTGACCATTAATCACACTCACTGACTGTTCATCACACACACTGACCATTAACTGACCGTTAATCACACTCACTGACTGTTAGCCACACACAATGACTGTAAATCACACATTCACTGACCATTAATCACACTCACTGACTGTTAATCAGACTCACTGACCATTAATCACACACTCACTGACCATTAATCACACTCACTGACTGTTCACCACACACACTGACTGTTAACCACACTCACTGACTGTTAGTCACACCCACTGACCGTTAATCACGCACACTGACCGTTAATTACACACGCACTGACCATTAATCACACACACTGACCATTAACCACACTCACTGATTGTTAATCATACACACTGACCGTTAACCACACTCACTGACCGTTAATCACATTCACTGACCATTAACCACACTCACTGACCATCAACCACACACTGACCGTTAATCACACACACTGACCGTTAATCACACACACTGACTGTTAATCAGATTCACTGACCATTAATCACACTCACTGACTGATAATCAGACTCACTGACCGGTAACCACACACACTGACCGTTGACCGCTAATCACACACACTGACCGTTAATCACACACTCACTTACTGTTAACCATACTCACTGAACGTTAATCTCACACACTGACCGTTAATCACACCCACTGACCATTAATCAAACTCACTGACCATTAATCATAGACTCACTGACCGTTAATCACACACACTGACCGTTGATCACACTCACTGAATGTTATTCACACACACTGACTGTTAACCACACTCACTGACTGTTAACCACACTCACTGACTGTTAACCACACTCACTGACTGTTAATCACACACACTGACCATTATTCACACACACTGTACGTTAATCACACACACTGACCATTATTCACACACACTGTACGTTAATCACACTCACTGACCGTTAATCACACTTACTGACCGTTAATCACACACTCACTGACTGCTAATCACACACACTGACCATTAACTGACCGTTAATCACACTCACTGACCGTTAATCTCACACACTGACCGTTAACCACACTCACTCACCGATAACCACACACACTGACTATTAACCACACTTACTGAACGTTAATCTCACTCACTGACCATTAACTGACTGTTAATCACACTCACTGACTGTTAATCAGTCTCACTGACTGTTAAACACACACTCACTGACTGTTAATCAGACACACTGACCGTTGATCACACTCACTGAATGTTATTCACACACACTGACTGTTAACCACACTCACTAACTGTTAACCACACTCACTGACTGTTAATCACACACACTGACCATTATTCACACACACTGTACATTAATCACACACACTGACCGTTAATCACACTTACTGACCGTTAATCACACACTCACTGACTGTTAATCACACACACTGACCATTAACTGACTGTTAATCACACTCACTGACTGTTAATCAGTCTCACTGACTGTTAAACACACACTCACTGACTGTTAATCACAATCACTGACCGTTAGTCACACTCACTGACCATTAACTGACCATTAACCACACTCACTGACCAATAACCACACTCACTAAACATTAATCACACTCACTGACTGTTAATGAGACTCACTGACCATTAATCACACACTCACTGACTGACAATCACACATACTGACCGTTAACTGACCGATAATCACACTCACTGATAGTTAATCACACACACTGACCATTAACTGACCATTAACCACACTCACTAAATGTTAATCTCACACACTGACTGTTAACTGACCGTTAATCACAGTCACTGACTGTTAATCAGACACACTGACCATTAATCAGACACACTGACCGTTAACACACAAACTGACCGGTAATCACACGCACTGACTGTTAACCACACTCATTGAACGTTAATCTCACACACTGACCGGTAACTGACCGTTAATCACACTCACTGACTGTTAATCAGATTCACTGACCAGTAATCCCACGCAATGACCATTAATCACACACTCACTGACTGTTAACTACACACAATGATCGTTAATCACACACTCACTGACTGTTAACCACAGTCACTGAACGTTAATCTCACACACTGACCGTTAATCACACTCACTGACTGTTAATCAGACTCACTGACTGTTAATGACACACACTGACCATTAACTGACCGTTAATCACACTCACTGACCGTTCACCACACACACGGACAGTTAATCACACACTCACTGACTGTTAATCACACTCACTGACCGTTAATCACGCACTCACTGACCGTTAATCACACTCACTGACTGTTCATCACACACACTGACCATTAACTGACCGTTAATCACACTCACTGACTGTTAGCCACACACACTGACTGTAAATCACACATTCACTGACCGTTAATCACACTCACTGACTGTTAATCAGATTCACTGACCATTAATCACACTCACTGACTGTTAATCAGACTCACTGAACGTTAATCTCACACACTGACCATTAAGTGACCGTTAATCACACTCACTGACTGTTAATCAGACTCACTGACCATTAATCACACACTCACTGACCATTAATCACACTCACTGACCATTAATCACACTCACTGACTGTTAATCACACACACTGACTTAACTGACCGTTAATCACGCTCACTGACCATTAATCACACTTACTGACTGTTAATCACACACACTGACCGTTAATCACTCTCACTGACCATTAACCACACACATTGATCGTTAACAACACTCACTGAACGTTAATCTTACACACTGACCATTAATCACACTCACTGACTGTTAATCACACACACTGACCGTTAACTGACCATTAATCACACTCACTGACTGTTAATCACACTCACTGACTGTTAATCACACACACTGACCGTTAACTGACCGTTAATCTCGCACACTGACCATTAATCACACACACTGACCATTAACCACACACACTGACTGTTAACCACACTCACTGACCGTTAATCACACTTACTGACCGTTAATTACACACACACTGACCATTAACCACACTCACTGATTGTTAATCATACACACTGACCGTTAACTACACTCACTGACCATTAATCACACACACTGACCGTTAACCACACTCACTGACCGTTAATCACACACACTGACCGTTAACTACACTCACTGACCATCAACCACACACACTGACCATTAATCAAACACACTGGCCGTTAATTACACACACTGACCGTTAATTACACACACACTGACCATTAACCACACACACTGACCGTTAACCACACTCACTGACCGTTAATTACACACAAACTGACCGTTAACCACACTCACTGACCGTTAACCACACTCACTGACCGTTAATTACACACAAACTGACCATTAACCACACTCACTGACCGTTAATCACACACACTGACCGTTAACCACACTCACTGACCGTTAACTACTCTCACTGACCATCAACAACACACACTGACCGTTAATCACACACACTGGCCGTTAATCACACACACTGACTGTTAATCACACACACTGACCATTAATCACACACACTGACTGTTAATCACACACACTGACCATTAATCACACACACTGACTGTTAATCAGATTCACTGACCATTAATCACACTCACTGACTGATAATCAGACTTACTGACCGGTAACCACACACACTGACCGTTGACCGCTAATCACACACACTGACCGTTAATCACACACTCACTGACTGTTAACCATACTCACTGACCGTTAATCACACCCACTGACCGTTAATCAGACTCGCTGACCGTTAATCACAGACTCACTGACCGTTAATCACACGCACTGACCACTAACCACACTCACTAATTGTTAATCATACACACTGACCGTTAACCACACTCACTGACCGTTAATCACACACACTGACCGTTAACCACACTCACTGACCATCTACCACACTCACTGACCATCTACCACACACACTGACCGTTAATCACACACACTGACTGTTAAACAGATTCACCGACCATTAATCACACTCACTGACTGATAATCAGACTCACTGACCGGTAACCACACACACTGACCGTTGACCGCTAATCACACACACTGACCGTTAATCACACCCACTGACCGTTAATCACACCCACTGACTGTTAATCAGACTCACTGACCATTAATCACAGACTCACTGACCGTTGATCACACCCACTGACCGTTGATCACACTCACTGAATGTTATTCACACACACTGACTGTTAACCACACTCACTGACTGTTAACCACACTCACTGACTGTTAATCACACACAATGACTGTTAATCACACTCACTGACCATTAATCACACACTCACTGACCGTTAATCACAATCACTGACCGTTAATCACACACTCACTGACTGTTAATCACACACACTGACCATTAACTGACCGTTAATCACACTCACTGACCGTTAATATCACACACTGACCGTTAACCACACTCTCTCACCGATAACCACACACACTGACTATTAATCACACTTACTGAACGTTAATCTCACACACGGACCATTAACTGACTGTTAATCACACTCACTGACTGTTAATCAGTCTCACTGACCGTTAACCACACACACTGACCATTAATCACACACACTGACCGTTAATCACACTCATTGACCATTAACCACACTCACTGACCGTTAACCACACTCACTGACCGTTAATCACACACAATGACCATTAATCACACTCACTGACCGTTAATCACGCTCACTGACCATTAATCACACACTCACTGACCATTAATCACACACTCACTGACAGTTAATCACACTCACTGACCGTTAACTGACTGTTAATCACACGCACTCACCGATAACCACACACACTGACCATTAACCACACTCACTGAATGTTAATCTCACACACTGACCGTTAACTGACTGTTAATCACACTCACTGACTGTTAATCAGTCTCACTGACTGTTGAACACACTCACTGACTGTTAAACACACACTCAATGACTGTTAATCAGTCTCACTGACTGTTAATCAGACACACTGACCATTAACCACACACACTGACCGTTAATCACACACACTGACCGGGAATCACACGCACTGACTGTTAACCACACTCATTGAATGTTAATCTCACACACTGACTGTTAACTGACCATTAATCACACTCACTGACTGTTAATCAGATTCACTGACTATTAATTACACACTCACTGACTGTGAACTACACACAATGACCATTAATCACACACTCACTGACTGTTAACCATACTCACTGAACGTTAATCTCACACACTGACCGTTAACTGACCGTTAATTGCACTCACTGACTGTTAATCAGACTCACTGACCATTAATCACACTCACTGACTGTTAATCACACTCACTGACTGTTAATCACACACACTGACCGTTAACTGGCCATTAATCACACTCAGTGACCATTAGCCACACATACTGACTGTTAATCACACATTCACTGATCGTTAATCACACTCAGTGACTGTTAATCAGACTCACTGACCATTAATCACATTCAGTGACTGTTAATCACACTCACTGACTGTTAATCACACATTCACTGATCGTTAATCACACTCAGTGACTGTTAATCAGATTCACTGACCATTAATCACACTCACTGACCATTCACCATTAATCTCACACACTGACCATTAATCACATGCACTGACCGTTAACAGACCGTTAACCACACTCACTCACCGATAAGCACTCACACTAACCAATAACCACACTCACTGAATGTTAATCTCACACACTGACCGTTAACTGACCGTTAATCACACTCACTGACCGTTACTCACACACACACTATTAATCTCACACACTGACCATTAACCACACTCACAGACTGTTAATCATACACACACTGTCCATTAATCACACACACTGACCATTAACTGACCGTTAATCACACTCACTGACCATTAACTGACCATTAACCACACTCACTGACCAATAACCACACTCACTGACCGTTAATCACACTCACTGACCGTTAATCACACTCACTGACCGTTAATCACACTCACTGACCGTTAATCACAATCAATGACCGTTAATCACACTCACTGACCGTTAATCACACATTCACTGACCGTTAATCACAGATTCACTGACCATTAATCACACACTCACTGACTGTTAATCACACACTCACTGACTGACAATCACACACTGACCATTAATTGACCGTTAACCACACTCACTCACTCACCGATAACCACACACACTGACCATTAACCACACTCACTGAAGGTTAATCTCACACACTGACCGTTAACTGACCGTTAATCACACACACTGACTGTTAGTCAGTCTCACTGAGTGTTAAACACACACTCGCTGACTATTAATCCGACTCACTGACTGTTGATCACACTCACTGACCGTTAATCACACACTCACTGACTGACAATCACACACTCACTGACTGACAATCACACACTGACCATTAACTGAGCGATAATTACACTCACTGACCGTTAACCACACACACTGACTGACAATCACACACACTGACTGTTAACTGACCGATAATCACACTCACTGACTGTTAATCAGTCTCACTGACAGTTAATCACACACTCACTGACTGTTAATCACACACTTACTGACTGACAATCACACACACTGACCGTTAACTGACCGATAATCACACTCACTGACAGTTAACCACACACACTGACTGACAATCACACACACTGACTGTTAACTGACCGATAATCACACTCACTGACCGTTAACCACACTCACTCACTCACCGATAACCACACTCACTCACCGTTAATTTCACTCACTGGCCATTAATCACACACATTGACTGTTAATCACACACACTGACCGTTAATCACACACAATGATCGTTAACCACACTCACTGAACGTTAATCTCACATACTGACTGTTAACTGACCATTAATCACACTCACTGAATGTTAATCAGATTCACTGACTATTAATCACACACTCACTGACTGTTAATCACACTCATTGACTGTTAATCACACTCACTGACTGTCAATCAGAAGCACTGACCGGTAACCACACAGACTGACCTTTGACCACTAACCACACACACTGACCATTAACCACACTCACTGTATGTTAATCACACACTCACTGACCTTTAACTGACCGTTAATCACACTCACTGACTGTTAATCAGTCTCACTGACTGTTAATCACACACTCACTGACTGTTAATCACAACTTACTGACTGACAATCACACGCACTGACTGTTAACTGACCGATAATCACACTCACTGACCGTTAACCACACTCACTCACTCACTGATAACCACACTCACTCACCGTTAATTTCATTCACTGACCATTAATCACACACATTGACTGTTAATCACACACACTGACCGTTAATCACACGCAATGATCGTTAATCACACACAATGATCGTTAACCACACTCACTGAACGTTAATCTCACACACTGACTGTTAACTGACCATTAATCACACTCACTGACTGTTAATCAGACTCACTGACTGGTAACCACACACACTGACCGTTGACCGTTAATCTCACACACTGACTGTTAATCAGTCTCACTGATCGTTAAACACACACTCACTGACTATTAATCACACTCACTGACTGTTAATCAGTCTCACTGACTGTTAAACACACACTCACTGACTATTAATCCGACTCACTGACTGTTAATCACACTCACTGACCGTTAATCACACACTCACTGACCATTAATCACACACTCACTGACCGTTAATCACACACTCACTGACTGTTAATCACACACTCACTGACTGACAATCACACACTGACCATTAACTGAGCGATAATCACACTCACTGACAGTTATCCACACACAGTGACTGACAATCACACACACTGACTGTTAACTGACCGATAATCACACTCACTGACCGTTAATCACACTCACTGGCTGTTAATCAGTCTCACTGACTGTTAATCACACACTTACTGACTGACAATCACACACACTGACCATTAACTGACCGATAATCACACTCACTGACAGTTAACCACACACACTGACTGACAATCACACACACTGACTGTTAACTGACCGATAATCACACTCACTGACCGTTAACCACACTCACTCACTCATCGATAACCACACTCACTCACCGTTAATTTCACTCACTGGCCATTAATCACACACATTGACTGTTAATCACACACACTGACCGTTAATCACACGCAATGATCGTTAACCACACTCACTGAACGTTAATCTCACATACTGACTGTTAACTGACCATTAATCACACTCACTGACTGTTAATCAGATTCACTGTCTATTAATCACACACTCACTGACTGTTAATCACACTTATTGACTATTAATCAGATTCACTGACTGTCAGTCAGAAGCACTGACCGGTAACCACACAGACTGACCTTTGACCACTAACCACACACACTGACCATTAACCACACTCACTGTACGTTAATCACACACTCACTGACCGTTAACTGACCGTTAATCACACTCACTGACTGTTAATCAGTCTCACTGACTGTTAAACACACACTCACTGACTATTAATCCGACTCACTGACTGTTAATTACACTCACTGACCGTTAATCACACACTCACTGACTGACAATCACACACTGACCACTCACTGACTGACAATCACACACTGACCATTAACTGACAGATAATCACACTCACTGACAGTTAACCACACACACTGACTGACAATCACACTCACTGACCGTTAACCACACTCACTCACCGATAACCACACGCACTGACCGTTAATTTCATTCACTGACCATTAATCACACACAATGATCGTTAACCACACTCACTGAACGTTAATCTCACACACTGACTGTTAACTGACCATTAATCACACTCACTGACTGTTAATCACACTCATTGACCGTTAATCAGATTCACTGACTGTCAATCAGAAGCACTGACCGGTAACCACACACACTGACCTTTGACCACTAATCTCACACACTGATCATTAATTGAACGTTAACCCCACTCACTCACCGATAACCACACACACTGACTATTAACCACATTCACTGAAAGTTAATCACACACTCACTGACCGTTAACTGACCGTTAAACACACACTCACTGACTGTTAATCACACAATCACTGACTGTTAATCACACACTCTCTGACTGACAATCACACACACTGACCGTTAACTGACCGATAATCACACTCACTGACAGTTAACCACACACACTGACTGACAATCACACACACTGACTGTTAACTGACCGATAATCACACTCACTGACCGTTAACCACACTCACTCACTCACCGATAACCACACTCACTCACCGTTAATTTCACTCGCTGACCATTAATCACACACATTGACTGTTAATCACACACACTGACCGTTAATCACACACAATGATTGTTAACCACACTCACTGAACATTACTCTCACACACTGACTTTTAACTGACCATTAATCACACTCACTGACTGTTAATCAGATTCACTGACTATTAATCACATACTCACTGACTGTTAATCACACTCATTGACCTTTAATCAGATGCACTGACTGTCAATCAGAAGCACTGACCGGTAACCACACACACTGACCTTTGACCACTAATCTCACACACTGACCATTAATTGAACGTTAACCCCACTCACTCACCGATAACCACACACACTGACCATTAACCACACTCACTGAAAGTTAATCACACACTCACTGACCGTTAACTGACCATTAATCACACTCACTGACTGTTAATCAGTCTCACTGACTGTTAAACACAAACTCACTGACTATTAATCCGACTCACTGACTGTTAATCACACTCACTGACCGTTAATCACACACTCACTGACCGTTAATCACACACTCACTGACTGACAATCACACGCTGATCATTAATTGACCGTTAACCTAACTCACTCACCGATAACCACCCACACTGACCGTTAACCACACTCACAGAACGTTAATCTCACACACTGACCGTTAAGTGACCATTAATCACACTCACTGACTGTTAATCAGTCTCACTGACTGTTAAACACACACTCACTGACTATTAATCCGGCTCACTGACTATTAATCCGGTTCACTGACTGTTAATCACACTCACTGACTGTTAATCACACACTCTCTGACTGACAATCACACTCACTGACCATTAACTGACCGATAATCGCACTCACTGACAGTTAACCACACGCACTGACTGACAATCACACACTGACCATTAACTGACTGACAATCACACTCACTGACCGTTAACCACACTCACTCACTCACCGATAACCACACTCACTGACCGTTAATTTCACTCACTGACCATTAATCTCACACACTGACCGTTAATCACACGCAATGATCGTTAACCACACTCACTGAATGTTAATCTCACACACTGACTGTTAACTGACCATTAATCACACTCACTGACTGTTAATCAGACTCACTGACTGGTAACCACACACACTGACCGTTGACCATTAATCTCACACACTGACTGTTAGTCAGTTTCACTGATCGTTAAACACACACTCACTGACTATTAATCCGACTCACTGACTGTTAATCACACACTCACTGACTGACATCACACACTGACCATTAATTGACCGTTAACCACACTCTCTCACCGATAACCACACTCACAGACCATTAACCACACTCACTGACTGTTAATCTCACACACTGACCGTTAAGTGACCATTAATCAAACTCACTGACTGTTAATCAGTCTCACTGACTGTTAAACACACACTCACTGACTATTAATCAGACTCACTGACCATTAATCACACAGTCACTGACCGTTAATCACACACTCACTGACCATTAATCATACACTCACTGACTGTTAATCACACTCACTGAACGATAATCACATACACTGACAGTTAACTGACCATTAATCACACTCACTGACTGTTAATCAGACTCACTGACCGGTAACCACACACACTGACCGTTGACCGTTAATCTCACACACTGACTGTTAATCACACACACTGACTGTTAATCAGTCTCACTGACTGTTAAACACACACTCACTGACTGTTAATCACACTCACTGACTGTTAATCACACTCACTGACCGTTAATCACACTCACTGACCGTTAATCACACATTCACTGACCGTTAATCACACACTCACTGACTGACAATCAATCACACACTGGCCATTAATTGACCATTAACCACACCCACTGAACGTTAATCTCACACACTGACCGTTAAGTGACCGTTAATCAAACTCACTGACTGTTAATCACACTCACTGACCGTTAATCACACACTCACTGACTGTTAATCACACTCACTGACTGTTAATCACACACTCACTGACTGACAATCACACACTGACCATTAACTGACCGATAATCACACACACTGACAGTAAACCACACACACTGACTGACAATCACACTCACTGACTGTTAACTGACCGATAATCACACTCACTGACCGTTAACCACACTCACTCACCAATAACCACACTCACTGTCCGTTAATCACACTCACTGGCTGTTAATCAGTCTCACTGACTGTTAATCATACACTCACTTACTGTTAATCACACACTTACTGACTGTTAATCACACACTTACTGAATGACATTCACACACACTGACTGTTAACTGACCGATAATCACACTCACTGACTGTTAACCACACTCACTCACTCACCGATAAGCACACTCACTCACCGTTAATTTCACTCACTGACCATTAATCACACACATTGACCATTAATCACACACAATGATCGTTAACCACACTCACTGAACGTCAATCTCACACACAGATTGTTAACTGACCATTAATCACACTCACTGACTGTTAATCAGATTCACTGACTATTAATCACACACTCACAGACTGTTAATCACACTCAGTAACTGATAATCAGATTCACTGACTGTCATTCAGAAGCACTGACCAGTAACCACACACACTGACCTTTGACCACTAATCTCACACACCGACCATTAATTGACCGTTAACCGCACTCACTCACCAATAACCACACACACAGACCATTAACCACATCCACTGAACGTTAATCTCACACACTGACCGTTAAGTGACCGTTAATCAAACTCACTGACTGTTAATCAGTGTCACTGACTGTTAAACACACACTCACTGAATATTAATCTGGCTCACTGACTGTCAATCACACTCACTGACCGTTAATCACACACTCACTGACCGTTAATCACACACTCACTGACTATTAATCACACACTCACTGACTGACAATCACACACTAACCATTAACTGACCGATAATCACACTCACTGACAGTTAACCACACACTCTGACTGACAATCACACACACTGACTGTTAACTGACCGATAATCACACTCACTGGCCATTAATTTCACTCACTGACCATTAATCACACACATTGATCGTTAATCACACACACTGACCGTTAATCACACACACTGACCGTTAATTGACCGTTAATCACACTCACTGACCGATAATCAGTCTCACTGACTGTTAAACACACACTCACTGACTATTAATCAGACTCACTGACCGTTAATCACACAGTCACTGACCGTTAATCACACACTCACTGAACGTTAATCTCACACACTGACTGTTAACTGACCATTAATCACACTCACTGACTGTTAATCAGACTCTCTGACCGGTAACCACACACACTGACCGTTGACCGTTAATCTCACACACTGACTGTTAATCAGTCTCACTGACTGTTAAACACACACTCACTGACTGTTTATCACACTCACTGACTGTTAATCACACATTCACTGACCGTTAATCACACATTCACTGACCGTTAATCACACACTCACTGACTGTTAATCACACACTCACCATTAATTGACCATTAACCACACTTATTCACCGAGAACCACACACACTGACCATTAACCACACTCACTGAATGTTAATCTCACACACTGACCGTTAACTAACCGTTAATCACATCCACTGACTGTTAATTAGTCTCACTGACTGTTAAGCACACACTCACTGACTATTAATCCGACTCATTGACTGTTAATCGCACTCATTGACCATTAATCACACACTCAATGACTTAATCACACACACACTGACTGACAATCACACACTGACCATTAACTGACCGATAATCACACTCACTGACAGTGAACCACACGCACTGACTGACAATCACACTCACTGACTGACAATCACACACACTGACCGTTAATCACAGACACTGATCGTTAATCACACACACTGACCGTTATTGGGAGCCAGTCACCGATAGGGTTGGTCTTTCCTCAGGAACACTGATGATCTATTGTTTTGTTCACCAGGTTCCAGTTATACCCTCATGGGTCCTGTCGACAAGGTGGGCAGGGGCAGAATTCTACCTAACAGCTTTTTCCTCATTTATAAACCTCAGCAACATCAGGTTCTGACCAAACTCACTGCACGAAGATGTTGAAGAGTAATAGAGGAGGGAGAAGTATCACCCTAATCTGTGTACACCCTAACCCTAACCCTAACCCCATTAACCCCAGCCCCTTAACCCTAAACCCCTAACTCTAACCCCACTAAGCCCAGCCCCTTATCCCTAACCCCCTAACCCCTTAACCCTAACCCTCTAACACGAACCCCACTAATCCTAACCACAACCCCCTTAACCCTAACTCAACTAATCCTAACTCCCTAACCCTTACACCCAACCCCTTAACCCTAACCCCCAAACCTAACCCCACTGACCCCCAGCCCTTTAACCCTAACCCTCTTAACCCCAACCTCTTAACCCTAACCCCACTAATCCTAACCTAACACTAACCCCCTAAAACCTAACCCCACTAATCCTAACCCCAACTCCCCTAACCTTGACCCCCCAACCCCCTAACACTAACCCCATTAACCCTAACCCCAACCCCCTAACCCTAACTCTTATCTCACACACTAATCCTAGCCCCTAACCCTCACCGCTCAACCACACATGAACCCTCAACCTTACCCTCACCCAAACTCTATCCCTCACCCTCACTCTAACCCACACACTAACCCTAAACCTTACCCTCACCCTCACCCCTACCCTCACCCAAACTCTAACCCTCACCCAAACTCTAACCCTCCCTCATCCTAAACCCTCAGCCTTACTGTCACCCAGCTCTCTATCTATCCATAGCCCATCCTCACTCACACCCTAGTCGGACCCTAACCCCACCATCATCACAATCTTCATCGCAACCTAACCACCATCCAAATCCCACATCCACAAACAAGCAGCAACCCAATCAAAGCCCCCTCTCCAGCAGCAGACAACCCACCGAACCAGCCCCCCCAGACCCACCTCACCAAGCAGGAAGTCCTCGAGAGATCACTTCAGTACAATGGAACTGTTAATAAAATCTCTTCAAAAATTACACCGTTGTTTTCCTTTCTCGAAGATTGTGTTAGTGTTTCCATGGGTATAAGGGTTACAGCAGTTAGGAACTTAATCTCATCCGCTGCTAAATCTATCTCTCGCTAAATATCTAATATTGCGCCAACTGAGGGTATCATTGTCACTGTCCTCGGGTCCCTGTTTCTAACCCTGTGCTGTACCTGCCCTGGGAGTGTTTGATGGGGACAGTGTAGAGGGAGCTTTACTCTGTATCTAATCCCGGGTATGTCCCTGTCCTGGGAGTGTTTGATGGGGACAGTGTAGAGGGAGCTTTACTCTGTAGCTAACCTTGTGCAAACCAGCTTATATTTCAACTTTTTCTTGGACTCGAACTCAAGTTCTGTCGAAGGGTCATGAGGACTCGAAACGTCAACTCTTTTCTTCTCCGCCGATGCTGCCAGACCTGCTGAGTTTTTCCAGGTAATTCTGTTTTTGTTTTGGATTTCCAGCATCCGTAGTTTTTTTGTTTTATCTCTGTACTGTACCTGTCCTGGGAGTGTTTGATGGGGACAGTGTAGAGGGAGCTTTACTCTGTATCTAACCCCATGCTGTACCTGTCCTGGGAGTGTTTGATGGGGACGGTGTAGAGGGAGCATTACTCTGTATCTAACCCCGTGCTGTACCTGTCCTGGGAGTGTTTGATGGGGACAGTGTAGAGGGAGCTTTACTCTGTATCTAACCCCGTGCTGTACCTGTCCTGGGAGTGTTTGAGGGGGACAGTGTAGAGGGAGCTTTACTCTGTATCTAACCCTGTACTGTACCTGTCCTGGGAGTGTTTAATGGGGACAGTGTAGAGGGAGCTTTACTCTGTATCTAACCCCGTGCTGTACCTGTCCTGGGAGTGTTTGATGGGGACAGTGCAGAGGGAGCTTTACTCTGTATCTAACCCCGTGCTGTCCCTGTCCTGGGAGTGTTTGATGGGGACTGTGTAGAGGGAGCTTTACTCTCTATCTAACCCCGTGCTGTACCTGTCCTGGGAGTGTTTGATGGGGACAGTGTAGAGAGAGCTTTACTCTGTATCTAACCCCGTGCTGTACCTGTCCTGGGAGTGTTTGATGGGGACAGTGTAGAGGGAGCTTTACTCTGTATCTAACCCCGTGCTGTACCTGTCCTGGGAGTGTTTGATGGGAACAGCGTCCGGAGCATATCTACTGAGTATCGACATTGTTTCCTTAGTCCTGGTGTTTGCCGGGGTCCCTTGTGAACGGAGTTTGTGTGAATGTCGCTGGCTCCGGAATCTGCCAACATGGGGCAGTGAACATGAAGCCAGTAATCCCGAATCCTGTAATCTCGCCACAATGGGAAACTGCCGGATCAGCCACTTCCTTCCACAGGATATGCCAGCAGCTTTCCAGTTCTTACGGGAAGGTCCTGAATTTCTATAGCGCCTTTCACCACCTCAGGGCAGCATGAGTGATTTAAAACTAATGAATTGTAGTCATTGTTATAATGTTGGAAACGCAGAAGCCAATTGGTGCACAGCAAGCTCCCACAACAGGCCATGAGTTACTCACAGGCTGATGTGGTTTGAGGGATGAACATTTGCAGCAGGTTCACTGAAACACTGACCATGACGCCTGTTACACTCACCACAAATCGCACAGTCAGCCCTGGCATAATGTTCCAAACAAGTGGCAAATTTGACAGTGTGGCACTCCCTCAGTACTGACCCTCTGACAGTGCAGCACTCCCTCAGTACTGACCCTCCGACAGTGCAGCACTCCCTCAGTACTGACCCTCCGACAGTGCAGCACTCCCTCAGTACTGACCCTCTGACAGTGCGACACTCCCTCAGTACTGACCCTCTGACAGTGCAGCACTCCCTCAGTACTGACCCTCCAACAGTGCTGCACTCCCTCAGGGCTGACCCTCCGACAGTGCGGCACTCCCTCAGTACTGACCCTCTGACAGTGCGGCACTCCCTCAGTACTGACCCTCCGACAGTGCGGCACTCCCTCAGTACTGACCTTCCGACAGTCCGGCACTCCCTCAGTACTGATCCTCCGACAGTGCAGCACTCCCTCAGGTGTGTGAAATGTTGAATCAGTGGTGTCTGGCCATGAGCTGTGGTTAAATATGATTTTTGGGATTTGAATAATGTGTTGTCTTCACTGTCATCCCACAGAGGGTTGGTTCAGGGCATACTGCTTGATGGAGCCACCCTGATACAAGGTTCATAACCACTCTGGGCAACGTCCCTCTAAGACCCAAGATTCATTTTGGATTTAACTGCTGTGTATGATGGGGAAAAGATGAAGCAGTGAGGAATGTGGTGGTTTGATATCCCTCAGGATCGGTGAAGTGGCAGTTTTGACGTCAGCCAATGATTACCCAAAGCATTTGTTCATCCACTTCCAGGCATCTGGTGTCAATTAGACTGCAGCCAACACTAAACTGTAAAAAATCACACACACACAGTCTCACACACACACACAGAGTCTAACACAGACACACACAGTCTAACACAAACACACACAGTCTAACACACACACAGTCTAACACAGACACACTGTCTAAACCACACATACACACGCACAGTCTATCACACACACATGCATACACACAGTCTAACACACACACACAGTCTAATATGCACACAGGCACAAACACACACACCAACAGTCTAACACACACACAAACACACACACAGTTGAACACACACACACACAAAAACAGAGGCTAACACACACACACAGTCTAACACACACACAGTCTAACACAGACACACTGTCTAAACCACACATACACACGCACAGTCTATCACACACACATGCATACACACAGTCTAACACACACACACAGTCTAATATGCACACAGGCACAAACACAGTCTAACACACACACCAACAGTCTAACACACACACAAACACACACACAGTTGAACACACACACACAAAAACAGAGGCTAACACACACACACACACACACAGTCTAACACACACAGTCTAACACACACACACACACACAGTCTAACACACACACACACACACACACACACAGAAACAGTCTAACACACACACACACACGCACGCATACACACCGTCTAACACGCGCACACACAGTCTAACACGCACACAGGCACAAACACAGTCGAACACACACACACAAAAACAGAGGCTAACACACACACACTCAGACTAACACACACACAGTCTAACACACAGAGTCTAGCACACACACACAGTCCAACACAAAAACACACACACAGTCTAACACCCACACGCACACAGTCTAATACACACACAAACAGTCCAATAGACAAACAGTCTAATACACACATAGTCTAACACACACGCACAGTCTAATACACACACAAACAGTCCAATACACAAACAGTCTAATACACACATAGTCTAATACACACACAGTCTAATACACACACACACACATACACCAACAGTCTAATACACACAAACAGTTGAATACACACAAACAAAAAGTCCAATAAACACACACACAGACATTCGAATAAACACATGCGCAAAGCAGTCTAATAAAACACTCTAATAATCGACACACAGTCTAATCCACACATAGTCTAATCCACACACAGTCTAATACACACACAGTCTAATACACACACAGTCTAATACACACACACAGTCTAATACACATACACAGTCTAATACACATACAATCTAATACACACACAGTCTAATACACTCTCAGTCTAAAACACACACACAGTCTAACACACACACTCAGTCTAACACACACCCACACAGTCTAACACACACCCACACAGTCTAACACACACACACAGTCTAACAAACACACACACAGTCTAACACACACATACAGTCTAACACACACACAGTCTAATACACACACAAACACATACACCAACTGTCTAATACACACACATGCACACAGTCTAATACACAGACACGCACAGTCTAATACTACATACAGAGTCTTATACACACACAGTCTAATACACACACACAGTCTAATACACACACACGGTTTAACACACACACAGTCTAATACACACACACACACGCACCAACAGTCTAATACACACTCATACTCTAATGCACACACACACACAGTCTAAAACACATGCGCAGTCTAAAACACACACACAAAGTCTAATAGACACACCCACACACCAATAGTCTCATACACACACAAACACAGTTTAATACATACACGCACACAAACAGTCTAATACGCAGACACACACAGTCTAATACACACACACAGTCTAATACACACACACACACAGTCTAATACACACACACAGTCTAATTCGCACACACAGTCTAACTCACGCACACACACACACACACAGTCTAACACCCACACACACAATCTAATACACACACAAACAGTCCAATACACAAACAGTCTAATACACACACACTCAGTCTACTACACACACACTGTCTAATAAACATACACACAGTCTAATACACACACACACAAACAGTCTTATGCACACACACACAGAAACAGTCTAATACAGACACACAGACAAACAGACTAGTACACACACACAGACTAATACACGCACACAGTCTAACACACACACACAGTCTAATACACACACACAGTCTAACACACAGACACACACAGTCTAATAGACACACAAAAACAGTCTAACACACACACACAAACTGTCTAATACACATATGGTCTAATACACACAGACACAAACAGTCCAACACACACACAAGCACACACAGTCTAACACATACACACAGTCTAACACACACATACACAAAGTCTAATACACACACACACACACAACACACACACAGTCTAATACACTCACAAATACAATCGAATACACACGCACATACAGTCTAATACACACACAGACAGTCTAATACACACAGTCTAATACACACACACAGTTTAATACACACACAGTTTAATATATACACACACAGTCTAATACACACACACACAGTCTAATACACACACACACAGTCTAATACACACACACACAGTCTAATACACACACACATTCTAATGCACACACACATTCTAATGCACACACACAGTCTAATACACACACACATTCTAATGCACACACGCAGTCTAATACACACACCCAGTCTAACACTAAACACAGTCTAACCCACACATACACACAGACTAATACACACACACACACACACACAGTCTAATACACACACACACACACACACACAGTCTAATACACACACATTCTAATGCACACACAGTCTAATACACACACACATTCTAATGCACACACGCATTCTAATACACACACCCAGTCTAACACTAAACACAGTCTAACCCACACATACACACAGTCTAATACACACACACACACAGTCTAACACACACACAGTCTAATACACACATACAGTCTAACACACACATACATTCTAACACACACACACAGTCTAATACACACACAAACACAGTCTAATACATACACGCACACAAACAGTCTAATACACAGACACGCACAGTCTAATACACATACAGAGTCTTATACACACACAGTCTAATACACACACACACAGTCTAATACACACACACACAGTCTAATACACACACACACAGTCTAATACACACACACAGTCTAATACACACACACGGTTTAACACACACACAGTCTAATACACACACAAACACATACACCAACTGTCTAATACACACACACACACGCACCAACAGTCTAATACACACTCACACTCTAATGCACACACACACAGTCTAAAACACATGCGCAGTCTAAAACACACACACAAAGTCTAATAGACACACCCACACACCAATAGTCTCATACACACACAAACACAGTTTAATACATACACGCACACAAACAGTCTAATACGCAGACACACACAGTCTAATACACACACACACTCTAAAACACACACACACAGTCTTATACACACACACACAGTCTAATACACACACACAGTCTAATTCGCACACACACACACACACACACACACACAGTCTAACACCCACACACACAGTCTAATACACACACAAACAGTCCAATACACAAACATTCTAATACACACACAGTCTACTACACACACACACAGTCTAATACACACACACAGTCTAATAAACATACACACAGTCTAATACACACACGCACAAACAGTCTTATGCACACACACACAGAAACAGTCTAATACAGACACACAGACAAACAGACTAGTACACACACACAGACTAATACACACACACAGTCTAACACACACACACAGTCTAACACACACACACAGTCTAATACACACACAAAAACAGTCTAATACACACACACAAACTGTCTAATACACATACAGTCTAATACACAGAGACACAAACAGTCCAACACACACACACGCACACACAGTCTAACACATACACACAGTCTAACACACACATACACACAGTCTAATACACACACACACACACACACACACACACACACAGTCTAATACACTCACAAATACAAGCGAATACACACGCACATACAGTCTAATACACATACACACAGTCTAATACACACACACAGTCTAATACTCACACACACACATTCTAATGCACACACACAGTCTAATACACACACACAGTCTAATACACACACACATTCTAATGCACACACGCAGTCTAATACACACACCCAGTCTAACACTACACACAGTCTAATACACACAGTCTGATACACACACACTCACAGTCTAACACACACATACACACAGTCTAATACACACACACTCAGTCTACTACGCACACACTGTCTAATAAACATACACACAGTCTAATACACACACACACAAACAGTCTTATGCACACACACACAGAAACAGTCTAATACAGACACACAGACAAACAGACTAGTACACACACACAGACTAATACACGCACACAGTCTAACACACACACACAGTCTAATACACACACACAGTCTAACACACAGACACACACAGTCTAATAGACACACAAAAACAGTCTAACACACACACACAAACTGTCTAATACACATATGGTCTAATACACACAGACACAAACAGTCCAACACACACACAAGCACACACAGTCTAACACATACACACAGTCTAACACACACATACACAAAGTCTAATACACACACACACACAGTCTAATACACTCACAAATACAATCGAATACACACGCACATACAGTCTAATACACACACAGACAGTCTAATACACACACAGTCTAATACACGCACACAGTTTAATACACACACAGTTTAATATATACACACACAGTCTAATACACACACACACAGTCTAATACACACACACATTCTAATGCACACACACAGTCTAATACACACACACATTCTAATGCACACACGCAGTCTAATACACACACCCAGTCTAACACTAAACACAGTCTAACCCACACATACACACAGTCTAATACACACACACACACACACAGTCTAATACACACACACACACACACACACACAGTCTAATACACACACATTCTAATGCACACACACAGTCTAATACACACACACATTCTAATGCACACACGCAGTCTAATACACACACCCAGTCTAACACTAAACACAGTCTAACCCACACATACACACAGTCTAATACACACACACACACAGTCTAACACACACACACAGTCTAATACACACATACAGTCTAACACACACATACATTCTAACACACACACACACAGTCTAATACACACACAAACACAGTCTAATACATACACGCACACAAACAGTCTAATACACAGACACGCACAGTCTAATACACATACAGAGTCTTATACACACACAGTCTAATACACACACACACAGTCTAATACACACACACACAGTCTAATACACACACACACACAGTCTAATACACACACACACACAGTCTAATACACACACACACAGTCTAATACACACACACGGTTTAACACACACACAGTCTAATACACACACAAACACATACACCAACTGTCTAATACACACACACACACGCACCAACAGTCTAATACACACTCACACTCTAATGCACACACACACAGTCTAAAACACATGCGCAGTCTAAAACACACACACAAAGTCTAATAGACACACCCACACACCAATAGTCTCATACACACACAAACACAGTTTAATACATACATGCACACAAACAGTCTAATACGCAGACACACACAGTCTAATACACACACACACTCTAAAACACACACACACAGTCTTATACACACACACACACAGTCTAATACACACACACAGTCTAATTCGCACACACACACACACACACACACACACAGTCTAACACCCACACACACAGTCTAATACACACACAAACAGTCCAATACACAAACATTCTAATACACACACAGTCTACTACACACACACACAGTCTAATACACACACACAGTCTAATAAACATACACACAGTCTAATACACACACGCACAAACAGTCTTATGCACACACACACAGAAACAGTCTAATACAGACACACAGACAAACAGACTAGTACACACACACAGACTAATACACACACACAGTCTAACACACACACACAGTCTAACACACACACAGTCTAACAGACACACACAGTCTAATACACACACAAAAACAGTCTAATACACACACACAAACTGTCTAATACACATACAGTCTAATACACAGAGACACAAACAGTCCAACACACACACACGCACACACAGTCTAACACATACACACAGTCTAACACACACATACACACAGTCTAATACACACACACACACACACACACACAGTCTAATACACTCACAAATACAAGCGAATACACACGCACATACAGTCTAATACACATACACACAGTCTAATACACACACACACAGTCTAATACACACACACAGTCTAATACACACACAGTTTAATACACACACAGTTTAGTATACACACACAGTCTAATACACACACACAGTCTAATACTCACACACACACATTCTAATGCACACACACAGTCTAATACACACACACAGTCTAATACACACACACATTCTAATGCACACACGCAGTCTAATACACACACCCAGTCTAACACTACACACAGTCTAATACACACAGTCTGATACACACACACTCACAGTCTAACACACACATACACACAGTCTAATACACACACACAGTCTAATACACACGCACAGTCTAATACACACGCACAGTCTAATACACATACACACAGTCTAATACACATACACACAGTCTAATACACACACACAGACAGTCTAAGACACACACACATACACCAACAGTCTAATACACACACACTCTAATTAACACACACACACAGTCTAATACACACACACAGTCTAATGCACACACACAGTCTAATACAAACACACACACACTAATACACACACACACTCTAATACACACACACAGAGTCTAACACACACAAACACACACATGCACAGTCGAATACACACACACATTCTAATGCACACACACATTCTAATGCACACACACAGTCTAATACACACACACACACTAATACACACACACAGTCTAATACACACACACAGTCTAATACACACACGCAGTCTAAAATACACACACAGTCTAATACACACACAAACATGCACAGTCTAATACACACACATGCACACAAACAGTCTAATGCACACACACGCACACAAACAGTCTAATACACACACACACAAACACAAATAGTCTAATACACTCACACACACGCACACAAATAGTCTAATACACACACACACAGTCTAATACACACACAAACACACACAGACTAATACACACCCAGTCTAATACACACACATACACACAACAGTCTAATGCACACGCACACGCACACAAACAGTCTAGTACACATATGGGCTAATACACACACAGTCTAATACACACACAAAGTCTAATACACACACACACATTCTAATACACACATACATTCTAATAGACACACACACAGTCTAATACACACAGTCTAATACACACACACACAAATAGTCTAATAGACACACACACAGTCTAATAGACACACACACAAACAGTCTAATACACACACACAAACAGTCTAATACACACACAGTCTAATACACACACAGTCTAATACACACAGTCTAATACACACAGTCTAATACACACACACACAAATAGTCTAATAGACACACACGCAGTCTAAAACACACACAGTCTAATACACACACAAACATGCACAGTCTAATACACACACACGCACACAAACAGTCTAATGCACACACATGCACACAAACATTCTAATACACACACACGCAGTCTAATACACACACACAGTCTAATACACACACACAGTCTTATACACACACATACACACAGTCTAATACACACACAGTCTAATACACACATATGCACACAGTCTAATACACACACAAACATTCTAATACACACACACTAATACATAAACACACACTCTAATACACACACACACCTTCTATTACACACACATACAGTCTATTACACACCGTCTAATACACACACACACACACATAAACAGACTAATACACACACACGGTCTAATACACATACAGACACACAAACAGTCTAATACACACACACAGTCTATTCTGCACACATACAGTCTAATACACACACAGTCTAATAAACACACACACAGTCTAATACACACACACAATCTGTCTAATACACATACACACACACACACAGCCTAATACACACACACAGTCTATTACACAAACAGTCTATTACACACACACACAGTCTATTACACACAAACAGTCTATTACACACACACAGTCTATTACACACATGCAAACACACAGCAATAGTCTAATACACACAGACAAAACTAAAGTCTAATACACACACACTCACACAAACAGTCTAATACACACACACATTTATACATACACACACCGTCTATTACACACACATACAGTCTATTACACACAGTCTAATACACAAACACACAGTCTAATGCACACACACAGTCTAATAAACACACACACACACAGTCTAATACACACAGTCTAAAACACATACACAGTCTAATACACACACACAGTCTAATATACACAAACACATACACCAACTGTCTAATACACACTCACACTCCAATGCACACACACACTGTCTAAAACACACACACACACACAGTCTAATACACACACACACACACCAACAGTCTAATACACACACACACACCAATAGTCTAATACACACACATCACAACAGTCTAAAACAAACACACACACAGACTAATGCACACACAAACTGTCTAATACACACACACAGGCTATTCTGCACAGATACAGTCTAATACACACACACACAGTCTAATAAACACACACACAGTCTAATACACACACACGGTCTAATACACACACACAGTCTAATTCACACACACACAGTCTAATACACACACAGTCTAACACACACACACACAGTCTAACACACACACAGTCTAATACACACACAGTCTAACACACACACACAGTCTAACACATACACAGTCTAATACACACACACAATCTGTCTAATACTCACACACACACAAACGGTCTAATACACACACACAGTCTAACACACACACACACAAACAGTCTAACATGCACACACACACACAGTATAATACACACACCCATACAGTCTAATACACACACACACACAATCTAATACACACACATACAGTCTAATACACACTCAAACAGTCTAATACACACACACAATCTAACACACATACACACACAGTCTAATACACATACACACACAGTCTAATACACACACGCAAACACACACAGCAATAGTCTAATACACACACACAGATCGACAGTCTAGTACACACACACTCACACAAACAGTCTAATACACACACATACACAGTCTAATACACACACATACACAAACAGACTAATACACACACACAGACTAATACACATACACACACACACACAAACAATCTAATACACACACACACAGACAGTCAAATGCGCACACACAGTCTAATACACACACACAGTCTAATACACACACACAGTCTAACACACACACACAGTCTAATACACACACACAGTCTAACACACACACACAGTCTAACACACACAGTCTAATACACACACACAATCTGTCTAATACACACACACACACAGTCTAACACACACACAGTCCAATACACACACAGTCTTATAAACACACATACTTATACACACACACAAACACACAAACGAATAGTCTAATACACACACACGAAAACATACACACACACCGTCTATTACAAACACATACAGTCTATTACACACAGTCTAATACACACACACACAAACAGACTAATACACACACACAGTCTAACACACATACACACACACAAACAGTCTAATACACACACACACACAAAGAGTCTAATGCACGCACACAAATAATCTAATACACACACACACACAATCTATTAAACACACACAGTCTAACACACACACACAGTCTAACACACACACAGTCTAACACACACACAGTCTAACACACACACAGTCTAACACACACACAGTCTAATACACACACAGTATTATACACACACAGTCTTATACACACACACAAACACACACACGCATTGTCTAACACACACACACAGATCTACAGTCTAATACACACACACTCACACAAACAGTCTAATAAACACAACCACACTAATACATACACACACCGTCTATTACACACTCATACAGTCTATTACACACAGTCTAATACACACACACAAACAGTCTAATGCACACACACAAACAAACTGACTAATACACACACAGTCTAATACACATACACACACACAAACAGTCTAATACACATACACACACACACAAACAGTCTAATGCGCACACACAGACAGTCTAATACACACACACAGTCTAACACACACACACAGTCTAACACACACACACAGCCTAACACACACACACACAGCCTAACACACACACAGTCTAACACACACAATTTAACACACACACAGCCTAATACACAAACAGTCTAATACACACACATACACTAATAAATACACACACACTAATGCACACACACACACAGTCTATTACACGCACATACAGTCTATTACACACAGTCTAATACACACACACAGTCTAATGCACACACACACAAACAAACAGACTAATACACACACAGTCTAATACACATACAGACACACAAAGTCTAATGCGCACACACAAACAGTCTAATACACACACAAACAGTTTAATACACACACACAGTCTAATACACACACACAGTCTAACACACACACACAGTCTAACACACACTCACAGTCTAACACACACTCACAGTCTAATACACACACAGTCTAATACACACACAGTCTAATACACACACAGTCTTATACACACACACAAACACCCACATGCATTGTCTAATACACACACAGAGATCTACATTCTAATACACACACACTCACACAAACAGTCTAATACACACACACAGTCTTATAAACACACATTCTTATACACACACACAAACACACACGAATAGTCTAATACACACACACAGATCTACAGTCTAATACATACACACTCACACAGTCACACACACACACACTAATACATACACACACACTAATATAAACACACACACACCGTCTATTACACACACATACAGTCTATTACACACAGTCTAATGCACACACACACTAACAAACAGACTAATACACATACACAGTCTAATACACATACACACACACCAACAGTCCAATACACACACACACAGTCTAACACAAACACACCGTCTAACACACACACAGTCTAACACACATACACACACACAAACAGTCTAATACACACACACACACAAAGAGTCTAATGCACACACACAAATAATCTAATACACACACACACACACACAATCTATTAAACACACACAGTCTAACACACACACACAGTCTAACACACACACAGTCTAACACATACACAGTCTAACACACACACAGTCTAATACACACACAGCATTATACACACACAGTCTTATACACACACACAAACACACACACGCATTGTCTAACACACACACACAGATCTACAGTCTAATACACACACACTCACACAAACAGTCTAATAAACACAACCACACTAATACATACACACACCATCTATTACACACTCATACAGTCTATTACACACAGTCTAATACACACACACAAACAGTCTAATGCACACACACAAACAAACTGACTAATACACACACAGTCTAATACACATACACACACACAGTCTAATACACATACACACACACACAAACAGTCTAATGCGCACACACAGACAGTCTAATACACACACACAGTCTAACACACACACACAGTCTAACACACACACACAGCCTAACACACACACACACAGCCTAACACACACAGACACAGCCTAACACACACAGTTTAACACACACACAGCCTAATACACAAACAGTCTAATACACACACATACACTAATAAATACACACACACTAATGCACACACACACACAGTCTATTACACACAGTCTAATACACACACAGTCTAATGCACACACACAAACAAACAGACTAATACACACACACAGTCTAATACACATACACACACACAAAGTCTAATGCGCACACACAAACAGTCTAATACATACACAAACAGTTTAATACACACACACAGTCTAATACACACACACAGTCTAACACACACACAGTCTAACACACACACACAGTCTAACACACACTCACAGTCTAATACACACACAGTCTAATACACACACAGTCTAATACACACACAGTCTAATACACACACAGTCTTATACACACACACAAACACCCACATGCATTGTCTAATACACACACAGAGATCTACATTCTAATACACACACACTCACACAAACAGTCTAATACACACACAGTCTTATAAACACACACAAACACACACACGAATAGTCTAATACACACACACAGATCTACAGTCTAATACATACACACTCACACAGTCACACACACACACTAATACATACACACACACTAATATAAACACACACACACACCGTCTATTACACACACATACAGTCTATTACACACAGTCTAATGCACACACACACTAACAAACAGACTAATACACATACACAGTCTAATACACATACACACACACCAACAGTCCAATACACACACACACAGTCTAACACAAACACACCGTCTAACACACACACAGTCTAACACACATACACATACACAAACAGTCTAATACACACACACACACAAAGAGTCTAATGCACACACACAAATAATCTAATACACACACAATCTATTAAACACACACAGTCTAACACACACACACAGTCTAACACACACACAGTCTAACACACACACAGTCTAACACACACACAGTCTAACACACACACAGTCTAATACACACACAGTCTTATACACACACACAAACACACACACGCATTGTCTAACACACACACACAGATCTACAGTCTAATACACACACACTCACACAAACAGTCTAATAAACACAACCACACTAATACATACACACACCGTCTATTACACACTCATACAGTCTATTACACACAGTCTAATACACACACACACAAACAGTCTGATGCACACACACAAACAAACTGACTAATACACACACAGTCTAATACACATACACACACACAGTCTAATACACATACACACACACACAAACAAACAGTCTAATGCGCACACACAGACAGTCTAATACACACACACACAGTCTAACACACACACACAGCCTAACACACACACACACAGCCTAACACACACACAGTCTAACACACACAGTTTAACACACACACAGCCTAATACACAAACAGTCTAATACACACACATACACTAATAAATACACACACACTAATGCACACACACACACAGTCTATTACACGCACATACAGTCTATTACACACAGTCTAATACACACACACAGTCTAATGCACACACACACAAACAAACAGACTAATACACACACACACACACAAAATCTAATGCGCACACACAAACAGTCTAATACACACACAAACAGTTTAATACACACACACAGTCTAATACACACACACAGTCTAACACACACACACAGTCTAACACACACACACAGTCTAACACACACACACAGTCTAACACACACACACAGTCTAATACACACACAGTCTAATACACTCACAGTCTAATACACACACACAGTCTTATACACACACAGTCTTATACACACACACAAACACCCACATGCACTGTCTAATACACACACAGAGATCTACATTCTAATACACACACACTCACACAAACAGTCTAATGCACACACACAGTCTTATAAACACACATTCTTATACACACACACAAACACACACACGAATAGTCTAATACACACACACAGATCTACAGTCTAATACATACACACTCACACAGTCACACACACACACACTAATACATACACACACACTAATATAAACACACACACACACCGTCTATTACACACACATACAGTCTATTACACACAGTCTAATGCACACACACACTAACAAACAGACTAATACACATACACAGTCTAATACACATACACACACACCAACAGTCCAATACACACACACACAGTCTAACACAAACACACCGTCTAACACACACACAGTCTAATACACACAAAGTCCAATACACACACACAGTCTACTACACACACAGACTAATACACACACACAATCTGTCTAATACACATACACACACAGTCTAACACAAACACACACACACAGTCTAACACACACACACACAAACAGTCTAACACACACACAAACACACACAGTCTAATACACACACACATACAGTCCAATACACACACACAATCTAACACACACAGATACATTCTAATACACACACAAACAGTCTAATACACACACACAGTCTAATACACATACACACAAACAAACAGACTAATACACACACACAGTCTAATACACATACACACACACACAAAGTCTAATGCGCACACACAAACAGTCTAATACACACACAAACAGTTTAATACACACACACAGTCTAATACACACACACAGTCTAACACACACACACAGTCTAACACACACTCACAGTCTAATACACACACAGTCTAATACACTCACAGTCTAATGCACACACAGTCTAATGCACACACACAGTCTTATACACACACACAAACACCCACATGCATTGTCTAATACACACACAGAGATCTACATTCTAATACACACACACTCACACAAACAGTCTAATACACACACACAGTCTTATAAACACACATTCTTATACACACACACAAACACACACACGAATAGTCTAATACACACACACAGATCTACAGTCTAATACATACACACTCACACAGTCACACACACACACTAATACATACACGCACACTAATATAAACACACACACACACCGTCTATTACACACACATACAGTCTATTACACACAGTCTAATGCACACACACACTAACAAACAGACTAATACACATACACAGTCTAATACACATACGCACACACCAACAGTCCAATACACACACACACAGTCTAACACAAACACACCGTCTAACACACACACAGTCTAATACACACACAGTCTAATACACACACACATACAGTCTAATACACACACACAATCTAACACACACAGATACATTCTAATACACACACAAACAGTCTAATACACACACACACAGTCTAATATACATACATACACACAGTCTATTACACATACACACACAGTCTAATACACACACATGGGCTAATACACACACACACACATAAACAGACTAATACACACACATGGTCTAATACACATACAGACACACAAACAGTCTAAAACACACACACAGTCTATTCTGCACACATACAGTCTAATACACACACACACAAACAGTCTAATACACATACACACGAACAGTCTAATACACACATGCACAGTCTAATACACATACATGCACAGTCTAATACATACACAGTCTAATACACACACATGCACACAAACAGATTAATACACACATGCACAGTCTAATACACACAGTCTAATACACACACACGCACACAAACAGATTAACACACACACACATTCTAATAGACACACACGGTCCATTGCACACACAAACAGTCTAATACACACACACACAGTCTAATATACATACATACACACAGTCTATTACACATACACACACAGTCTAATACACACACATGGGCTAATACACACACACACACATAAACAGACTAATACACACACATGGTCTAATACACATACAGACACACAAACAGTCTAAAACACACACACAGTCTATTCTGCACACATACAGTCTAATACACACACACACAAACAGTCTAATACACATACACACGAACAGTCTAATACACACACATGCACAGTCTAATACACATACATGCACAGTCTAATACACACACAGTCTAATACACACACATGCACACAAACAGATTAATACACACATGCACAGTCTAATACACACAGTCTAATACACACACACGCACACAAACAGATTAATACACACACACACATTCTAATAGACACACACGGTCCATTGCACACACACACAGTCTAATACACACACACATACACTAATACACACGCACACAGTCTAATACACACAGTCTAAAACACACAGACACAGTCTAATACACACACACAGTCTAATACACACAAACACCAACTGTATAACACACACACACACACCAACTGTCTAATACACACACACAGTCTAATACACACACACATTCTAATGCACACACACAGTCTAATACACACTCACATTCTAATGCACACATGCAATCTAATACACACACACCCAGTCTAACACTACACACAGTCTAACACACACATATACACAGTCTAATACACACACACAGTCTAACGCACACATACACACAGTCTAATACACACACACACAGTCTAATACACACACAGTCTAACACACACACACACAGTCTAACACACACATACAGTCTAACACACACATACAGTCTAACACACACATACAGTCTAACACACACACAGTCTAATACACACACAAACACAGTCTAATACATACACGCACACAAACAATCTAATACACACACATGCACAGTCTAATACGCATACAGAGTCTTATACACACACAGTCTAATACACACACACAGTCTAATACACACACAGTCTAAAACACACACACAGTCTAAAACACACACAAACACATACACCAACTGTCTAATACACACACACACGCACCAACAGTCTAATACACACACACACGCACCAACAGTCTAATACACACTCACACTCTAATGCACACACACAGTCTAAAACACACGCGCAGTCTAAAACACACACACAAAGTCTAATAGACACACACACACACCGATAGTCTCATACACACACAAACACAGTCTAATACATACACGCACACAGTCTAATACGCAGACACACACAGTCTAATACACACACACAATCTAAAACACACACACACAGACAATCTAATACACACACAGTCTAATACACACACAAAAAGTCTAATACACACACAAACAGTCTAATACACACACACAGTCTAATACACATACACGCACAGTCTAATACACACACGAACAGTCTAATACACACACAGTCTAATACACACACGAACAGTCTAATACACACACAAAAAGTCTAATACACACACATACAGTCTAATACACACACACAGTCTAATATACACACACAGTCTAACACACACACACAGTCTAACACACACATACTGTCTAACACACACAAACAGTCTAACACATACATACAGTCTAACACACACATACATTCTAACACACACACACAGTCTAATACACACACAAACACCATCTAATACATACACGCACACAAACAGTCTAATACACAGACACGCACAGTCTAATATGCATACAGAGTCTTATACACACACAGTCTAATACACACACACACAGTCTAATACACACACACAGTCTAATACACACACAGTCTAAAACACACACACACAGTCTAATACACACACAAACACATACACCAACTGTCTAATACACACACATGCACCAACAGTCTAATACACACTCACACTCTAATGCACACACACAGTCCAAAACACACACGCAGTCTAAAACACACACACAAAGTCTAATAGACACACACACACACACCAATAGTCTCATACACACACAAACACAGTCTAATACATACACGCACACAAACAGTCTAATACGCAGACACACACAGTCTAATACACACACACATACAGGCTAATACACACACACACACACACACAGTCTAATATACACACACAGCCTAATACACACACACAGACTAATACACACACACAGTCTAATACACACACACACACACACAGTCTAATACACACACAGACTAATACACACACATTCTATTACACATATACAGTCTAATACACACACACAGTTTAATACACACACACAGTCTAATACACACACACAGTCTAATACACACACACATTCTTATACACACACACATGCACAGTCTAATACACACACACAGTCTTATACACACACACACGCACAGTCTAATACACACACACAGTCTACTACACACACAGTCTAATACACACATACGAACACAGTCTAATACACACACACACGCACAGCCTAATACACACACAAACATTCTAATACACACACACTCACACAAACAGTCTAATACACACATACACACTAATACATAAACACACACTCTAATACACACACACACACTGTCTATTACACACACATACAGTCTATTACACACCGTCTAATACACACACACAAACAGTCTAATACACACACACACACACACACACACACATAAACAGTCTAACACACACACACGGTCTAATACACATACATACAGACACACAAACAGTCTAATACACACACACAGTCTATTCTGCACACATACAGTCTAATACACACACACACACACACACACACACACAAACAGTCTAATACACACACACATGAACCGTCAAATACACACACACACACACCCAGTCTAATACACACACATGCACAGTCTAATACACACACATGCACAGTCTAATACACACACAGTCTAATACACACACACGCACAAAAACAGATTAATACACACACACGCACATTCTAATACACACACACGGTCCATTGCACACACACACAGTCTAATACACACACACATACACTAATAGACACGCACACAGTCTAATACACACAGTCTAAAACACACAGACACAGTCTAATACACACACACAGTCTAATACACACAAACACCAACTGTATAACACACACACACACACCAACTGTCTAATACACACACACAGTCTAATACACACACACATTCTAATGCACACACACAGTCTAATACACACATAAATTCTAATGCACACACGCAGTCTAATACACACACCCAGTCTAACTCTACACACAGTCTAATACACACATATACACAGTCTAATACACACACACAGTCTAACACACACATACACACAGTCTAATACACACACACAGTCTAACACACACACACACACACACACACAGTCTAACACATACATACTGTCTAACACACAAACACAGTCTAACACACACATACAGTCTTACACACACATACAGTCTAACACACACATACAGTCTAACACACACATACAGTCTAACACACACATACATTCTAACACACACACACAGTCTAATACATACACAGTCTAATACATACACGCACACAAACAGTCTAATACACAGACACGCACAGTCTAATACACATACAGAGTCTTATACACACACAGTCTAATACACGCACACACACAGTCTAATACACACACACACAGTCTAATACACACACACAGTCTAAAACACACACACACAGGCTAATACACACACACACACAGTCTAATACATACATACAGCCTAATACACACACACAGCCTAATACACACAGTCAGTCTATTACACACACACACACAGTCTAATACACACAGAGACTAATACACACACAGACTAACACACACACACATTCTATTACACAAACACAGTCTAATACACACACACAGTCTTATGCACACACACACGCACAGTCTAATACACACACAAACAGTCTAATACACACAGTCTAATACACTCATACACACACAGTCTAATACACACACACACGCACAGGCTAATACACACACAAACATTCTAATACACACACACTCACACAAACAGTCTAATACATACTAATACATAAACACACACTCTAATACACACACACACCATCTATTACACACACATACAGTCTATTACACACCGTCTAATACACACACACAAACAGTCTAATACACACACACACACACATAAACAGACTAATACATACACATGGTCTAATACACATACAGACACACAGTCTAATACACACACACACAATCTAATGCGCACACACAGTCTAACACACACACAGTCTAATAAACACAGTCTAATACACACACACAATCTGTCTAATACACATACATACACACACACACAGCCTAATACACACACACAGTCTATTACACAAACACAGTCTATCACACACACACACAGTCTATTATACACACACAGTCTATTACACACAAACAGTCTATTACACACACACAGTCTATTACACACACACATAGTCTTATACACACATACAAAGACACAGCAATAGTCTAATACACACAGATAGAACTAAAGTCTAATACACACACACTCACACAAACAGTCTAATACACACACACATTTATACATACACACACCGTCTATTACACACACATACAGTCTATTACACACAGTCTAATACACAAACACAAGTCTAATGCACACACACACACAGTCTAATAAACACACACACACACTAATACACACAGTCTAATACACACAGTCTAAAACACATACACAGTCTAATACACACACACAGTCTAATACACATAAACACACACATACACCAACTGTCTAATACACACTCACACTCCAATGCACACACACACACTGTCTAAAACACACACGCAGTCTAAAACACATACACACACAGAGTCTAATACACACACACACACCAACAGTCTAATACACACACACACAATCTGTCTAATACTCACACACACACAAACTGTCTAATACACACACACAGTCTAACACACACACACACAAACAGTCTAACACGCACACACACACACACACACACACACACAGTATAATACACACACATACAGTCTAATACACACACTCACACAATCTAATACACACACATACAGTCTAATACACACTCAAACAGTCTAATACACACACACAGTCTAATACACATACACACACAGTCTAATACACACACGCAGGCTAATACACACACACAGTCGAATACACACACACAAGTCTATTACACACACACAAGTCTAATACACACACACAGTCTATTGCACACACACCATCTATTATACACACAGTCTATTACACACAAACAGTCTATTGCACACAAACAGTCTATTACACACACACATACTGTCTTATACACACACGCAAACACACACAGCAATAGTCTGATACACACACACAGATGGACAGTCTAGTACACACACTTATACAAACAGTCTAATACACACACACACAAACAGTCTAATACACACACATGCACAGACTAATACACACACAGACTAATACACATACACACACACACACACACACACAAACAATCTAATATACACACACACACAAACAGTCAAATGCGCACACACAAATAGTCTAATACACACACAGTCTAATACACACACACAGTCTAACATACATACACACAGTCTAACACACAGTCTAATACACACACAGTCTAATACACACACAGTCTAATACACACACACAATCTGTCTAATACACATACACACACAAACTGTCTAATACACACACACAGTCTAACACACACACAGTCTAACACACACACAGTCCAATACACACACAGTCTAATACACACACAGTCTTATAAACACACATACTTATACACACACACAAACACACACCCCAGTAAACTCACACACACAAACACCACAGTACACCCGCACACACACACACCCCAGTACACTCACACACACACACCCCCACACCCCAGTACACTCGCACACACACACACACACACCCCAGTACACTCACACAGACACACACTCCGGTAAACTCACACACACACACACACACACACACCAGGACACCCACATGCACACATATTCCAATACACTCGCACGCACATTCACCCCAGTATACCCGCACGCACACACACCCCAGTACACTCACACGCACACACACCCCAGTACACTCACACGCACACACACCCTAGTACACTCGCACACACACACACCACAGTACAATTGCACAAACACACACCTGAGTACACTGGCACTCACACACACCACAGTACACTCGCACACAGTCAAACCCCATTACACTCGCACACACACACACACCCCAGTACAATAGCATGCACACACACCCTAGCAAACTCGCACTCACACACTTCCCAGCACACTCGCACATACACACACCCCAGTACACACACAAACACACACACACCACAGTATACTCACACACACACACACCCCAGTACACAGGCACACACACACACCCACACCCCAGTACACTCACACACACACACACCCCAGTACACTCACACACACGCACACACACACCAGTACACTCACAAACACACACACCACTGTACACTCACACACACATACACACACACATCCCATTACACTCACACAAACACACACCCCAGTACACTCACACACACACACACACACACACCAGTACACTCGCACACACACACAACCAAGGACACTCGCACACACACACACATCCCAGTACACTTGCACACACACACACACACCCCAGTACACTCAAACACACACACACCCTAGTAAACTCACACACACACACCCCAGTACACCCGCATGCACACACACACCAGCACACTCGCACACACACACACTCCCCAGTACAATCACACACCCACATACACCCCAGTACACTCGCACACACCCCAGTACACTCAAACACACACAACCAATTACACACACACACACGCACACCCCAGTACACTCGCACACACCCCAGTACACTCACACACACACACACCCAAGTACACTCACACACACACACACCCCAGTACACTCACACACACACACACCCCAGTACAATCACACACACACACACACACACCCCAGCACACATGCACACACACACTCCAGTACACTTGCATGCACACACACTTAAGTACACTGGCACACACACAGACCCCAGTACACTCGCGTGAACACACACCCCAGCACACTCACATGCACACACACTCCAGCACACTCGCATTCACACACACCCCAGTACACTCGCATTCACACACACCAAAGTACACTCAAGCACCCACACACTGCAGCACAATCGCACACACACACACTGCAGCACACTCGCACGCACACACACCCCAGTACACTCGCACGCACACACACCACAGTACACTCGCACACACTCACTCCCCATTACAATCACACGCACACACACCCCAGTGCACTCGCACACACACACAGCCCAGTACACTCGCATTCACACACACCCCAGTACACTCACGCACACACACACTCCAGCACAATTGCACGCACACAGAGACCAGTACACTCGCACGCACACACACCCCAGTACACTCGCACACACACTCAACCCAGTACACTCACGCACACACACACACCCCAGTACACTCGCACACACACACACACCCCCCACTACACTCAAAAACACACACACACCCCAGTACACTCAGACACACACTCACACACCAGTACACTCAGACACACACACACACCCCAGTACACACACACACACACACACACCACCGAGTACACTCAAATATACATACACAACCCAGTACATTCACACACACACACCCCAGTACACTCGCATGCACACATACTCCAGTACACTCGCACGCACAGACAACCCAGTATACCCGCATGCACAAACACCCCAGTACACTCACACGCACACATACCCCAGTACACTCACATGCACACACACCCTAGTACACTCGCATACAAACACACCCCAGTACAATCGCACACACACTCACCCCAATACAATCGCACACAACACACCCCAGTACACTGGCACACAACACACCCCAGTACACTGGCACACAACACACCCCAGTACACTGGCACTCACACACACCACAGTAAACTCACCCTCACTCACACCCCATTACACTCACACGCACATACACCCCAGTACACTCGCACGCAAACACACCCCAGTACACTCGCACGCACACACACCCCAGTACACTCACAAACACACACCCCAGTACACTCACACACACACACACCACAGTACACCCGCACACACACACACCCCAGTACACTCACACACGCACACCCCCACACCCCAGTACACTCGCACACACACACCCCAGTACACTCACACACACACACACACTCCGGTAAACTCACACACACACACACCCCAGTACACTCACACGCACACACACCCCAGTACACTCACACGCACACACACCCTAGTACACTCGCACACACACACACCACAGTACAATCTCACATAAACACACCTCAGTACACTGGCACTCACACACAACACAGTACACTCGCACACACTCAAACCCCATTACAGTCGCACGCAAACAGACCCCAGTACACTCACACGCACACACACCCTAGCACACTCGCACGCACACACATCCCAGCACACTCGCACACACACACCCCAGTACACACACAAACACACACACACCCCAGTACACTCACATACACACACACACCCCAGTACACTCACACACACACACACACACACCAGTAAACTCGCACACACACACATCCCAGTACACAGGCACACACACACACCCACACCCCAGTACACTCACACACACACACACCCCAGTACACTCACACACACACACACACACCCCGTGCACTCACATACACAGCACAGTACACTCACACACACACACACACACACCATTACACTCACACACACATACACCCCAGTACACTCACACGCACGCACACACCAGTACACTCGCACACACACACACAAACAAGGACACTCACACACACACACACACCCTAGTACACTCAAACACACACACACCCTAGTAAACTCAAACACACACACACCCCAGTACACTCGCACGCACACACACACCAGCACGCTCGCACACACACACACCCCAGTACAATCACACACCCACATACACCCCAGTACACTTGCACACACCCCAGTACACTCAAACACATAAAACCCAGTACACTCACATACACACACACAAACCCCAGTACACTCGCACACACCCCAGTACACTCACACGCACACGCACCCCAGTACACTCACACACACACACACCCCAGTACACTCACACACAGACACACCCCAGTACACACACACAAACACACACCCCAGTACAATCACATACAAACACACCCCAGCACACACGCACACACACACACCGCAGTACACTAGCACACACCCCAGTACACTTGCACGCACACACACCCCAGTACACTCGCATGCACACACACCCCAGTACACTCACAAACACACACATACCCCAGTACACTCACACGCAGACACACACCAGTACACTTGCACACACACACACAAACAAGGACACTCGCACACACACACACCCCAGTACACTCACACACACACACACACCCTAGTAAACTCAAACACACACACACCCCAGTACACTCGCACGCACACACACACCAGCACGCTCGCACAAACACACACCCCAGTACAATCACACACCCACATACACCCCAGTACACTTGCACACACCCCAGTACACTCAAACACATAAAACCCAGTACACTCACATACACACACACACACCCCAGTACACTCGCACACACCCCAGTACACTCACACACACACGCACCCCAGTACACTCACACACACACACACCCCAGTACACTCACACACAGACACACCCCAGTACACACACACAAACACACACCCCAGTACACTCACACACACAGACACACCCCAGTACACACACACAAACACACACCCCAGTACAATCACATACAAACACACCCCAGCACACACGCACACAAACACACACCCCAGTACACTCGCACACACCCCAGTACACTTGCACGCACACACACGCCAGTACACTCGCATGCACACACACCCCAGTACACTCACAAACACACACATACCCCAGTACACTCACACACACACACCCCAGTACACTTGCACACACACACATCCCACTACACAGGCACACACACAAACCCACACCCCAGTACACTCACACACACTCACACACCCCAGTACACCCGTATGCTCACAGACCCCAGTACACTCGCGCACACACCCCAGCACACTCGCACGCATGCACACCCCAGTACAATCGTACTCACACACACCCCAGTAGACACGCAATCACACACACCCCAGCATACTCACATGCACAGACACCCCAGTACACTCGCACGTGCACACACCCCAGAACACTCACAAACACACACCCCAGTACACTCACATGCACACACACCCCAGTACACTCACAAACACACACCCCAGTACACTCATGCACACACACACCCCAATAAACACAAACACACACACACACCAGTACGCTCACACACACACACACCCCAGAACACTCACACACACCCCAGTACACTCACATACACACACACACCCCAGTACACTCACACACACACACCCCAGTGCACTCGCACGCACACACATCCTAGTACGCTCACACGCACACACACCTTAGTACACTCGCACTCACACACACCACAGTACAATCGCACACACACACACCCTAGCACACTCGCACGCACACACACCACAGTACAATCGCACACACACACACCACAGTACAATCGCAAACACACACACCCTAGCACACTCGCACGCACACACAAGCCAGCACACTCGCACACACACACACCCCAGTACACTCACGAAGACACACACACCCCAGTACACTCACACACACACACACACACACACACCAGTACACTTGCACACACACACACCTCAGTACACTCGCACGCACACAGATCCCAGTACACTCACACACACACCCCAGCACACTCGCACGCACGCACACCCCAGTACACTCGTACTCACACACGTCCCAGTAGACTCGCACTCACACACACCCCTGCACACTCGCACGCACACACACCCCAGTACACTCGCACGCGCACACACCCCAGTACACTCACAAACACACACCCCAGTACACTCACATGTGCACACGCCCCAGTACACTCACACACACACACCCCAGTACACACATGCACACACACAACCCAATAAACTCACATGCGCACACACCCCAGTACACTCACACACACACACCCCAGTACACTCACACACACACACACCAGTACGCTCACACACACACATCCCAGAGCACTCACACACACACACACCCCAGTACACTCACATACACACACACACCCCAGTACACTCACACACACACACACCCCAGTACACTCATGCACACACACACACCCCAGCACACTCACACACACACACCCCAGTACACTCACAGACACACACACACCAGTACACTCACACACACACACATGCCAGTACACTCGCACACACATACATCCCAGTACACTCGCACGCACACACAACCAGGACACTTGCACGCACACACAACCCAGGACACTCGCACACACACACACCCCAGTACACTCGCACACATAAACACCCCAGTACACACAAACACACACACACACCCCAGTACACTTAATCACACACACACCCCAGTAAACGCACACACACACACGCCCCAGTACACTCGCACGCACACACACACCAGCACACTCGAACACACACACACCCCAGTACACTCACACACACATACACACCCCAGTACACTCGCACGCACACACACACCAGCACACTCGAAAACACACACACCCCAGTACACTCACACACACACACACACCCCAGTACACTCGCACGCACACACACCCCAGTACACTCACACACACACACACACACACACCCCAGTACACTCACACACACACACACACACACCCCAGTACACTCACACACACACACATCCCAGTACACTCGCACACACACACATCACAGTACACTCGCACACACACACCCCAGTACACTCACACACACAAACACACACCCCAGTACACTCATGCGCACACACACCCCAATAAACACAAACACACACACACACCAGTACGCTCACACACACACACACCCCAGAACACTCACACACACCCCAGTACACTCACATACACACACACACCCCAGTACACTCACACACACACACCCCAGTGCACTCGCACGCACACACATCCTAGTACGCTCACACGCACACACACCTTAGTACACTCGCACTCACACACACCACAGTACAATTGCACACACACACACCCTAGCACACTCGCACGCACACACACCACAGTACAATCGCACACACACACACCACAGTACAATCGCACACACACACACCCTAGCACACTCGCACGCACACACAAGCCAGCACACTCGCACACACACACACCCCAGTACACTCACGAAGACACACACACCCCAGTACACTCACACACACACACACACACACACACACACACCAGTACACTTGCACACACACACACCTCAGTACACTCGCACGCACACAGATCCCAGTACACTCACACACACACCCCAGCACACTCGCACGCACGCACACCCCAGTACACTCGTACTCACACACGTCCCAGTAGACTCGCACTCACACACACCCCTGCACACTCGCACGCGCACACACCCCAGTACACTCACAAACACACACCCCAGTACACTCACATGTGCACACGCCCCAGTACACTCACACACACACACCCCAGTACACACATGCACACACACAACCCAATAAACTCACATGCGCACACACCCCAGTACACTCACACACACACACCCCAGTACACTCACACACACACACACCAGTACGCTCACACACACACATCCCAGAGCACTCACACACACACACACCCCAGTACACTCACATACACACACACACCCCAGTACACTCACACACACACACACCCCAGTACACTCATGCACACACACACACCCCAGCACACTCACACACACACACCCCAGTACACTCACAGACACACACACACCAGTACACTCACACACACACACATGCCAGTACACTCGCACACACATACATCCCAGTACACTCGCACGCACACACAACCAGGACACTTGCACGCACACACAACCCAGGACACTCGCACACACACACACCCCAGTACACTCGCACACATAAACACCCCAGTACACACAAACACACACACACACCCCAGTACACTTAATCACACACACACCCCAGTAAAAGCACACACACACATGCCCCAGTACACTCGCACGCACACACACACCAGCACACTCGAACACACACACACCCCAGTACACTCACACACATACACACCCCAGTACACTCGCACGCACACACACACCAGCACACTCGAAAACACACACACCCCAGTACACTCACACACACACACACACACCCCAGTACACTCGCACGCACACACACCCCAGTACACTCACACACACACACACACACACCCCAGTACACTCACACACACACACACACACCCCAGTACACTCACACACACACACATCCCAGTACACTCGCACACACACACATCACAGTACACTCGCACGCACACACAACCAGGACACTTGCACGCACACACAACCCAGGACACTCGCACATACACACACCCCAGTACACTCGCACACATAAACACCCCAGTACACACAAACACACACACACCCCAGTACACTCGCACACACACACACCCCAGTAAACGCATACACACACATGCCCCAGTACACTCGCACGCACACAAACACCAGCACACTCGAAAACACACACACCCCAGTACACTCACACACACACACACACCCCAGGACACTCGCACGCACACACACCCCAGTACACTCACACACACACACACACACCCCAGTACACACACACACACACACACCCCAGTACACTCGCACACACCCCAGTGCACTCACACACACACACCCCAGTACACTCACAAACACACACACCCCAGTACACTCGCACGCACACACACCCCAATACACTCACACAAACACACACCCAGTACATTCGCATGCACACACCCCAATACACTCACACGGACACATACCCCAGTACACTCGCACGCACACCCACTCCAGTACACTCACACACACACCCCAGTACACTCGCACACACACACACCCCAGTACACTCGCACGCACACACACCCCAGTACACACGCATGCACACACACCCCAGTACACTCGCATGCGCACGCACCCCAGTACACTCGCACACACACTCCAGTACACTCGCACGCACACACACCCCAGTACATTCGCACGCACACACACCCCAGTACACTCGCACGCACACAGACCCCAGTGCACTCGTGCACACACACCCCAGAACACTCGCACGCACACACACCCCAGTACACTCATATTCACACATGGCCCAGTAGACTCGAACTCAAACACACCCCAGCACATTCGCACGCGCACACACCCCAGTACACTCGCACGCACACCCACTCCAGTACACTCACACACACACCCCAGTACACTCGCACACACACACACGCCCCAGTACACTCGCACGCACACACACCCCAGTACACACGCATGCACACACACCCCAGTACACTCGATTGCGCACGCACCCCAGTACACTCGCACACACACTCCAGTACACTCGCACGCACACACACCCCAGTACATTCGCACGCACACACACCCCAGTACACTCGCACGCACACAGACCCCAGTGCACTCGTGCACACACACCCCAGAACACTCGCACGCACACACACCCCAGTACACTCATATTCACACATGGCCCAGTAGACTCGAACTCACACACACCCCAGCACATTCGCACGCGCACACACCCCAGTACACTTGCAAGCACACACACTCCAGCACACTCGCACACACACACACAATCCCAGTACACTCACACACACACACACCCCAGCACACTCGCCCACACACACACACCCCAGCACAGTCGCACGCACACAAACACCAGTACGCTCACACACACACCCCAGCACACTCGCATACACACACACCCCAGTAAACTCACAGACACACACGCACCCCCAGTACACTCACATACACACACACACACACCAGTACACTCGCACTCACACACGCCTCAGTACACTCGCACACACACACACTCCAGCACACTTGCACGCACACATACCCCAGTAAACTCGCACGCACGCACACCCCAGTACACTGACACACACATACATCCCAGTACACTCGCACACACACTCTCACACCAGTACACTCGCACGCACACACACCCCAGTAAACTTGCACGCACACACACCCAGGTACACTCACATGAACACACCCCAGTACACTCACACACACACACCCCAGTACACTCATGCACACACACACACACCCTAGTACACTCACACACACACACACACACACACCAGTACGCTCACACACACACACAACCCAGCATACTCGCACACACACACACACACACCCCAGTAGACTCACACACACACACACACACACACACACACACCAGTAAACTCACACACACACACACGCCAGTGTACTGACACACACACACACACCAGTATGCTCACATACCCACACACACTCCAGTACGCTCACACACACACACACACCCCAGTACACTCACATGCACACACACCCCAATACACTCACACACACACACACACACACACACACACACACACACACACACACACACACACACACACACACACACCAGTACACTCACATGCACACACACCCCAATACACTCACACACACACACACACACACACACCCCTGTACACTCACACACACACACACACGCCAGTACACTCACACGCACCCACCCCAGTGCACTCACACACACACACACCCCAGTACACTCACACATACACACATCCCAGTACACTCACACAAAAACACAACCAGGACACTTGCACGCACTCACAACCCAGGACACCCGCACACACACACACACCCCAGTACACTCGCGCACATACACACCACAGTACATGCAAACACACACACACCAGTACACTTAAAAACACACACACCCCAGTAAACTCACACACACACACACACGCCCCAGTACACTCACATGCACACACACCAGCACACTCGCACACACAGACACCCCAGTACACTCACACACACACACACACAGCCCACTACACTCGCACACACCCCAGTACACTCACACACACACACCCCAGTACACTCACAAACACACACACCCAGTACAGTCACACACACACAGACACCCCACTACACTCGCACGCACACACACCCCAATACACTCACACACACACATACCCCAGTACATTCGCACGCACACACACCCCAGTACACTCACACGGACACATACCCAAGTACACTCGCATGCCCAACCACTCCAGTACACTCACACACAAACACACACCCCAGTACACTCGCACACACACACACCCCAGTACACTCGCACGCACACACACCCCAGTACACAAACATGCACACACACCCCAATACACTCGCACGCACACACACCCCAGTACACTCGAACGCACACACACCCCAGTGCACTCGAATGCACACACACCCCAGTACACTCGCACGTGCACACATCCCAGCACACTTGCACACACACACACCCCAGTACACACACAAACACACACACACCCCAGTACACTCACACACACACACACACCCCAGTACACTCACACACACACACCCCAGTACACTCGCACACACACACATCCCAGTACAGTTGCACGCACACACACACCAGTACGCTCACACACACACCCCAGTACACTCGCATACACACACACCCCAGTACACTCACAGACACACACGCACCCCCAGTACACACACACACACACACACACCAGTACACTCGCACTCACACACGCCTCAGTACACTCGCACACACACACACCCCAGCACACTCGCACACACACACACCCCAGCACTTTCACACGCAAACACACCCCAGTACACTCGCACGCACGCACACCCCAGTACACTAACACACACATACACCCCAGTACACTCACACACACATACATCCCAGTACACTCGCACACACACTCTCATACCAGTACACTCGCACGCACACACACCCCAGTAAACTTGCACGCACACACACCCAGGTACACTCACATGAACACACCCCAGTACACTCACACACACACACCCCAGTACACTCATGCACACACACACACCCTAGTACACTGACACACACACACACACACACACGCACACCAGTACGCTCACATACACACACAACCCAGCCTACTCGCACACACACACACACCCCAGTAGACTCACACACACACACACACACCAGTAAACTCACACACACACACACACGCCAGTGTACTGACACACACACACACACCAGTACGCTCACATACACACACACACTCCAGTGTACTGACACACACAAACACACCAGTACGCTCACATACACACACACACTCCAGTACACTCACACACACAAACACACACACCCCAGTACACTCACATGCACACACACCCCAGTACACTCACACACACACATCCCAGTACACTCATGCACACACACACCCCAATACACTCACACACACACACACACACACACACACACACCAGTACGCTCTCACACACACACACACCCCAGAACACTCACACACACACACCCCAGTACACTCACATACACACACACCCCAGTACACTCACATACACACACACACCCCTGTACACTCACACACACACACACCCCAGTACACTCACACGCACCCACCCCAGTACACTCACACGCACACACACCCCAGTACACTCACACATACACACATCCCAGTACACTCGCACAAAAACACAACCAGGACACTTGACGCACACACAACCCAGGACACTCGCACACACACACACCCCAGTACACTCGCACACATACACACCCCAGTACATGCAAACACACACACACCAGTACACTTAAAAACACACACACCCCAGTAAACTCACACACACACACACACGCCCCAGTATACTCACATGCACACACACCAGCACATTCGCACAAACAGACACCCCAGTACACTCACACACGCACACACAGCCCACTACACTCGCACACACCCCAGTACACTCACAAACACACACACCCAGTACAGTCGCACACACACACACACACACCACTACACTCGCACGCACACACACCCCAATACACTCACACACACACATACCCCAGTACATTCACACGCACACACACCCCAGTACACTTGCACGCACACACACCCCAGTACACTCACATGCACACACACACCAGTACACTCACAAACACACACATACCCCAGTACACTCACACACACACACACCAGTACACTTGCACACACACACACATCCCACTACACAGGCACACACACACACCCCAGTACACTCACACGGACACATACCCAAGTACACTCGCATGCCCAACCACTCCAGTACACTCACACACAAACACACACCCCAGTACACTCGCACACACACACACCCCAGTACACTCGCATGCACACACACCCCAGTACACACACATGCACGCACACCCCAATACACTCGCACGCACACACACCCCAGTACACTCGAACGCACACACACCCCAGTACACTCGAATGCACACACACCCCAGTACACTCGCACGTGCACACACCCCTGTACACTCGCACGCACACACATCCCAGCACACTTGCACACACACACACCCCAGTACACACACAAACACACACACACCTCAGTACACTCACACACACACACACACACACACCCCAGTACACTCACACACACACACACACCCCAGTACACTCGCACACACACACATCCCAGTACAGTTGCACGCACAGACACACCAGTACGCTCACACACAGACACCAGCACACTCGCATACACACACACCCCAGTACACTCACAGACACACACGCACCCCCAGTACACACACACACACACACACACACAGACAAGTACACTCGCACTCACACACGCCTCAGTACACTCGCACACACACACACACCCCAGCACACTCGCACGCACACACACCCCAGCACTTTCGCACGCAAACACACCCCAGTACACTCGCACGCACGCACACCCCAGTACACTAACACACACATACATCCCAGTACACTCGCACACACACTCTCACACCAGTACACTCGCACGCACACACACCCCAGTAAACTTGCACGCACACACACCCAGGTACACTCACATGAACACACCCCAGAACACTCACACACACACACCCCAGTACACTCATGCACACACACACACCCTAGTACACTCACGCACACACACACACACACACACACACCAGTACGCTCACATACACACACAACCCAGCCTACTCGCACACACACACACACCCCAGTAGACTCACACACACACACACACACACCAGTAAACTCACACACACACACACACACGCCAGTGTACTGACACACACACACACACCAGTACGCTCACATACACACACACACTCCAGTGTACTGACACACACACACACACCAGTATGCTCACATACACACACACACACCAGTACACTCACACACACACACACACACACCCCAGTACACTCACATGCACACACACCCCAGTACACTCACACACACACATCCCAGTACACTCATGCACACACACACCCCAATAGACTCACACACACACACACACACACACACACACACACACACACACACACACACACACACACACACACACACACACACACACACACACACACACACACACACACACACCAGTACGCTCTCACACACACACACACCCCAGAACACTCACACACACACACACCCCAGTACACTCACATACACACACACACCCCAGTACACTCACATACACACACACACACCTGTACACTCACACACACACACCCCAGTACACTCACACACACACACACCCCAGTACACTCACACGCACCCACCCCAGTACACTCACACGCACACACACCCCAGTACACTCACACGCACACACACCCCAGTACACTCGCACGCACACACACCCCAATACACTCACACAAACACACACCCAGTACATTCGCATGCACACACCCCAATACACTCACACGGACACATACCCCAGTACACTCGCACGCACACCCACTCCAGTACACTCACACACACACCCCAGTACACTCGCACACACACACACCCCGGTACACTCACACGCACACACACCCCAGTACACATGCATGCACACACACCCCAGTACACTCGCATGCGCACGCACCCCAGTACACTCGCACACACACTCCAGTACACTCGCACGCACACACACCCCAGTACATTCGCACGCACACACACCCCAGTACACTCGCACGCACACAGACCCCAGTGCACTCGTGCACACACACCCCAGAACACTCGCACGCACACACACCCCAGTACACTCATATTCACACATGGCCCAGTAGACTCGAACTCACACACACCCCAGCACATTCGCACGCGCACACACCCCAGTACACTCGCACGCACACCCACTCCAGTACACTCACACACACACCCCAGTACACTCGCACACACACACACCCCAGTACACTCGCACGCACACACACCCCAGTACACACGCATGCACACACACCCCAGTACACTCGCATGCGCACGCACCCCAGTACACTCGCACGCACACACACCCCAGTACACTCATATTCACACATGGCCCAGTAGACTTGAACTCACACACACCCCAGCACATTCGCACGCGCACACACCCCAGCACACTCGCACGCACACACACCCCAGTACACTTGCAAGCACACACACTCCAGCACACTCGCACACACACACACAATCCCAGTACACTCACACACACACCCCAGCACACTCGCCCACACACACACCCCAGCACAGTCGCACGCACACAAACACCAGTACGCTCACACACACACCCCAGCACACTCGCATACACACACACCCCAGTAAACTCACAGACACACACGCACCCCCAGTACACTCACACACACACACACACACACCAGTACACTCGCACTCACACACGCCTCAGTACACTCGCACACACACACACTCCAGCACACTCGCACGCACACATACCCCAGTAAACTCGCACGCACGCACACCCCAGTACACTCACACACACATACATCCCAGTACACTCGCACACACACTCTCACACCAGTACACTCGCACGCACACACACCCCAGTAAACTTGCACGCACACACACCCAGGTACACTCACATGAACACACCCCAGTACACTCACACACACACACCCCAGTACACTCATGCACACACACACACACCCTAGTACACTCACACACACACACACACACACACACCAGTACGCTCACACACACACACAACCCAGCATACGCGCACACACACACACACACACACACACACACACACCAGTAAACTCACACACACACACACACACACACACACACCAGTAAACTCACACACACACACACGCCAGTGTACTGACACACACACACACACCAGTATGCTCACATACCCACACACACTCCAGTACGCTCACACACACACACACACCCCAGTACACTCACATGCACACACACCCCAATACACTCACACACATACACACACACACACACACACACACCAGTGCACTCACATGCACACACACCCCAATACACTCACACACACACACACACACCAGTACGCTCACATACACACACACACTCCAGTGTACTGACACACACACACACACCAGTATGCTCACATACACACACACACACCAGTACACTCACACACACACACACACACACCCCAGTACACTCACATGCACACACACCCCAGTACACTCACACACACACATCCCAGTACACTCATGCACACACACACCCCAATACACTCACACACACACACACACACACACACACACACACACACACACACACACACACACACACACACACACACACACACACACACACACACACACACACCAGTACGCTCTCACACACACACACACCCCAGAACACTCACACACACACACACCCCAGTACACTCACATACACACACACACCCCAGTACACTCACATACACACACACACACCTGTACACTCACACACACACCCCAGTACACTCACACACACACACACCCCAGTACACTCACACGCACCCACCCCAGTACACTCACACGCACACACACCCCAGTACACTCACACGCACACACACCCCAGTACACTCGCACGCACACACACCCCAATACACTCACACAAACACACACCCAGTACATTCGCATGCACACACCCCAATACACTCACACGGACACATACCCCAGTACACTCGCACGCACACCCACTCCAGTACACTCACACACACACCCCAGTACACTCGCACACACACACACCCCGGTACACTCACACGCACACACACCCCAGTACACATGCATGCACACACACCCCAGTACACTCGCATGCGCACGCACCCCAGTACACTCGCACACACACTCCAGTACACTCGCACGCACACACACCCCAGTACATTCGCACGCACACACACCCCAGTACACTCGCACGCACACAGACCCCAGTGCACTCGTGCACACACACCCCAGAACACTCGCACGCACACACACCCCAGTACACTCATATTCACACATGGCCCAGTAGACTCGAACTCACACACACCCCAGCACATTCGCTCGCGCACACACCCCAGTACACTCGCACGCACACCCACTCCAGTACACTCACACACACACCCCAGTACACTCGCACACACACACACCCCAGTACACTCGCACGCACACACACCCCAGTACACACACATGCACACACACCCCAGTACACTCGCATGCGCACGCACCCCAGTACACTCGCACGCACACACACCCCAGTACACTCATATTCACACATGGCCCAGTAGACTCGAACTCACACACACCCCAGCACATTCGCACGCGCACACACCCCAGCACACTCGCACGCACACACACCCCAGTACACTTGCAAGCACACACACTCCAGCACACTCGCACACACACACACAATCCCAGTACACTCACACACACACCCCAGCACACTCGCCCACACACACACCCCAGCACAGTCGCACGCACACAAACACCAGTACGCTCACACACACACCCCAGCACACTCGCATACACACACACCCCAGTAAACTCACAGACACACACGCACCCCCAGTACACTCACACACACACACACACACCAGTACACTCGCACTCACACACGCCTCAGTACACTCGCACACACACACACTCCAGCACACTTGCACGCACACATACCCCAGTAAACTCGCACGCACGCACACCCCAGTACACTCACACACACATACATCCCAGTACACTCGCACACACACTCTCACACCAGTACACTCGCACGCACACACACCCCAGTAAACTTGCACGCACACACACCCAGGTACACTCACATGAACACACCCCAGTACACTCACACACACACACCCCAGTACACTCATGCACACACACACACACCCTAGTACACTCACACACACACACACACACACACACCAGTACGCTCACACACACACACAACCCAGCATACTCGCACACACACACACACACACACACACCAGTAAACTCACACACACACACACACACACACACACACCAGTAAACTCACACACACACACACGCCAGTGTACTGACACACACACACACACCAGTATGCTCACATACCCACACACACTCCAGTACGCTCACACACACACACACACCCCAGTACACTCACATGCACACACACCCCAATACACTCACACACATACACACACACACACACACACACACCAGTACACTCACATGCACACACACCCCAATACACTCACACACACACACACACACACACACACACCCCTGTACACTCACACACACACACACACGCCAGTACACTCACACGCACCCACCCCAGTGCACTCACACACACACACACCCCAGTACACTCACACACACACACACACGCCAGTACACTCACACGCACCCACCCCAGTGCACTCACACACACACACATCCCAGTACACTCACACAAAAACACAACCAGGACACTTGCACGCACTCACAACCCAGGACACCCGCACACACACACACACCCCAGTACACTCGCGCACATACACACCACAGTACATGCAAACACACACACACCAGTACACTTAAAAACACACACACCCCAGTAAACTCACACACACACACACACGCCCCAGTACACTCACATGCACACACACCAGCACACTCGCACACACAGACACCCCAGTACACTCACACACACACACACAGCCCACTACACTCGCACACACCCCAGTACACTCACACACACACACCCCAGTACACTCACAAACACACACACCCAGTACAGTCACACACACACAGACACCCCACTACACTCGCACGCACACACACCCCAATACACTCACACACACACATACCCCAGTACATTCGCACGCACACACACCCCAGTACACTCACACGGACACATACCCAAGTACACTCGAATGCCCAACCACTCCAGTACACTCACACACAAACACACACCCCAGTACACTCGCACACACACACACCCCAGTACACTCGCACGCACACACACCCCAGTACACACACATGCACACACACCCCAATACACTCGCACGCACACACACCCCAGTACACTCGAACGCACACACACCCCAGTGCACTCGAATGCACACACACCCCAGTACACTCGCACGTGCACACATCCCAGCACACTTGCACACACACACACCCCAGTACACACACAAACACACACACACCCCAGTACACTCACACACACACACACACACCCCAGTACACTCACACACACACACACACACCCCAGTACACTCGCACACACACACATCCCAGTACAGTTGCACGCACACACACACCAGTACGCTCACACACACACCCCAGTACACTCGCATACACACACACCCCAGTACACTCACAGACACACACGCACCCCCAGTACACACACACACACACACACACACACCAGTACACTCGCACTCACACACGCCTCAGTACACTCGCACACACACACACCCCAGCACACTCGCACACACACACACCCCAGCACTTTCACACGCAAACACACCCCAGTACACTCGCACGCACGCACACCCCAGTACACTAACACACACATACATCCCAGTACACTCGCACACACACTCTCACACCAGTACACTCGCACGCACACACACCCCAGTAAACTTGCACGCACATACACCCAGGTACACTCACATGAACACACCCCAGTACACTCACACACACACACCCCAGTACACTCATGCACACACACACACCCTAGTACACTCACACACACACACACACACACACGCACACCAGTACGCTCACATACACACACAACCCAGCCTACTCGCACACACACACACACCCCAGTAGACTCACACACACACACACACACCAGTAAACTCACACACACACACACGCCAGTGTACTGACACACACACACACACCAGTACGCTCACATACACACACACACTCCAGTGTACTGACACACACAAACACACCAGTACGCTCACATACACACACACACTCCAGTACACTCACACACACACACACACACACACACACACCCCAGTACACTCACATGCACACACACCCCAGTACACTCACACACACACATCCCAGTACACTCATGCACACACACACCCCAATACACTCACACACACACACACACACACACACACACACACACACACCAGTACGCTCTCACACACACACACACAGACACCCCAGAACACTCACACACACACACACCCCAGTACACTCACATACACACACACACCCCAGTACACTCACATACACACACACACCCCTGTACACTCACACACACACACACCCCAGTACACTCACACGCACCCACCCCAGTACACTCACACGCACACACACCCCAGTACACTCACACATACACACATCCCAGTACAGTCGCACAAAAACACAACCAGGACACTTGACGCACACACAACCCAGGACACTCGCACACACACACACCCCAGTACACTCGCACACATACACACCCCAGTACATGCAAACACACACACACCAGTACACTTAAAAACACACACACCCCAGTAAACTCACACACACACACACACATGCCCCAGTATACTCACATGCACACACACCAGCACACTCGCACAAACAGACACCCCAGTACACTCACACACGCACACACAGTCCACTACACTCGCACACACCCCAGTACACTCACACACACACACCCCAGTACACTCACAAACACACACACCCAGTACAGTCGCACACACACACACACCCCACTACACTCGCACGCACACACACCCCAATACACTCACACACACACATACCCCAGTACATTCACACGCACACACACCCCAGTACACTTGCACGCACACACACCCCAGTACACTCACATGCACACACACACCAGTACACTCACAAACACACACATACCCCAGTACACTCACACACACACACACCAGTACACTTGCACACACACACACATCCCACTACACAGGCACACACACACACACACACCCCAGTACACTCACACGGACACATACCCAAGTACACTCGCATGCCCAACCACTCCAGTACACTCACACACAAACACACACCCCAGTACACTCGCACACACACACACCCCAGTACACACACATGCACGCACACCCCAATACACTCGCACGCACACACACCCCAGTACACTCGAACGCACACACACCCCAGTACACTCGAATGCACACACACCCCAGTACACTCGCACGTGCACACACCCCTGTACACTTGCACGCACACACATCCCAGCACACTTGCACACACACACACCCCAGTACACACACAAACACACACACACCTCAGTACACTCACACACACACACACACACCCCAGTACACTCACACACACACACACACCCCAGTACACTCGCACACACACACATCCCAGTACAGTTGCACGCACAGACACACCAGTACGCTCACACACACACCCCAGCACACTCGCATACACACACACCCCAGTACACTCACAGACACACACGCACCCCCAGTACACACACACACACACACACACACCCCAGTACACTCACATGCACACACACCCCAATACACTCACACACACACACACACACACACACACACACACACACACACACACACACACACCAGTACACTCACATGCACACAGACCCCAATACACTCACACACACACACACACACACACCCCTGTACACTCACACACACACACACACGCCAGTACACTCACACGCACCCACCCCAGTGCACTCACACACACACACACCCCAGTACACTCACAGACACACACGCACCCCCAGTACACACACACACACACACACACACACACACACCAGTACACTCGCACTCACACACGCCTCAGTACACTCGCACACACACACACCCCAGCACACTCGCACGCACACACACCCCAGCACTTTCGCACGCAAACACACCCCAGTACACTCGCACGCACGCACACCCCAGTACACTAACACACACATACATCCCAGTACACTCGCACACACACTCTCACACCAGTACACTCGCACGCACACACACCCCAGTAAACTTGCACGCACACACACCCAGGTACACTCACATGAACACACCCCAGTACACTCACACACACACACCCCAGTACACTCATGCACACACACCCTAGTACACTCACGCACACACACACACACACACACACACACACCAGTACGCTCACATACACACACAACCCAGCATACTCGCACACACACACACACCCCAGTAGACTCACACACACACACACACACACCAGTAAACTCACACACACACACACACGCCAGTGTACTGACACACACACACACACCAGTATGCTCACACACACACACACACTCCAGTACACTCACACACACACACACACACACACACACCCCAGTACACTCACATGCACACACACCCCAGTACACTCACACCCACACATCCCAGTACACTCATGCACACACACACCCCAATACACTCACACACACACACCAGTACGCTCTCACACACACACACACCCCAGAACACTCACACACACACACACCCCAGTACACTCACATACACACACACACCCCTGTACACTCACACACACACCCCAGTACACTCACACACACACACACCCCAGTACACTCACACGCACCCACCCCAGTACACTCACACGCACACACACCCCAGTACACTCACACGCACACACACCCCAATACACTCACACAAACACACACCCACTACATTCGCATGCACACACCCCAATACACTCACACGGACACATACCCCAGTACACTCGCACGCACACCCACTCCAGTACACTCACACACACACCCCAGTACACTCGCACACACACACACCCCGGTACACTCGCACGCACACACACCCCAGTACACACGCATGCACACACACCCCAGTACACTCGCATGCGCACGCACCCCAGTACACTCACACACACACTCCAGTACACTCGCACGCACACACACCCCAGTACATTCGCACGCACACATACCCCAGTACACTCGCACGCACACACACCCCAGTATACTCACAAACACACACCCCAGTACACTCACATGCACACACGCCCCAGTACACTCACACACACACACCCCAGTACACTCATGCACACACACAACCCAATAAACTCACATGCGCACACACCCCAGTACACTCACACACACACACCCCTGTACACTCACACACACACACACCAGTACGCTCACACACACACATCCGAGAGCACTCACACACACACACACCCCAGTACACTCACACCCCTGTACACTCACATACACACACACACCCCAGTACACTCACACACACACACATCCCAGTACACTCGCACACACACACATCCCAGTACACTCGTACGCACACACAACCAGGACACTTGCACGCACACACAACCCAGGACACTCGCACACACAGACACCCCAGTACACTCGCACACATAAACACCCCAGTACACACAAACACACACACACCCCAGTACACTCGCACGCACACCCACTCCAGTACACTCACACACACACACACACACACACCCCAGTAGACTCACATGCAGATACACCCTAGTACACTCACACACACACACACCCCAGTACACACATGCACACACACACACCAATACACTCACACACACACACATCCCAGTACACTCGCACACACACACAACCAGGACACTTGCACGCACACACAAACCAGTAAACTCGTACACATACACACCCCAGTACACGCAAACACACACACACCGCAGTACACTTAAACACAAACACATCCCAGTAAACGCACACACACACACGCCCCAGTACACTCGCACGCACACAAACACCAGCACACTCGCACACACACACACCCCAGTACACACTCACACACACACACACACCCCAGTACACTCGCACACACCCCAGTACACTCACACACACACACCCCAGTACACTCACAAACACACACACCCCAGTACACTTGCACGCACACACACCCCAATACACTCACACAAACACACACCCAGTACATTCGCATGCACACACCCCAATACACTCACACGCACACATACCGAAGTACACTCACACGCGAACCCACTCCAGTACACTCACACACACACCCCAGTACACTCACACACACACACACCCCAGTACACTCGCACGCACACACATCCCAGTACCCACGCATGCACACACACCCCAGTACACTCGCATGCACACACACCCCTGTACACTCGCATGCGCACGCACCCCAGTACACTCGCACACACACTCCAGTACACTCGCACGCACACACACCCCAGTACACTCGCACGCACACACACCCCAGTACACTCGCACGCACACAGACCCCAGTGCACTCGCGCACACACACCCCAGAACACTCGCACGCACACACAGCCCAGTACACTCATATTCACACACGGCCCAGTAGACCCGAACTCACACACACCCCAGCACACTCGCACACACACACACCCCAGTACACTTGCAAGCACACACACTCCAGCACACTCGCACACACACACACACCCCAGTACACTCACACACACACACCCCAGCACACTCGCCCGCACACACACCCCAGCACAGTCGCACGCACACACACACCAGTACGCTCACACACACACCCCAGGACACTCGCATACACACACACCCCAGTACACTCACAGACACACACGCACCCCCAGTACACACACACACACACACACACACACACACACCAGTACACTCGCACTCACACACGCCTCAGTACACTCGCACACACACACACCCCAGCACACTCGCACGCACACACACCTCAGCACTTTCTCACGCACACACACCCCAGTACACTCGCACGCAAACACACCCCAGTACACTCACACACACATACATCCCAGTACACTCGCACACACACTCTCATACCAGTACACTCGCACGCACACACACCCCAGTAAACTTGCACGCACACACACCCAGGTACACTCACATGAACACACCCCAGTACACTCACACACACACACCCCAGTACACTCACACACACACACACCAGTGCGCTCACACACACACACAACCCAGTAGACTCACACACACACACACACACACACACACACTCACACACCAGTAAACTCACACACACACACACGCCAGTGTACTGACACACACACACACACCAGTACGCTCAAATGCACACACACACTCCAGTACACTCACATGCACACACACCCCAGTACACTCACACACACACATCCCAGTACCCTCATGCACACACACACCCCAATACACTCACACACACACACACACACACACCAGTACGCTCTCACACACACACACACACCCCAGAACACTCACACACACACACACCCCAGTACACTCACACGCACCCACCCCAGTACACTCACACGCACACACACCCCAGTACACTCACACATACACACATCCCAGTACACTCGCACAAAAACACAACCAGGACACTTGCATGCACACACAACCCAGGACACCCGCACACACACACACACCCCAGTACACTCGCACACATACACACCCCAGTACATGCAAACACACACACACCAGTACACTTAAAAACACACACATCCCAGTAAACTCACACACACACACACACACACCCCAGTACACTCACATGCACACACACCAGCACACTCGCACACACAGACACCCCAGTACACTCACACACACACACACAGCCCACTACACTCGCACACACCCCAGTACACTCACACACACACACCCCAGTACACTCACAAACACACACACCCAGTACAGTCGCACACACACACACCCCAGTACACTCACACAGACACATACCCCAGTACACTCGCATGCACAACCACTCCAGTACACTCACACACAAACACACACCCCAGTACACTCGCACACACACACACCCCAGTACACTCGCACGCACACACACCCCAGTACACACGCATGCACACACACCCCAATACAGTCGCACGCACACACACCCCAGTACACTCACAAACACACACACCAAGTACAGTCGCACACACACACACACCCCACTACACTCACACGCACACACACCCCAATACACTCACACACACACATACCCCAGTACATCCGCACACACACACACACCCCAATACACCCACACCGACACATACCCCAGTACACTCGCATGCACAACTACTCCAGTACACTCACACACAAACACACACTCCAGTACACTCGCACACACACACACCCCAGTACACTCGCACGCACACACACCCCAGTACACACGCATGCACACACACCCCAATACACTCGCACGCACACACACCCCAGTACACTCGAACGTACACACACCCCAGTACACTCGCACGCACACCCACTCCAGTACACTAACACACACACACACACCCCAGTACACTCACATGCAGATACACCCCAGAACACTCACACACACACACACCCCAGTACACTCATGCACACACACACACCAATACACTCACACACACACACATCCCAGTACACTCGCACACACACACAACCAGGACACTTGCACGCACACACAAACTAGTAAACTCGTACACATACACACCCCAGTACACGCAAACACACACACACCCCAGTACACTTAAACACACACACATCCCATGTAAACGCACACACACACACGCCCCAGTACACTCGCACGCAAACAAATACCAGCACACTCGCACACACACACACCCCAGTACACACTCACACACACACACACCCCAGTACACTTGCACACACCCCAGTACACTCACACACACACCCCCCAGTACACTCACAAACACACACACCCCAGTACACTCGCACGCACACACACCCCAATACACTCACACAAACACACACCCAGTACATTCGCATGCACACACCCCAATACACTCACACGCACACATACCGAAGTACACTCACACGCGAACCCACTCCAGTACACTCACACACACACCCCAGTACACTCACACACACACACACCCCAGTACACTCGCACGCACACACATCCCAGTACCCACGCATGCACACACACCCCTGTACACTCGCATGCGCACGCACCCCAGTACACTCGCACGCACACACACCCCAGTACACTCGCACGCACACAGACCCCAGTGCACTTGCGCACACACACTCCAGTACACTCGCACGCACACACACCCCAGTACACTCGCACGCACACACACCCCAGTACACTCGCACGCACACAGACCCCAGTGCACTTGCGCACACACACCCCAGAACACTCGCACGCACACACACCCCAGTACACTCATATTCACACACGGCCCAGTAGACCCGAACTCACACACACCCCAGTACACTTGCAAGCACACACACTCCAGCACACTCGCACACACACACACACCCCAGTACACTCACACACACACACACCCCAGCACACTCGCCCGCACACACACCCCAGCACAGTCGCACGCACACACACACCAGTACGCTCACACACACACCCCAGGACACTTACAGACACACACGCACCCCCAGTACACACACACACACACACACACACACCAGTACACTCGCACTCACACACGCCTCAGTACACTCGCACACACACACACCCCAGCACACTCGCACACACACACACCCCAGCACACTCGCACGCACACACACCCCAGTACACTCGCAAGCACGCACATCCCAGTACACACACACACATACATCCCAGTACACTCGCACACACACTCTCACACCATTACACTCGCACGCACACACACCTCAGTAAACTTGCACGCACACACACCCAGGTACACTCACATGAACACACCCCAGTACACTCACACACACACACCCCAGTACACTCATGCACACACACACACCCTAGTACACTCACACACACACACACACCAGTGCGCTCACACACACACACAACCCAGTAGACTCACACACACACACACACACACACACACCAGTAAACTCACACACACACACACACCAGTGTACTGACACACACACACACACACCAGTACGCTCAAATACACACACACACTCCAGTACACTCACACACACACACACACACACCCCAGTACACTCACATGCACACACACCCCAGTACACTCACACACACACATCCCAGTACACTCATGCACACACACACCCCAATACACTCACACACACACACACACCAGTACGCTCTCACACACACACACCCCAGAACACTCACACACACACCCCAGTACACTCACATACACACACACACCCCAGTACATTCACATACACACACACACCCCTGTACACTCACACACACACACACCCCAGTACACTCACACGCACCCACCCCAGTACACTCACACGCACACACACCCCAGTACACTCACACATACACACATCCCAGTACACTCGCACAAAAATACAACCAGGACACTTGCACGCGCACACAACCCAGGACACTCGCACACACACACACCCCAGTACACTCGCACACACACACACCCCAGTACACTCGCACACATACACACCCCAGTACATGCAAACACACACACACCAGTACACTTAAAAACACACACACCCCAGTAAACTCACACACACACACACACACACACCCCAGTACACTCACATGCACACACACCAGCACACTCGCACACACAGACACCCCAGTACACTCACACACACACACACAGCCCACTACACTCGCACACACCCCAGTACACTCACACACACACACCCCAGTACACTCACAAACACACACACCCAGTACAGTCGCACACACACACACCCCAGTACACTCACACGGACACATACCCCAGTACACTCGCATGCACAACCACTCCAGTACACTCACACACAAACACACACCCCAGTACACTCGCCCGCACACACACCCCAGCACAGTCGCACGCACACACACACCAGTACGCTCACACACACACCCCAGGACACTCGCATACACACACACCCCAGTACACTCACAGACACACACGCACCCCAGTACACACACACACACACACACACACACCAGTACACTCACACACACATACATCCCAGTACACTCGCACACACACTCTCACACCAGTACACTCGCACGCACACACACCCCAGTAAACTTGCACGCACACACACCCAGGTACACTCACATGAACACACCCCAGTACACTCACACACACACACCCCAGTACACTCATGCACACACACACACCCTAGTACACTCACACACACACACACCAGTGCGCTCACACACACACACACACCCCAGAACACTCACACACACACACACCCCAGTACACTCACATACACACACACACCCCTGTACACTCACACACACACCCCAGTACACTCACACACACACACACCCCAGTACACTCACACGCACCCACCCCAGTACACTCACACGCACACACACCCCAGTACACTCACACGCACACACACCCCAATACACTCACACAAACACACACCCACTACATTCGCATGCACACACCCCAATACACTCACACGGACACATACCCCAGTACACTCGCACGCACACCCACTCCAGTACACTCACACACACACCCCAGTACACTCGCACACACACACACCCCGGTACACTCGCACGCACACACACCCCAGTACACACGCATGCACACACACCCCAGTACACTCGCATGCGCACGCACCCCAGTACACTCACACACACACTCCAGTACACTCGCACGCACACACACCCCAGTACATTCGCACGCACACATACCCCAGTACACTCGCACGCACACACACCCCAGTATACTCACAAACACACACCCCAGTACACTCACATGCACACACGCCCCAGTACACTCACACACACACACACCCCAGTACACTCATGCACACACACAACCCAATAAACTCACATGCGCACACACCCCAGTACACTCACACACACACACCCCAGTACACTCACACACACACACACCAGTACGCTCACACACACACATCCGAGAGCACTCACACACACACACACCCCAGTACACTCACACCCCTGTACACTCACATACACACACACACCCCAGTACACTCACACACACACACATCCCAGTACACTCGCACACACACACATCCCAGTACACTCGTACGCACACACAACCAGGACACTTGCACGCACACACAACCCAGGACACTCGCACACACAGACACCCCAGTACACTCGCACACATAAACACCCCAGTACACACAAACACACACACACCCCAGTACACTCGCACGCACACCCACTCCAGTACACTCACACACACACACACACACACACCCCAGTAGACTCACATGCAGATACACCCTAGTACACTCACACACACACACACCCCAGTACACACATGCACACACACACACCAATACACTCACACACACACACATCCCAGTACACTCGCACACACACACAACCAGGACACTTGCACGCACACACAAACCAGTAAACTCGTACACATACACACCCCAGTACACGCAAACACACACACACCGCAGTACACTTAAACACAAACACATCCCAGTAAACGCACACACACACACGCCCCAGTACACTCGCACGCACACAAACACCAGCACACTCGCACACACACACACCCCAGTACACACTCACACACACACACACACCCCAGTACACTCGCACACACCCCAGTACACTCACACACACACACCCCAGTACACTCACAAACACACACACCCCAGTACACTTGCACGCACACACACCCCAATACACTCACACAAACACACACCCAGTACATTCGCATGCACACACCCCAATACACTCACACGCACACATACCGAAGTACACTCACACGCGAACCCACTCCAGTACACTCACACACACACCCCAGTACACTCACACACACACACACCCCAGTACACTCGCACGCACACACATCCCAGTACCCACGCATGCACACACACCCCAGTACACTCGCATGCACACACACCCCTGTACACTCGCATGCGCACGCACCCCAGTACACTCGCACACACACTCCAGTACACTCGCACGCACACACACCCCAGTACACTCGCACGCACACACACCCCAGTACACTCGCACGCACACAGACCCCAGTGCACTCGCGCACACACACCCCAGAACACTCGCACGCACACACAGCCCAGTACACTCATATTCACACACGGCCCAGTAGACCCGAACTCACACACACCCCAGCACACTCGCACACACACACACCCCAGTACACTTGCAAGCACACACACTCCAGCACACTCGCACACACACACACACCCCAGTACACTCACACACACACACCCCAGCACACTCGCCCGCACACACACCCCAGCACAGTCGCACGCACACACACACCAGTACGCTCACACACACACCCCAGGACACTCGCATACACACACACCCCAGTACACTCACAGACACACACGCACCCCCAGTACACACACACACACACACACACACACACACCAGTACACTCGCACTCACACACGCCTCAGTACACTCGCACACACACACACCCCAGCACACTCGCACGCACACACACCTCAGCACTTTCTCACGCACACACACCCCAGTACACTCGCACGCAAACACACCCCAGTACACTCACACACACATACATCCCAGTACACTCGCACACACACTCTCATACCAGTACACTCGCACGCACACACACCCCAGTAAACTTGCACGCACACACAGCCAGGTACACTCACATGAACACACCCCAGTACACTCACACACACACACCCCAGTACACTCATGCACACACACACACCCTAGTACACTCACACACACACACACCAGTGCGCTCACACACACACACAACCCAGTAGACTCACACACACACACACACACACACACACACTCACACACCAGTAAACTCACACACACACACACGCCAGTGTACTGACACACACACACACACCAGTACGCTCAAATGCACACACACACTCCAGTACACTCACATGCACACACACCCCAGTACACTCACACACACACATCCCAGTACCCTCATGCACACACACACCCCAATACACTCACACACACACACACACACACACCAGTACGCTCTCACACACACACACACACCCCAGAACACTCACACACACACACACCCCAGTACACTCACACGCACCCACCCCAGTACACTCACACGCACACACACCCCAGTACACTCACACATACACACATCCCAGTACACTCGCACAAAAACACAACCAGGACACTTGCATGCACACACAACCCAGGACACCCGCACACACACACACACCCCAGTACACTCGCACACATACACACCCCAGTACATGCAAACACACACACACCAGTACACTTAAAAACACACACATCCCAGTAAACTCACACACACACACACACACACCCCAGTACACTCACATGCACACACACCAGCACACTCGCACACACAGACACCCCAGTACACTCACACACACACACACAGCCCACTACACTCGCACACACCCCAGTACACTCACACACACACACCCCAGTACACTCACAAACACACACACCCAGTACAGTCGCACACACACACACCCCAGTACACTCACACAGACACATACCCCAGTACACTCGCATGCACAACCACTCCAGTACACTCACACACAAACACACACCCCAGTACACTCGCACACACACACACCCCAGTACACTCGCACGCACACACACCCCAGTACACACGCATGCACACACACCCCAATACAGTCGCACGCACACACACCCCAGTACACTCACAAACACACACACCAAGTACAGTCGCACACACACACACACCCCACTACACTCACACGCACACACACCCCAATACACTCACACACACACATACCCCAGTACATCCGCACACACACACACACCCCAATACACCCACACCGACACATACCCCAGTACACTCGCATGCACAACTACTCCAGTACACTCACACACAAACACACACTCCAGTACACTCGCACACACACACACCCCAGTACACTCGCACGCACACACACCCCAGTACACACGCATGCACACACACCCCAATACACTCGCACGCACACACACCCCAGTACACTCGAACGTACACACACCCCAGTACACTCGCACGCACACCCACTCCAGTACACTAACACACACACACACACCCCAGTACACTCACATGCAGATACACCCCAGAACACTCACACACACACACACCCCAGTACACTCATGCACACACACACACCAATACACTCACACACACACACATCCCAGTACACTCGCACACACACACAACCAGGACACTTGCACGCACACACAAACTAGTAAACTCGTACACATACACACCCCAGTACACGCAAACACACACACACCCCAGTACACTTAAACACACACACATCCCATGTAAACGCACACACACACACGCCCCAGTACACTCGCACGCAAACAAATACCAGCACACTCGCACACACACACACCCCAGTACACACTCACACACACACACACCCCAGTACACTTGCACACACCCCAGTACACTCACACACACACCCCCCAGTACACTCACAAACACACACACCCCAGTACACTCGCACGCACACACACCCCAATACACTCACACAAACACACACCCAGTACATTCGCATGCACACACCCCAATACACTCACACGCACACATACCGAAGTACACTCACACGCGAACCCACTCCAGTACACTCACACACACACCCCAGTACACTCACACACACACACACCCCAGTACACTCGCACGCACACACATCCCAGTACCCACGCATGCACACACACCCCTGTACACTCGCATGCGCACGCACCCCAGTACACTCGCACGCACACACACCCCAGTACACTCGCACGCACACAGACCCCAGTGCACTTGCGCACACACACTCCAGTACACTCGCACGCACACACACCCCAGTACACTCGCACGCACACACACCCCAGTACACTCGCACGCACACAGACCCCAGTGCACTTGCGCACACACACCCCAGAACACTCGCACGCACACACACCCCAGTACACTCATATTCACACACGGCCCAGTAGACCCGAACTCACACACACCCCAGTACACTTGCAAGCACACACACTCCAGCACACTCGCACACACACACACACCCCAGTACACTCACACACACACACACCCCAGCACACTCGCCCGCACACACACCCCAGCACAGTCGCACGCACACACACACCAGTACGCTCACACACACACCCCAGGACACTTACAGACACACACGCACCCCCAGTACACACACACACACACACACACACACACACCAGTACACTCGCACTCACACACGCCTCAGTACACTCGCACACACACACACCCCAGCACACTCGCACACACACACACCCCAGCACACTCGCACGCACACACACCCCAGTACACTCGCAAGCACGCACATCCCAGTACACACACACACATACATCCCAGTACACTCGCACACACACTCTCACACCATTACACTCGCACGCACACACACCTCAGTAAACTTGCACGCACACACACCCAGGTACACTCACATGAACACACCCCAGTACACTCACACACACACACCCCAGTACACTCATGCACACACACACACCCTAGTACACTCACACACACACACACCAGTGCGCTCACACACACACACAACCCAGTAGACTCACACACACACACACACACACACACACCAGTAAACTCACACACACACACACACCAGTGTACTGACACACACACACACACCAGTACGCTCAAATACACACACACACTCCAGTACACTCACACACACACACACACACACCCCAGTACACTCACATGCACACACACCCCAGTACACTCACACACACACATCCCAGTACACTCATGCACACACACACCCCAATACACTCACACACACACACACACCAGTACGCTCTCACACACACACACCCCAGAACACTCACACACACACCCCAGTACACTCACATACACACACACACCCCAGTACATTCACATACACACACACACCCCTGTACACTCACACACACACACACCCCAGTACACTCACACGCACCCACCCCAGTACACTCACACGCACACACACCCCAGTACACTCACACATACACACATCCCAGTACACTCGCACAAAAATACAACCAGGACACTTGCACGCGCACACAACCCAGGACACTCGCACACACACACACCCCAGTACACTCGCACACACACACACCCCAGTACACTCGCACACATACACACCCCAGTACATGCAAACACACACACACCAGTACACTTAAAAACACACACACCCCAGTAAACTCACACACACACACACACACACACCCCAGTACACTCACATGCACACACACCAGCACACTCGCACACACAGACACCCCAGTACACTCACACACACACACACAGCCCACTACACTCGCACACACCCCAGTACACTCACACACACACACCCCAGTACACTCACAAACACACACACCCAGTACAGTCGCACACACACACACCCCAGTACACTCACACGGACACATACCCCAGTACACTCGCATGCACAACCACTCCAGTACACTCACACACAAACACACACCCCAGTACACTCGCCCGCACACACACCCCAGCACAGTCGCACGCACACACACACCAGTACGCTCACACACACACCCCAGGACACTCGCATACACACACACCCCAGTACACTCACAGACACACACGCACCCCAGTACACACACACACACACACACACACACACCAGTACACTCACACACACATACATCCCAGTACACTCGCACACACACTCTCACACCAGTACACTCGCACGCACACACACCCCAGTAAACTTGCACGCACACACACCCAGGTACACTCACATGAACACACCCCAGTACACTCACACACACACACCCCAGTACACTCATGCACACACACACACCCTAGTACACTCACACACACACACACCAGTGCGCTCACACACACACACACCAGTGCGCTCACACACACACACACCAGTGCGCTCACACACACACACAACCCAGTAGACTCACACACACACACACACACTCACACACCAGTAAACTCACACACACACACACGCCAGTGTACTCACACACACACACACTCCAGTACACTCACACACACACACACCCCCCAGTACACTCACATGCACACACACCCCAGTACACTCACACACACACATCCCAGTACACTCATGCACACACACACCCCAATACACTCACACACACACACACACACACCAGTACGCTCTCACACACACACACACACCCCAGAACACTCACACACACACCCCAGTACACTCACATACACACACACACCCCAGTACACTCACATACACACACACACCCCTGTACACTCACACACACACACACCCCAGTACACTCACACGCACCCACCCCAGTACACTCACACGCACACACACCCCAGTACACTCACACATACACACATCCCAGTACACTCGCACAAAAACACAACCAGGACACTTGCACGCACACACAACCCAGGACACTCGCACACACACACACACCCCAGTACACTCGCACACATACACACCCCAGTACATGCAAACACACACACACCAGTACACTTAAAAACACACACACCCCAGTAAACTCACACACACACACACACACACCCCAGTACACTCACATGCACACACACCAGCACACTCGCACACACAGACACCCCAGTACACTCACACACACACACACAGCCCACTACACTCGCACACACCCCAGTACACTCACACACACACACCCCAGTACACTCACAAACACACACACCCAGTACAGTCGCACACACACACACCCCAGTACACTCACACGGACACATACCCCAGTACACTCGCATGCACAACCACTCCAGTACACTCACACACAAACACACACCCCAGTACACTCGCCCGCACACACACCCCAGCACAGTCGCACGCACACACACACCAGTACGCTCACACACACACTCCAGGACACTCGCATACACACACACCCCAGTACACTCACAGACACACACGCACCCCCAGTACACACACACACACACACACACACACACACACACACACACACACACCAGTACACTCGCACTCACACACGCCTCAGTACACTCGCACACACACACACCCCAGCACACTCGCACGCACACACACCTCAGCACTTTCTCACGCACACACACCCCAGTACACTCGCACGCACGCACACCCCAGTACACTCACACACACATACATCCCAGTACACTCGCACTCACACACGCCTCAGTACACTCGCACACACACACACCCCAGCACACTCGCACGCACACACACCTCAGCACTTTCTCACGCACACACACCCCAGTACACTCGCACGCACACACACCCCAGTAAACTTGCACGCACACACACCCAGGTACACGCACATGAACACACCCCAGTACACTCACACACACACACCCCAGTACACTCATGCACACACACACACCCTAGTACACTCACACACACACACACCAGTGCGCTCACACACACACACAACCCAGTAGACTCACACACACACACACACACACACACACACTCACACACCAGTAAACTCACACACACACACACGCCAGTGTACTGACACACACACACACACCAGTACGCTCAAATGCACACACACACTCCAGTACACTCACACACACACACACACCCCAGTACACTCACATGCACACACACCCCAGTACACTCACACACACACATCCCAGTACACTCATGCACACACACACCCCAATACACTCACACACACACACACACACACACACCAGTACGCTCTCACACACACACACACACCCCAGAACACTCACACACACACCCCAGTACACTCACATACACACACACACCCCAGTACACTCACATACACACACACACCCCTGTACACTCACACACACACACACCCCAGTACACTCACACGCACCCACCCCAGTACACTCACACGCACACACACCCCAGTACACTCACACATACACACATCCCAGTACACTCACACAAAAACACAACCAGGACACTTGCACGCACACACACACACACCCCAGTACACTCGCACACATACACACCCCAGTACATGCAAACACACACACCAGTACACTTAAAAACACACACACCCCAGTAAACTCACACACACACACACACACCCCAGTACACTCACATGCACACACACCAGCACACTCGCACACACAGACACCCCAGTACACTCACACACACACACACACAGCCCACTACACTCGCACACACCCCAGTACACTCACACACACACACCCCAGTACACTCACAAACACACACACCCAGTACAGTCGCACACACACACACCCCAGTACACTCACACGGACACATACCCCAGTACACTCACATGCACAACCACTCCAGTACACTCGCACACAAACACACACCCCAGTACACTCGCACACACACACACCCCAGTACACACGCATGCAAACACACCCCAATACAGTCGCACACACACACACCCCAGTACACTCACAAACACACACACCAAGTACAGTCGCACACACACACACACACCCCACTACACTCACACGCACACACACCCCAATACACTCACACACACACATACCCCAGTACATCCGCACACACACACACACCCCAATACGCTCACACCGACACATACCCCAGTACACTCGCATGCACAACCACTCCAGTACACTCACACACAAACACACACCCCAGTACACTCGCACACACACACACCCCAGTACACTCGCACGCACACACACCCCAGTACACATGCATGCACACACATCCCAATACACTCGCACGCACACACACCCCAGTACACTCGAACGCACACACACCCCAGCACACTCGCACGCACACCCACTCCAGTACACTAACACACACACACACACCCCAGTACACTCACATGCAGATACACCCCAGTACACTCACACACACACACACCCCAGTACACTCATGCACACACACACACCAATACACTCACACACACACACATCCCAGTACACTCGCGCACACACACACAACCAGGACACTTGCACGCACACACAAACCAGTAAACTCGTACACATACACACCCCAGTACACGCAAACACACACACACCCCAGTACACTTAAACACACACACATCCCAGTAAACGCACACACACACACGACCCAGTACACTCGCACGCACACAAATACCAGTACACTCGCACACACACACACCCCAGTACACACTCACACACACACACACCCCAGTACACTCGCACACACCCCAGTACACTCACACACACACACCCCAGTACACTCACAAACACACACACCCCAGTACACTCGCACGCACACACACCCCAATACACTCACACAAACACACACCCAGTACATTCGCATGCACACACCCCAATACACTCACACGCACACATACCGAAGTACACTCACACGCGAACCCACTCCAGTACACTCACACACACACCCCAGTACACTCGCACACACACACACCCCAGTACACTCGCACGCACACACATCCCAGTACCCACGCATGCACACACACCCCAGTACACTCGCATGCACACACACCCCTGTACACTCGCATGCGCACGCACCCCAGTACACTCGCACACACACTCCAGTACACTCGCACGCACACACACCCCAGTACACTCGCACGCACACACACCCCAGTACACTCGCACGCACACAGACCCCAGTGCACTTGCGCACACACACCCCAGAACACTCGCACGCACACACACCCCAGTACACTCATATTCACACACGGCCCAGTAGACCCGAACTCACACACACCCCAGTACACTTGCAAGCACACACACTCCAGCACACTCGCACACACACACACACCCCAGTACACTCACACACACACACACCCCAGCACACTCGCCCGCACACACACCCCAGCACAGTCGCACGCACACACACACCAGTACGCTCACACACACACCCCAGGACACTTACAGACACACACGCACCCCCAGTACACACACACACACACACACACACACACACACCAGTACACTCGCACTCACACACGCCTCAGTACACTCGCACACACACACACCCCAGCACACTCGCACACACACACACCCCAGCACACTCGCACGCACACACACCCCAGTACACTCGCAAGCACGCACATCCCAGTACACACACACACATACATCCCAGTACACTCGCACACACACTCTCACACCATTACACTCGCACGCACACACACCTCAGTAAACTTGCACGCACACACACCCAGGTACACTCACATGAACACACCCCAGTACACTCACACACACACACCCCAGTACACTCATGCACACACACACACCCTAGTACACTCACACACACACACACACCAGTGCGCTCACACACACACACAACCCAGTAGACTCACACACACACACACACACACACACACACCAGTAAACTCACACACACACACACACCAGTGTACTGACACACACACACACACCAGTACGCTCAAATACACACACACACTCCAGTACACTCACACACACACACACACACACCCCAGTACACTCACATGCACACACACCCCAGTACACTCACACACACACATCCCAGTACACTCATGCACACACACACCCCAATACACTCACACACACACACACACACCAGTACGCTCTCACACACACACACCCCAGAACACTCACACACACACCCCAGTACACTCACATACACACACACACCCCAGTACATTCACATACACACACACACCCCTGTACACTCACACACACACACACCCCAGTACACTCACACGCACCCACCCCAGTACACTCACACGCACACACACCCCAGTACACTCACACATACACACATCCCAGTACACTCGCACAAAAATACAACCAGGACACTTGCACGCGCACACAACCCAGGACACTCGCACACACACACACCCCAGTACACTCGCACACACACACACCCCAGTACACTCGCAAATACACACCCCAGTACATGCAAACACACACACACCAGTACACTTAAAAACACACACACCCCAGTAAACTCACACACACACACACACCCCAGTACACTCACATGCACACACACCAGCACACTCGCACACACAGACACCCCAGTACACTCACACACACACACACAGCCCACTACACTCGCACACACCCCAGTACACTCACACACACACACCCCAGTACACTCACAAACACACACACCCAGTACAGTCGCACACACACACACCCCAGTACACTCACACGGACACATACCCCAGTACACTCGCATGCACAACCACTCCAGTACACTCACACACAAACACACACCCCAGTACACTCGCACACACACACACCCCAGTACACTCGCACGCACACACACCCCAGTACACACGCATGCACACACACCCCAATACAGTCGCACGCACACACACCCCAGTACACTCACAAACACACACACCCAGTACAGTCGCACACACACACACACCCCACTACACTCGCACGCACACACACCCCAATACACTCACACACACACATACCCCAGTACATTCGCACACACACACACACCCCAATAAACTCACACGGACACATACCCCAGTACACTCGCATGCACAACCACTCCAGTACACTCACACACAAACACACATCCCAGTACACTCGCACACACACACACCCCAGTACACTCACACGCACACACACCCCAGTACACACGCATGCACACACACCCCAATACAGTCGCACGCACACACACCCCAGTACACTCGAACGCACACACACCCCAGTACACTCGCACGTGCACACTCCCCTGTACACTCGCACGTGCACACTCCCCTGTACACTCGCACGCACACACACTCCAGTCCACTCACACGCACACACACCCCAGTACACTAGCACGCACACACACCCCAGTACACTCGCAAGCACACACACCCCAGCACACTCGCACACACACACACATCACAGTAGCGTCACACACACACATACCCCAGCACATTCGCACACACACACACCAGTACACTCACACACACAGCCCAGCACACTCGCACACACACACACACCCCAGTACACTCACACGCACCCACCCCAGTACACTCACACGCACACACACCCCAGTACACTCACACATACACACATCCCAGTACACTCGCACAAAAATACAACCAGGACACTTGCACGCGCACACAACCCAGGACACTCGCACACACACACACCCCAGTACACTCGCACACACACACACCCCAGTACACTCGCACACATACACACCCCAGTACATGCAAACACACACACACCAGTACACTTAAAAACACACACACCCCAGTAAACTCACACACACACACACACACACACCCCAGTACACTCACATGCACACACACCAGCACACTCGCACACACAGACACCCCAGTACACTCACACACACACACACAGCCCGCTACACTCGCACACACCCCAGTACACTCACACACACACACCCCAGTACACTCACAAACACACACACCCAGTACAGTCGCACACACACACACCCCAGTACACTCACACGGACACATACCCCAGTACACTCGCATGCACAACCACTCCAGTACACTCACACACAAACACACACCCCAGTACACTCGCCCGCACACACACCCCAGCACAGTCGCACGCACACACACACCAGTACGCTCACACACACACCCCAGGACACTCGCATACACACACACCCCAGTACACTCACAGACACACACGCACCCCAGTACACACACACACACACACACACACACACCAGTACACTCACACACACATACATCCCAGTACACTCGCACACACACTCTCACACCAGTACACTCGCACGCACACACACCCCAGTAAACTTGCACGCACACACACCCAGGTACACTCACATGAACACACCCCAGTACACTCACACACACACACCCCAGTACACTCATGCACACACACACACCCTAGTACACTCACACACACACACACCAGTGCGCTCACACACACACACACCAGTGCGCTCACACACACACACACCAGTGCGCTCACACACACACACAACCCAGTAGACTCACACACACACACACACACTCACACACCAGTAAACTCACACACACACACACGCCAGTGTACTCACACACACACACACTCCAGTACACTCACACACACACACACACCCCAGTACACTCACATGCACACACACCCCAGTACACTCACACACACACATCCCAGTACACTCATGCACACACACACCCCAATACACTCACACACACACACACACACACCAGTACGCTCTCACACACACACACACACCCCAGAACACTCACACACACACCCCAGTACACTCACATACACACACACACCCCAGTACACTCACATACACACACACACCCCTGTACACTCACACACACACACACCCCAGTACACTCACACGCACCCACCCCAGTACACTCACACGCACACACACCCCAGTACACTCACACATACACACATCCCAGTACACTCGCACAAAAACACAACCAGGACACTTGCACGCACACACAACCCAGGACACTCGCACACACACACACACCCCAGTACACTCGCACACATACACACCCCAGTACATGCAAACACACACACACCAGTACACTTAAAAACACACACACCCCAGTAAACTCACACACACACACACACACACCCCAGTACACTCACATGCACACACACCAGCACACTCGCACACACAGACACCCCAGTACACTCACACACACACACACAGCCCACTACACTCGCACACACCCCAGTACACTCACACACACACACCCCAGTACACTCACAAACACACACACCCAGTACAGTCGCACACACACACACCCCAGTACACTCACACGGACACATACCCCAGTACACTCGCATGCACAACCACTCCAGTACACTCACACACAAACACACACCCCAGTACACTCGCCCGCACACACACCCCAGCACAGTCGCACGCACACACACACCAGTACGCTCACACACACACTCCAGGACACTCGCATACACACACACCCCAGTACACTCACAGACACACACGCACCCCCAGTACACACACACACACACACACACACACACACACACACACACACACACACCAGTACACTCGCACTCACACACGCCTCAGTACACTCGCACACACACACACCCCAGCACACTCGCACGCACACACACCTCAGCACTTTCTCACGCACACACACTCCAGTACACCCGCACGCACGCACACCCCAGTACACTCACACACACATACATCCCAGTACACTCGCACTCACACACGCCTCAGTACACTCGCACACACACACACCCCAGCACACTCGCACGCACACACACCTCAGCACTTTCTCACGCACACACACCCCAGTACACTCGCACGCACACACACCCCAGTAAACTTGCACGCACACACACCCAGGTACACGCACATGAACACACCCCAGTACACTCACACACACACACCCCAGTACACTCATGCACACACACACACCCTAGTACACTCACACACACACACACCAGTGCGCTCACACACACACACAACCCAGTAGACTCACACACACACACACACACACACACACACTCACACACCAGTAAACTCACACACACACACACGCCAGTGTACTGACACACACACACACACCAGTACGCTCAAATGCACACACACACTCCAGTACACTCACACACACACACACACCCCAGTACACTCACATGCACACACACCCCAGTACACTCACACACACACATCCCAGTACACTCATGCACACACACACCCCAATACACTCACACACACACACACACACACACACCAGTACGCTCTCACACACACACACACACCCCAGAACACTCACACACACACCCCAGTACACTCACATACACACACACACCCCAGTACACTCACATACACACACACACCCCTGTACACTCACACACACACACACCCCAGTACACTCACACGCACCCACCCCAGTACACTCACACGCACACACACCCCAGTACACTCACACATACACACATCCCAGTACACTCACACAAAAACACAACCAGGACACTTGCACGCACACACACACACACCCCAGTACACTCGCACACATACACACCCCAGTACATGCAAACACACACACCAGTACACTTAAAAACACACACACCCCAGTAAACTCACACACACACACACACACCCCAGTACACTCACATGCACACACACCAGCACACTCGCACACACAGACACCCCAGTACACTCACACACACACACACACAGCCCACTACACTCGCACACACCCCAGTACACTCACACACACACACCCCAGTACACTCACAAACACACACACCCAGTACAGTCGCACACACACACACCCCAGTACACTCACACGGACACATACCCCAGTACACTCGCATGCACAACCACTCCAGTACACTCGCACACAAACACACACCCCAGTACACTCGCACACACACACACCCCAGTACACACGCATGCAAACACACCCCAATACAGTCGCACACACACACACCCCAGTACACTCACAAACACACACACCAAGTACAGTCGCACACACACACACACACCCCACTACACTCACACGCACACACACCCCAATACACTCACACACACACATACCCCAGTACATCCGCACACACACACACACCCCAATACGCTCACACCGACACATACCCCAGTACACTCGCACACACACACACCCCAGTACACTCGCACGCACACACACCCCAGTACACATGCATGCACACACATCCCAATACACTCGCACGCACACACACCCCAGTACACTCGAACGCACACACACCCCAGCACACTCGCACGCACACCCACTCCAGTACACTAACACACACACACACACCCCAGTACACTCACATGCAGATACACCCCAGTACACTCACACACACACACACCCCAGTACACTCATGCACACACACACACCAATACACTCACACACACACACATCCCAGTACACTCGCGCACACACACACAACCAGGACACTTGCACGCACACACAAACCAGTAAACTCGTACACATACACACCCCAGTACACGCAAACACACACACACCCCAGTACACTTAAACACACACACATCCCAGTAAACGCACACACACACACGACCCAGTACACTCGCACGCACACAAATACCAGTACACTCGCACACACACACACCCCAGTACACACTCACACACACACACACCCCAGTACACTCGCACACACCCCAGTACACTCACACACACACACCCCAGTACACTCACAAACACACACACCCCAGTACACTCGCACGCACACACACCCCAATACACTCACACAAACACACACCCAGTACATTCGCATGCACACACCCCAATACACTCACACGCACACATACCGAAGTACACTCACACGCGAACCCACTCCAGTACACTCACACACACACCCCAGTACACTCGCACACACACACACCCCAGTACACTCGCACGCACACACATCCCAGTACCCACGCATGCACACACACCCCAGTACACTCGCATGCACACACACCCCTGTACACTCGCATGCGCACGCACCCCAGTACACTCGCACACACACTCCAGTACACTCGCACGCACACACACCCCAGTACACTCGCACGCACACACACCCCAGTACACTCGCACGCACACAGACCCCAGTGCACTTGCGCACACACACCCCAGAACACTCGCACGCACACACACCCCAGTACACTCATATTCACACACGGCCCAGTAGACCCGAACTCACACACACCCCAGTACACTTGCAAGCACACACACTCCAGCACACTCGCACACACACACACACCCCAGTACACTCACACACACACACACCCCAGCACACTCGCCCGCACACACACCCCAGCACAGTCGCACGCACACACACACCAGTACGCTCACACACACACCCCAGGACACTTACAGACACACACGCACCCCCAGTACACACACACACACACACACACACACACACACCAGTACACTCGCACTCACACACGCCTCAGTACACTCGCACACACACACACCCCAGCACACTCGCACACACACACACCCCAGCACACTCGCACGCACACACACCCCAGTACACTCGCAAGCACGCACATCCCAGTACACACACACACATACATCCCAGTACACTCGCACACACACTCTCACACCATTACACTCGCACGCACACACACCTCAGTAAACTTGCACGCACACACACCCAGGTACACTCACATGAACACACCCCAGTACACTCACACACACACACCCCAGTACACTCATGCACACACACACACCCTAGTACACTCACACACACACACACACCAGTGCGCTCACACACACACACAACCCAGTAGACTCACACACACACACACACACACACACACACACCAGTAAACTCACACACACACACACACCAGTGTACTGACACACACACACACACCAGTACGCTCAAATACACACACACACTCCAGTACACTCACACACACACACACACACACCCCAGTACACTCACATGCACACACACCCCAGTACACTCACACACACACATCCCAGTACACTCATGCACACACACACCCCAATACACTCACACACACACACACACCAGTACGCTCTCACACACACACACCCCAGAACACTCACACACACACCCCAGTACACTCACATACACACACACACCCCAGTACATTCACATACACACACACACCCCTGTACACTCACACACACACACACCCCAGTACACTCACACGCACCCACCCCAGTACACTCACACGCACACACACCCCAGTACACTCACACATACACACATCCCAGTACACTCGCACAAAAATACAACCAGGACACTTGCACGCGCACACAACCCAGGACACTCGCACACACACACACCCCAGTACACTCGCACACACACACACCCCAGTACACTCGCAAATACACACCCCAGTACATGCAAACACACACACACCAGTACACTTAAAAACACACACACCCCAGTAAACTCACACACACACACACACACACCCCAGTACACTCACATGCACACACACCAGCACACTCGCACACACAGACACCCCAGTACACTCACACACACACACACAGCCCACTACACTCGCACACACCCCAGTACACTCACACACACACACCCCAGTACACTCACAAACACACACACCCAGTACAGTCGCACACACACACACCCCAGTACACTCACACGGACACATACCCCAGTACACTCGCATGCACAACCACTCCAGTACACTCACACACAAACACACACCCCAGTACACTCGCACACACACACACCCCAGTACACTCGCACGCACACACACCCCAGTACACACGCATGCACACACACCCCAATACAGTCGCACGCACACACACCCCAGTACACTCACAAACACACACACCCAGTACAGTCGCACACACACACACACCCCACTACACTCGCACGCACACACACCCCAATACACTCACACACACACATACCCCAGTACATTCGCACACACACACACACCCCAATAAACTCACACGGACACATACCCCAGTACACTCGCATGCACAACCACTCCAGTACACTCACACACAAACACACACCCCAGTACACTCGCACACACACACACCCCAGTACACTCACACGCACACACACCCCAGTACACACGCATGCACACACACCCCAATACAGTCGCACGCACACACACCCCAGTACACTCGAACGCACACACACCCCAGTACACTCGCACGTGCACACTCCCCTGTACACTCGCACGTGCACACTCCCCTGTACACTTGCACGCACACACACTCCAGTCCACTACACGCACACACACCCCAGTACACTAGCACGCACACACACCCCAGTACACTCGCAAGCACACACACCCCAGCACACTCGCACACACACACACATCACAGTAGCGTCACACACACACATACCCCAGCACATTCGCACACACACACACCAGTACACTCACACACACAGCCCAGCACACTCGCACACACACACACACCCCAGTACACTCACACACACACACCCCAGTACACTCACAGACACACACTCACCCCCAGTACACTCACACACACACACACACACACTCCATTACACTCGCACTCAAACACGCCCCAGTACACTCGCACAAACACACACCCCAGCACACTCACACGCACACACACCACAGCACACTCGCACACACACACCCCAGCACACTCGCACACACACTCACACCAGTACACTCGAATGCACACACACCCCAGGACACTTGCACGCACACACATCCAGGTACACTCACATGCACAGACCCCAGTACACTCACACACACACACCCCCCAGTATACTCATGCACACACACACACACCCCAGCACACTCGCACACACACACACACCCCAGTACACTCACAGACACACACACACCCCAGGACACTCGCACTCACTCACGCCCCAGTACACTCACACACACACACACCCCAGCACACTCGCACGCACGCACACCCCAGTACACTCACACACACATACATCCCAGTACACTTGCACACACACACTCACACCAGTACACTCGCACGCACACACACCCCAATACACTCGCGTGGGCACACACCCCACTACACTCACAAACACACACCACAGTACACTTAAATGCACACATACCCCAGTACACTCACACACACACACCCCAGTACACTCATGCACGCACACACACCAAAACACTCACACACACACACCAGTACGCTCACACACACACACACATCCCAGTACACTCACATACACACACAAACCCCAGTACACTCACACACACACACACCCCAGTGTACTCGCACGCACACACACCCCAGTACACTCACACACACACCCCATTACACTCACACACACACACATCCCAGTACACTCGCACACACACACAACCAGGACACTTGCACGCACACACAAACCAGGACACTCGCACACACACACCAGGACACTCGCACACACACACACACACCCCAGTACACTCGTACACATACACACCCCAGTACACGCAAACACACACACACCCCAGTACACTTAAACACACACACACCCCAGTAAACGCACACACACACACGCCCCAGTACACTCGCATGCACACACACACACACCCCAGTACACTTGCACGCACACACACCCCAATACACTCACACACACACACACACCCCAGTACATTCGCACGCACACATACCCCAGTACACTCGCACGCACACCCACTCCAGTACACTCACACACACACACACCCCAGTACACTCACATGCAGACACACCCCAGTACACTCACACACACACACCCCATTACACTCATGCACACACACACACCAATACACTCACACACACACACCAGTACGCTCACACACACACAAAACCCAGAACACTCACACACACACACACCCCTAACACTCACATACACACACACACCCCTGTACACTCGCACACACACACACCCCAGTACACACACACACACACACACCAGTACATTCGCACACACACACCCCAGTACACTCACACGCACACATACCGCAGTACACTCGCATGCACACCCACTCCAGTACACTCACACACACACACACACACACCCCAGTACACTCACATGCAGATACACCCCAGTACACTCACACACACACACACCCCAGTACACTCATGCACACACACACACCAATACACTCACACAAACACACATCCCAGTACACTCGCACACACACACAACCAGGACACTTGCACGCACACACAAACCAAGACACTCGCACACACACACACACACCCCAGTACACTCGTACACATACACACCCCAGTACACGCAAACACACACACACCCCAGTACAGTTAAACACACACACACCCCAGTAAACGCACACACACACACGCCCCAGTACACTCGCATGCACACATCAGCACACTCGCACACACACACCCCAGTACACTCACACACACACACACACACCCCAGTACACTCGCACACACCCCAGTACACTCACAAACATACACACCCCAGTACAGTCGCACACACACACACACCCCAGTACACTCGCACGCACGCACACCCCAATACACTCACACACACACACACCCCAGTAAATTCGCACGCACACATACCCCAGTACACTCACACACACACACACACGCCCCAGTACACTCACATGCAGACACACCCCAGTACACTCACACACACACACCCCAGTACTCTCATGCACACACACACACACCAATACACACTCACACACACACACACACACACACCAGTACGCTCACACACACACAAAACCCAGAACACTCACACACACACACACCCCTAACACTCACATACACACACACACCCCTGTACACTCGCACACACACACACCCCAGTACACTCGCACGCACACACACCCCAATACACTCATATGCACACACACCCCAGTACACTCGCACGCACACACACCCCAATACACTCATATGCACACACACCCCAGTACATTCGCACGCACACCCACTCCAGTACACTCACACACACACACACACACCCCAGTACACTCACATGCAGATACACCCCAGTACACTCACACACACACACCCCAGTACACTCGTACACATACACACCCCAGTACACGCAAACACACACACACCCCAGTACACTTAAACACACACACACCCCAGTAAACGCACACACACACACGCCCCAGTACACTCGCATGCACACACACACACACCCCAGTACACTTGCACGCACACACACCCCAATACACTCACACACACACACACACACCCCAGTACATTCGCACGCACACATACCCCAGTACACTCGCACGCACACCCACTCCAGTACACTCACACACACACACACCCCAGTACACTCACATGCAGACACACCCCAGTACACTCACACACACACACCCCATTACACTCATGCACACACACACACCAATACACTCACACACACACACCAGTACGCTCACACACACACAAAACCCAGAACACTCACACACACACACACCCCTAACACTCACATACACACACACACCCCTGTACACTCGCACACACACACACCCCAGTACACACACACACACACACACCAGTACATTCGCACACACACACCCCAGTACACTCACACGCACACATACCGCAGTACACTCGCATGCACACCCACTCCAGTACACTCACACACACACACACACACACCCCAGTACACTCACATGCAGATACACCCCAGTACACTCACACACACACACACCCCAGTACACTCATGCACACACACACACCAATACACTCACACAAACACACATCCCAGTACACTCGCACACACACACAACCAGGACACTTGCACGCACACACAAACCAAGACACTCGCACACACACACACACACCCCAGTACACTCGTACACATACACACCCCAGTACACGCAAACACACACACACCCCAGTACACTTAAACACACACACACCCCAGTAAACGCACACACACACACGCCCCAGTACACTCGCATGCACACATCAGCACACTCGCACACACACACCCCAGTACACTCACACACACACACACACCCCAGTACACTCGCACACACCCCAGTACACTCACAAACATACACACCCCAGTACAGTCGCACACACACACACACCCCAGTACACTCGCACGCACGCACACCCCAATACACTCACACACACACACACCCCAGTAAATTCGCACGCACACATACCCCAGTACACTCACACACACACACACACGCCCCAGTACACTCACATGCAGACACACCCCAGTACACTCACACACACACACCCCAGTACTCTCATGCACACACACACACACCAATACACACTCACACACACACACACACACACCAGTACGCTCACACACACACAAAACCCAGAACACTCACACACACACACACCCCTAACACTCACATACACACACACACCCCTGTACACTCGCACACACACACACCCCAGTACACTCGCACGCACACACACCCCAATACACTCATATGCACACACACCCCAGTACACTCGCACGCACACACACCCCAATACACTCATATGCACACACACCCCAGTACATTCGCACGCACACCCACTCCAGTACACTCACACACACACACACACACCCCAGTACACTCACATGCAGATACACCCCAGTACACTCACACACACACACCCCAGTACACTCATGCACACACACACACCAATACACTCATGCACACACACACACAAATACACTCACACACACACACACACACCAGTACGTTCACACACACACAAAACCCAGAACACTCACACACACACCCCCCTAACACTCACATACACACACACACCCCTGTACACTCGTAAACACACACACCCCAGTACACTCACACGCACACACACCCCAGTACACTCGCACACACACACACCCCAGTACACTCGCACGCCTACACACCCCAGTACACACGCACGCGCACACAGCCCAGTACACTGGCACACACACACACTCCAGTACACTCGCACGCACACACACCGCAGCACACTCGCACACACACACACCCCAACACACTCGCACTCACACACTCACACCAGTACACTCGAATGCACACACACCCCAGGACACTTGCACGCACACACATCCAGGTACACTCACACACACACACACCCCAGTACACTCATGCACACACACACACCCCAGCATACTCACACACATACACACCCCAGTACACTCACACACACACCCCAGTACACTCATGCACACACACACACCAATACACTCACACACACACACACCAGTACGCTCACACACACACCAAACCCAGAACACTCACACACACACACCCCCCTAACACTGACATACACACACACACCCCTGTACACTCGTACACACACACACCCCAGTACACTCGCACGCACACACACCCCAGTACACTCGCACACACACACCCCAGTACACACGCATGCACACACACCTCACTACACTCGCACGCACACACACCCCAGTACACTCGCACGCCTACACACCCCAGTACACACGTACGCGCACACAGCCCAGTACACTGGCACGCACAAACACTCCAGTACACTCGCACGCACACACACCGCAGCACACTCGCACACACACACACCCCAGCACACTCGCACACACACACTCACACCAGTGCACTCGAATGCACACACACCTCAGGACACTTGCACGCACACACATCCAGGTACACTCACATGCACACACCCCAGTACACTCACACACACACACACCCCAGTACACTCATGCACACACACACACCCCAGCATACTCGCACACATACACACACCAGTACACTCACAGACACACACACACCCCAGTACACTCGCACTCACACACGCCCCAGTAAACTCGCACACACACACACCCCAGTACACTCACAGACACACACACACCCCAGTACACTCATGCACACACACACACCCCAGCATACTCGCACACATACACACCCCAGTACACTCACAGACACACACACACCCCAGTACACTCGCACTCACACACGCCCCAGTAAACTCGCACTCACTCACGCCCCAGTAAACTCGCACTCACACACACCCCAGTACACTCACATTCACACACAAACCCCAGCACACTCGCATGCACAGACACCCCAGCACACTCGCACGCACGCACACCCCAGTACACTCACACACACATACATCCCAGTGCACTTGCACATACACACTCACACCAGTACACTCGCACGCACACACACCCCAATAGACTCGCACGCGCACACACCCCACTACACTCACAAACACACACCCCAGTACACTTACATGCACACACACCCCAGTACACACACACACCCCAGTACACTCATGCACACACACACACCAATACACTCACACACACACACACACACCAGTACGCTCAAACACACACACACATCAGTACGCTCACACACACACACACCCCAGTAACTCACATACACACACACACCCCGGTACACTTGCACACACACTCACACCAGTACACTCACACGCACACACACCCCAATACACTCGCATGCGCACACACCCCACTGCACTCACAAACACACACACACACACACACACACCAAAACACTCACACACACACACATACACCAGTACGCTCACACACACACACACACCCCAGTACGCTCACACACACACACACCCCAGTACGCTCACACACACACACACACACCAGTACACTCACACACACACACACACCCCAGAATACTCACACACACACACCCCAGTACACTCACATACACACACACACCCCAGTGTACTCGCACGCACACACACCCCAGTACATTCACACGCACCCTCCCCAGTAAACTCACACACACACACACCCCATTACACTCACACACACACACATCCCAGTACACTCGCACACACACACAACCAGGACACTTGCACGCACACACAAACCAGGACACTCACACACACACACACACACCCCAGTACACTCGTACACATACACACCCCAGTACACGCAAACACACACACACCCCAGTACACTTAAACACACACACACCCCAGTAAACGCACACACACACACGCCCCAGTACACCCGCATGCACACACACACCAGCACACTCGGACACACACACACCCCAGTACACTCACACACACACACCCCAGTACACTCACACACACCCCAGTACACTCACAAACACACACACCCCAGTACAGTCGCACACACACACACCCCAGTACACTCGCACGCACACACACCCCAATACACTCACACACACACACACCCCAGTACATTCGCACGCACGCACCCCAGTACACTCACACGCACACATACCCCAGTACACTCGCACGCACACCCACTCCAGTACACTCACACACACACACACACACACACCAGTACACTCACATGCAGACACACCCCAGTACACTCACACACACACCCAAGTACACTCATGCACACACACACACCAGTACGCTCACACACACACAAACCCCAGAACACGCACACACACACACACCCCTAACACTCACATACACACACACACCCCTGTACACTCGCACACACACTCACCCCAGTACACTCGCACACACACACACCCCAGTACACTCGCACGCACACACACCCCAGTACACACGCATGCACACACACCTCACTATACTCGCATGCACACACACCCTAGTACACTCGCACGCCTACACACCCCAGTACACACGCACGCGCACACACCCCAGTTCACTCACACGCACACAGACCCCAGTGCACTCGCGAACACACACCCCAGTAGACTCGCACTCACACACACCCCAGTACACACGTACTCACACACGCCCCAGTAGACTCGCACTCACACACACCCCATCACATTAGCACGCGCACACACCCCAGCACACTCGCACGCACACACACCCCAGTACAATCGCATGCACACACACCCCAGCACAGTCGCACGCACACACACACCAGTATGCACACACACACAGCCCAGCACACTCGCACACACACACACACACACCCCAGTACACTCACACACACATACATCCCAGTACACTTGCACACACACACTCACACCAGTACACTCGCACGCACACACACCCAGGTACACTCACATGAACACACCCCAGTACACTCATGCACACACACACCCCAGTACACTCACACACACACACCAGTACGCTCACACACACACACACCCCAGCACACTCGCACACACACATACACCCCAGTACACTCACACACACACCCCCCAGTACACTCACACACACACACGCACCCACCCCAGTAAACTCACACACACACACACGCCAGTATACTGACACACACACACACACCCCAGTAAACTCACACACACACACACCCCAGTACACTCACATGCACACACACACCAGTACACTCACACACACACAAACACCCCAGTACACACACACACACACACACACCCCAGTACACTCACACACACATGCACCCACCCCAGTACACTCACACACACACACATACTCCCCATTACACTCACACACACACACACCCCAGTACACTCACACGCACACACACCCCAGTACACTCATATGCACACACACCCCAGTACACTCACATGAACACACCCCAGTACACTCATGCACACACACACCCCAGTACACTCACACACACACACACACCAGTACGCTCACACACACACACAGCCCAGCACACTCGCACACACACACACACCCCAGTACACTCACACACACATACATCCCAGTACACTCACATGAACACACCCCAGTACACTCATGCACACACACACCCCAGTACACTCACACACACACACACACCAGTACGCTCACACACACACACACACCAGTACGCTCACACACACACACACCCCAGCACACTCGCACACACATACACCCCAGTACACTCACACACACACACCCCCCAGTACACTCACACACACACACGCACCCACCCCAGTAAACTCACACACACACACACGCCAGTGTACTGACACACACACACACACACACACCCCAGTAAACTCACACACACACACACACACGCCAGTATACTGACACACACACACAAACCAGTACACTCACATACACACACACACCCCAGTAAACTCACACACATACCCACCCCTGTACACTCACACACACACAAACACCCCAGTACACTCACACACACACACCCCAGTACACTCACACACACATGCACCCACCCCATTACACTCACACACACACACACCCCAGTACACTCACACGCACACACACCCCAGTACACTCACATGCACACACACCCCAGTACACTCACATGCACACACACCCCAGTACAATCGCATGCACACCCAACCCAGGACACTTGCATGCACACAAAACCCAGCACACTCGCACGCACACACACCCCAGCACAGTCGCACGCACACACACACCAGTATGCACACACACACAGCCCAGCACACTCACACACACACACACACACACACCCAGTACACTCACACACACACACCCAGTACACTCACACACACACACCCAGTACACTCACAGACACACACACACCTCCAGTACACTCACACACACACACCAGTACACTCGCACTCACACATGCCCCAGTACACTCGCACGCACACACGCCCCAGTACACTTGCACTCACACACACCCCAGCACACTCGCACGCAAACACACCCCAGCACACTCGCACGCATGCACATCCCAGTACACTCACACACACATACATCCCAGTACACTTGCACACACACACTCACACCAGTACACTCGCATGCACACACACCCCAATACACTCGCGTGGGCACACACCCCACTACACTCACAAACACACACCACAGTACACTTACATGCACACATACCCCAGTACACTCACACACACACACACACACCAGTACGCTCACACACACACACACACCAGTATGCTCACACACACACACACCCCAGCACACTCGCACACACACATACACCCCAGTACACTCACACACACACACACCCCAGTACACTCACACACTCACACGCATCCACCCCAGTACACTCACACATACACACGCACACCCCAGTAAACTCACACACACACACACGCCAGTATACTGACACACACACACAAACCAGTACACTCACATACACACACACACCAGTACACTCACACGCACCCACCCCAATACACTCACACACACACAAACACCCCAGTACACTCACACACACACACCCCAGTAAACTCACACACACACGCACACACCCCACTACACTCACACACACACACCCCATTACACTCACACACACACACCCCAGTACACTCACACGCACACACACCCCAATACACTCACACACACACAAACACCCCAGTACACTCACACACACACACCCCAGTAAATCACACACACACGCACCCACCCCAGTACACTCACACACACACACACACACACACCATTACACTCACACACACACACCCCAGTACTCTCACATACACACACCCCAGTACACTCACAGACACACACACACCCCCAGTACACACACACACACACACACACAAGTAAACTCACACACACACACGCCAGTGTACTGACACACACACACACACACCAGTACGCTCACATACAAACACACACCCCAGTACACTCACACGCACACACACACACCGCAGTACACTCACATGCAGACACACCCCAGTACACACACATACACACACCCCACTACACTCATGCACACACACACACCCCCCAGTACACTCACACACACACACACCCCAGTACAATCGCACGCACACATAACCAAGACACTTGCACGCACACACAACCCAGGACACTCGCACGCACACACACCCAGGTACACTGACATGCACACACCCCTGTACACTCACACACACACACACATAGTACACTCATGCACACACACACACCCCATACACTCACACACACACACCCCTATACACTCACACACACACACACACAACCCAGTACACTCACACACACACACACACACACACACACACACACCACATTACACTCACACACACACACACACACACCAGTACAATCGCACACACACACACCCCAGTACACACGCATGCACACAAACCCCAGTACACACGCACGCACAGACACCCCAGTACACACGCACGCACACACACCCCAGTACACTCACAGACACACACACACCCCCAGTACACACACACACACACACACCCCATTACACTCGCACTCAAACACGCCCCAGTACACTCGCACAAACACACACCTCAGCACACTCACACGCACACACACCGCAGCACACTCGCTCACACACACACCCCAGCACACTCACACTCACACTCACACCAGTACACTCGAATGCACACACACCCCAGGACACTTGCACGCACACACATCCAGGTACACTCACATGCACACACCCCAGTACACTCACACACACACACACCCCAGTACACTCATGCACACACACACACCCCAGCACACTCGCACACACACACACCCCAGTACACTCACAGACACACACACACCCCAGTACACACGCACTCACACACGCCCCAGTAAACTCGCACACACACACACCCCAGTACACTCACAGACACACACACACCCCAGTACACTCACACTCACTCACACCCCAGTACACTCACACTCACACACACCCCAGCACACTCGCATTCACACACACACCCCAGCACACTCGCACGCAAACACACCCCAGTACACTCTCACGCACACACACCCCAGCACACTCGCACGCACACATACCCCAGCACACTCGCACTCACACACACCCCAGCACACTCGCATTCAAACACACACACCAGCACACTCGCATGCACGCACACCCCAGTACACTCACACACACATACATCCCAGTACACTTGCACACACACTCACACCAGTACACTCACACGCACACACACCCCAATACACTCGCACGCGCACACACCCCACTACACTCACAAACACACACCCCAGTACACTTACATGAACACACACCCCAGTACACTCACACACACACACCCCAGTACACTCATGCACACACACACACCAATACACTCACACACACACACACACACACACACACACACACACCAAAACACTCACACACACACACACCAGTACGCTCACACACACACACACACCCCAGAACACTCACACACACACACAACCCAGTACACTCACATACACACACACACCCCAGTGTACTCGCACGCACACACACCCCAGTACACTCACACGCACCCTCCCCAGTAAACTCACACACACACACCCCATTACACTCACACACACACACATCCCAGTACACTCGCACACACACACAACCAGGACACTTGCACGCACACACAAACCAGGACACTCGCACACACACACACACCCCAGTACACTCGTACACATACACACCCCAGTACACGCAAACACACACACACCCCAGTACATGCAAACACACAGACACCCCAAAAAATGCACACACACACGCCCCAGTACACTCACGCCCCAGTACACTCGCATGCACACACACACCAGCACACTCGCACACACACACACACCCCAGTACACTCACACACACACACACCCCAGTACACTGGCACACACCCCAGTTCACTCACACACACACCCCAGTACACTCACAAACACACACTCCCCAGTACAGTCGCGCACACACACACACCCCAGTACACTCGCAAGCACACACACCCCAGTACACTCGCAAGCACACACACCCCAGCACACTCGCACACACACATGCATCACAGTAGAGTCACACACACAAACACCCCAGCACAATCGCACGCACACACACCCCAGCACAGTCGCACACACACACACCAGTACGCTCACACACACAGCCCAGCACACTCGCACACACACACACACCCCAGTACACTCACACACACACACCCCAGTACACTCAAACACACACACCCCAGTACACTCACACACACACACCCCAGTACACTCACAGACACACACACACCCCCAGTACACTCACACACACACACACCCCATTACACTCGCACTCAAACACGCCCCAGTACACTCGCACAAACACACACCCCAGCACACTCACACGCACACACACCCCAGCACACTCGCACACACACTCACACCAGTACACTCGAATGCACACACACCCCAGGACACTTGCACGCACACACATCCAGGTACACTCACATGCACACACCCCAGTACACTCACACACACACACACCCCAGTACACTCATGCACACACACACACCCCAGCACACTCACACACACACACCCCAGTACACTCACAGACACACACACACCAGTACACTCGCACTCACACATGCCCCAGTAAACACGCACACACACACACCCCAGTACACTCACAGACACACACACACACCCCAGTACACTCACACTCACTCACACCCCAGTACACTCACACTCACACACACCCCGGCACACTCGCATTCACACACACACCCCAGCACACTCGCACGCAAACACACCCCTGTACACTCACACACACACACACCCCAGTACACTCACACGCACCCACCCCAGTACACTCGCACACACACACACCCCAGTACACTCACACACACATACATCCCAGCACAGACACACACACACACTCACACCAGTACACTCGAACGCACACACACCCCAGGACACTTGCACGCACACACACCCCATTACACTCACATGAACACACCCCAGTACTTTCACACACACACACACCCCAGTACACTCATGCACACACACACCCGAGTACACTCACACACACAGACACCAGTACGCTCACACACACACACACCCCAGCACACTCGCACTCACACACGCCCCAGTACACTCGCACTCACACACACCCCAGTACACTCACAGACACACACACACCCCAGTACACTCGCACGCGCACACAGCCTAGTACAATTGCACGCACACACACTCCAGTACACTCGCATGCACACACACCCCAGCACACTAGCACACACACACACACCAGTACACTCGTACTCACACACGCCCCAGTAGACTCGAACAAACACACACCCCATCACATTCGCACGCACGCACACCCCAGGACACTCACATGCACACATACCCCAGTACACTCGCAGGCACACACACCCCAGCACACTCGCACACACACACAAACCACAGTACACTCACACACACACACACCACAGCACACATGCACGCACACACACCCCAGCACAGTCGCACACACACACACACCAGTACGCTCACACACACAGCCCAGAACACTCGCACACACACATCCCAGTACACTCACAACACACACCCCAGTACACTCACAGACACACACACACCCCCAGTACACTCACACACACACCCCATTACACTCGCACTCAAACACGCCCCAGTACACTCACACTCACACACACCCCAGCAGACTCGCACGCACATATACCGCAGCAAACTCGCACACAAACACACCCCAGCACACTCGCACACACACACACCCCAGTACATTCACACACACATGCATCCCAGCACACTCACACACACACACTCACACCAGTACACTCGAACGCACACACACCCCAGGACACTTGCACGCACACACACCCAGGTACACTCACATGAACACACCCCAGTACACTCACACACACACACCCCAGTACACTCATGCACACGCACACACCCCAGTACACTCACACACACACACACACACACACACACAGACACCAGTACGCTCACACACACACACCCCAGCACACTCGCACTCACACACGCCCCAGTACACCCGCACTCACACACACCCCAGTACACTCACAGACACACACACACCCCAGTACACTCGCACTCACACACGCCCCAGTACACTCGCACTCACACACACCCCAGCACACTCGCACGCACACACACCCCAGCACACTCGCACGCAGACACACCCCAGCACACTCGCATGCACGCACACCCCAGTACACTCGCACACACATACATCCCAGTACACTTGCACACACACACTCACACCAGTACACTCGCACGCACACACACCCCTATACACTCGCACGCGCACACACCCCACTACACTCACAAACACACACCCCAGTACACTTACATGCACACACACCCCTGTATACTCACACACACACGCCCCAGTACACTCATGCAAACACACACACCAATACACTCACACACACACACACACCAGTACACTCACACGCACCCTCCCCAGTAAACTCACACACACACACACCCCATTACACTCACACACACACACATCCCAGTACACTCGCACACACACACACAACCAGGACACTTGCACGCACACACAAACCAGGACACTCACACACACACACACACCCCAGTACACTCTTACACATACACACCCCAGTACATGCAAACACACACACACCCCAGTACACTTAAACACACACACACCCCAGTAAACACACACACACACACGCCCCAGTACACTCGCATGCACGCACACACCAGCACACTCGCACACACACACACACCAGTTCACTCACACACACACCCCAGTACACTCACAAACACACACACCCCAGTACAGTCGCGCACACACACACACCCCAGTACACTCGCACGCACACACACCCCCATACACTCACACACACACACACCCCAGTACATTCGCAAGCACACACCCCAGTACACTCACACGCACACATAACCCAGTACACTCGCACGCACACCCACTCCAGTACACTCACACACACACACACACACACACACACACCCCAGTACACTCACATGCAGACACACCCCAGTACACTCACACACACACACCCCAGTACACATGCACACACACACACCAATACACTCACACACACACACACACACACACCAGTACACGCACACACACACACACCCCAGTACACTCATGCACACACACACACCCCAGCACACTCGCACACACACACACCCCAGTACACTCACAGACACACACACACCCCAGTACACACGCACTCACACACGCCCCAGTAAACTCGCACACACACACACCCCAGTACACTCACAGACACACACACACCCCAGTACACTCACACTCACTCACACCCCAGTACACTCACACTCACACACACCCCAGCACACTCGCATTCACACACACACCCCAGCACACTCGCACGCAAACACACCCCAGTACACTCTCACGCACACACACCCCAGCACACTCGCACGCACACATACCCCAGCACACTCGCATTCAAACACACACACCAGCACACTCGCATGCACGCACACCCCAGTACACTCACACACACATACATCCCAGTACACTTGCACACACACTCACACCAGTACACTCACACGCACACACACCCCAATACACTCGCACGCGCACACACCCCACTACACTCACAAACACACACCCCAGTACACTTACATGAACACACACCCCAGTACACTCACACACACACACCCCAGTACACTCATGCACACACACACACCAATACACTCACACACACACACACACACACACACACACACACACCAAAACACTCACACACACACACACCAGTACGCTCACACACACACACACACCCCAGAACACTCACACACACACACAACCCAGTACACTCACATACACACACACACCCCAGTGTACTCGCACGCACACACACCCCAGTACACTCACACGCACCCTCCCCAGTAAACTCACACACACACACCCCATTACACTCACACACACACACATCCCAGTACACTCGCACACACACACAACCAGGACACTTGCACGCACACACAAACCAGGACACTCGCACACACACACACACCCCAGTACACTCGTACACATACACACCCCAGTACACGCAAACACACACACACCCCAGTACATGCAAACACACAGACACCCCAAAAAATGCACACACACACGCCCCAGTACACTCACGCCCCAGTACACTCGCATGCACACACACACCAGCACACTCGCACACACACACACACCCCAGTACACTCACACACACACACACCCCAGTACACTGGCACACACCCCAGTTCACTCACACACACACCCCAGTACACTCACAAACACACACTCCCCAGTACAGTCGCGCACACACACACACCCCAGTACACTCGCAAGCACACACACCCCAGTACACTCGCAAGCACACACACCCCAGCACACTCGCACACACACATGCATCACAGTAGAGTCACACACACAAACACCCCAGCACAATCGCACGCACACACACCCCAGCACAGTCGCACACACACACACCAGTACGCTCACACACACAGCCCAGCACACTCGCACACACACACACACCCCAGTACACTCACACACACACACCCCAGTACACTCACACACACACACCCCAGTACACTCACACACACACACCCCAGTACACTCACAGACACACACACACCCCCAGTACACTCACACACACACACACCCCATTACACTCGCACTCAAACACGCCCCAGTACACTCGCACAAACACACACCCCAGCACACTCACACGCACACACACCCCAGCACACTCGCACACACACTCACACCAGTACACTCGAATGCACACACACCCCAGGACACTTGCACGCACACACATCCAGGTACACTCACATGCACACACCCCAGTACACTCACACACACACACACCCCAGTACACTCATGCACACACACACACCCCAGCACACTCACACACACACACCCCAGTACACTCACAGACACACACACACCAGTACACTCGCACTCACACATGCCCCAGTAAACACGCACACACACACACCCCAGTACACTCACAGACACACACACACACCCCAGTACACTCACACTCACTCACACCCCAGTACACTCACACTCACACACACCCCGGCACACTCGCATTCACACACACACCCCAGCACACTCGCACGCAAACACACCCCTGTACACTCACACACACACACACCCCAGTACACTCACACGCACCCACCCCAGTACACTCGCACACACACACACCCCAGTACACTCACACACACATACATCCCAGCACAGTCACACACACACACTCACACCAGTACACTCGAACGCACACACACCCCAGGACACTTGCACGCACACACACCCCATTACACTCACATGAACACACCCCAGTACTTTCACACACACACACACCCCAGTACACTCATGCACACACACACCCGAGTACACTCACACACACAGACACCAGTACGCTCACACACACACACACCCCAGCACACTCGCACTCACACACGCCCCAGTACACTCGCACTCACACACACCCCAGTACACTCACAGACACACACACACCCCAGTACACTCGCACGCGCACACAGCCTAGTACAATTGCACGCACACACACTCCAGTACACTCGCATGCACACACACCCCAGCACACTAGCACACACACACACACCAGTACACTCGTACTCACACACGCCCCAGTAGACTCGAACAAACACACACCCCAGCACATTCGCACGCACGCACACCCCAGGACACTCACATGCACACATACCCCAGTACACTCGCAGGCACACACACCCCAGCACACTCGCACACACACACAAACCACAGTACACTCACACACACACACACCACAGCACACATGCACGCACACACACCCCAGCACAGTCGCACACACACACACACCAGTACGCTCACACACACAGCCCAGAACACTCGCACACACACATCCCAGTACACTCACAACACACACCCCAGTACACTCACAGACACACACACACCCCCAGTACACTCACACACACACCCCATTACACTCGCACTCAAACACGCCCCAGTACACTCACACTCACACACACCCCAGCAGACTCGCACGCACATATACCGCAGCAAACTCGCACACAAACACACCCCAGCACACTCGCACACACACACACCCCAGTACACTCACACACACATGCATCCCAGCACACTCACACACACACACTCACACCAGTACACTCGAACGCACACACACCCCAGGACACTTGCACGCACACACACCCAGGTACACTCACATGAACACACCCCAGTACACTCACACACACACACCCCAGTACACTCATGCACACGCACACACCCCAGTACACTCACACACACACACACACACACACAGACACCAGTACGCTCACACACACACACCCCAGCACACTCGCACTCACACACGCCCCAGTACACCCGCACTCACACACACCCCAGTACACTCACAGACACACACACACCCCAGTACACTCGCACTCACACACGCCCCAGTACACTCGCACTCACACACACCCCAGCACACTCGCACGCACACACACCCCAGCACACTCGCACGCAGACACACCCCAGCACACTCGCATGCACGCACACCCCAGTACACTCGCACACACATACATCCCAGTACACTTGCACACACACACTCACACCAGTACACTCGCACGCACACACACCCCTATACACTCGCACGCGCACACACCCCACTACACTCACAAACACACACCCCAGTACACTTACATGCACACACACCCCTGTATACTCACACACACACGCCCCAGTACACTCATGCAAACACACACACCAATACACTCACACACACACACACACCAGTACACTCACACGCACCCTCCCCAGTAAACTCACACACACACACACCCCATTACACTCACACACACACACATCCCAGTACACTCGCACACACACACACAACCAGGACACTTGCACGCACACACAAACCAGGACACTCACACACACACACACACCCCAGTACACTCTTACACATACACACCCCAGTACATGCAAACACACACACACCCCAGTACACTTAAACACACACACACCCCAGTAAACACACACACACACACGCCCCAGTACACTCGCATGCACGCACACACCAGCACACTCGCACACACACACACCCCAGTTCACTCACACACACACCCCAGTACACTCACAAACACACACACCCCAGTACAGTCGCGCACACACACACACCCCAGTACACTCGCACGCACACACACCCCCATACACTCACACACACACACACCCCAGTACATTCGCACGCACACACCCCAGTACACTCACACGCACACATAACCCAGTACACTCGCACGCACACCCACTCCAGTACACTCACACACACACACACACACACACACACACACCCCAGTACACTCACATGCAGACACACCCCAGTACACTCACACACACACACCCCAGTACACATGCACACACACACACCAATACACTCACACACACACACACACACACACCAGTACACGCACACACACACAAACCCCAGAACACTCACAAACACACACACCCCTAAAACTCACATACACACACACACCCCTGTACACTCGCACACACACACCCCAGTACACTTGCACGCACACACCCCAGTACACATGCATGCACACACACCTCAGTACACTCGCACGCACACACACCCCAGTACACTCGCACGCCTACACAGCCCAGTACATTCGCACACGAACACAGCTCAGTACACACTCACGCACACACACTCCAGTACACTCGCATGCACACACACCCCAGTTCACTCGCACGTACACAGACCCCAGTGCACTCACGAACACACACCCCAGCACACTCGCACGCACACACACCCCAGTACACTCGTACTCACACACGCCCCAGTAGACACGCACTCACACTCACCGCAGCACATTAGCACGCACACACATCCCAGCACACTCACAGGCACACACACCCCAGCACACTCGCACACATACACACACCCCAGTACACTCACGCACACATACACCCCAGTATACTCATGCACGCACACATACACCCCAGTATACTCATGCACACACACAAACCCCAGTACACTCGCACACACACACACCCCAGTACACTCACACACACATACATCCCAGCACAGTCACACACACACACTCACACCAGTACACTCGAACGCACACACACCCCAGGACACTTGCACACACACACACCCAGGTACACTCACATGAACACACCCCAGTACACTCACACACACACACACACCAGTACGCTCACACACACACACACCCCAGCACACTCGCACTCACACATGCCCCAGTACACTCGCACTCACACACACCCCAGTACACTCACAGACACACACACACCCCAGTACAATCGCACGCGCACACAGCCCAGTACAATCGCACGCACACACACTCCAGTACACTCGCATGCACACACACCCCAGCACACTAGCACACACACACACACCAGTACACTCGTACTCACACACGCCCCAGTAGACTCGAACAAACACACACCCCAGCACATTCGCACGCACGCACACCCCAGGACACTCGCATGCACACACACCCCAGTACACTCGCAGGCACACACACCCCAGCACACTCGCAGACACACACGGATCACAGTAGAGTCACACACACACACCCCAGCACATTCGCACGCACACACACCCCAGCACAGTCGCACACACACACACCAGAACGCTCACACACACAGCCCAGCACACTCGCACACACACACACACCCCAGTACACTCACACACACACACCCCAGTACACTCACAGACATACACACACCCCCAGTACACTCACACACACACACACACACACACACACACACCCCATTACACTCGCACTCAAACACACCCCAGTACACTCGCACAAACACACACCTCAGCACACTCACACGCACACACACCCCAGCACACTCGCACACACACTCACACCAGAACACACGAATGCACACACACCCCAGGACACTTGCACGCACACACATCCAGGTACACTCACATGAACACAGCCCAGTACACTCACACACACACACACCCCAGTACACTCATGCACACACACAAACCAGTACACTCACACACACACACACACACCAGTACGCTCACACACACACACACCCCAGTACACTCACAGACACACACACACCCCAGTACAATCGCACGCGCACACAGCCCAGTACAATCGCACGCACACACACTCCAGTACACTCGCATGCACACACACCCCAGCACACTAGCACACACACACCCCAGGACACTCGTATGCACACACACCCCAGTACACTCGCAGGCACACACACCCCAGCACACTCGCACACACACACGGATCACAGTACACTCACACACACACACACCACAGCACACATGCACGCACACACACCCCAGCACAGTCGCACACACACACACACCAGTACGCTCACACACACAGCCCAGAACACTCGCACACACACATCCCAGTACACTCACAACACACACCCCAGTACACTCACAGACACACACACACCCCCAGTACACTCACACACACACCCCATTACACTCGCACTCAAACACGCCCCAGTACACTCACACTCACACACACCCCAGCAGACTCGCACGCACATATACCGCAGCAAACTCGCACACAAACACACCCCAGCACACTCGCACACACACACACCCCAGTACATTCACACACACATGCATCCCAGCACACTCACACACACAAACTCACACCAGTACACTCGAACGCACACACACCCCAGGACACTTGCACGCACACACACCCAGGTACACTCACATGAACACACCCCAGTACACTCACACACACACACCCCAGTACACTCATGCACACGCACACACCCCAGTACACTCACACACACACACACACACACACAGACACCAGTACGCTCACACACACACACCCCAGCACACTCGCACTCACACACGCCCCAGTACACCCGCACTCACACACACCCCAGTACACTCACAGACACACACACACCCCAGTACACTCGCACTCACACACGCCCCAGTACACTCGCACTCACACACACCCCAGCACACTCGCACGCACACACACCCCAGCACACTCGCACGCAGACACACCCCAGCACACTCGCATGCACGCACACCCCAGTACACTCGCACACACATACATCCCAGTACACTTGCACACACACACTCACACCAGTACACTCGCACGCACACACACCCCTATACACTCGCACGCGCACACACCCCACTACACTCACAAACACACACCCCAGTACACTTACATGCACACACACCCCTGTATACTCACACACACACGCCCCAGTACACTCATGCAAACACACACACCAATACACTCACACACACACACACACCAGTACACTCACACGCACCCTCCCCAGTAAACTCACACACACACACACCCCATTACACTCACACACACACACATCCCAGTACACTCGCACACACACACACAACCAGGACACTTGCACGCACACACAAACCAGGACACTCACACACACACACACACCCCAGTACACTCTTACACATACACACCCCAGTACATGCAAACACACACACACCCCAGTACACTTAAACACACACACACCCCAGTAAACACACACACACACACGCCCCAGTACACTCGCATGCACGCACACACCAGCACACTCGCACACACACACACACCAGTTCACTCACACACACACCCCAGTACACTCACAAACACACACACCCCAGTACAGTCGCGCACACACACACACCCCAGTACACTCGCACGCACACACACCCCCATACACTCACACACACACACACCCCAGTACATTCGCAAGCACACACCCCAGTACACTCACACGCACACATAACCCAGTACACTCGCACGCACACCCACTCCAGTACACTCACACACACACACACACACACACACACACCCCAGTACACTCACATGCAGACACACCCCAGTACACTCACACACACACACCCCAGTACACATGCACACACACACACCAATACACTCACACACACACACACACACACACCAGTACACGCACACACACACACACCCCAGTACACTCATGCACACACACACACCCCAGCACACTCGCACACACACACACCCCAGTACACTCACAGACACACACACACCCCAGTACACACGCACTCACACACGCCCCAGTAAACTCGCACACACACACACCCCAGTACACTCACAGACACACACACACCCCAGTACACTCACACTCACTCACACCCCAGTACACTCACACTCACACACACCCCAGCACACTCGCATTCACACACACACCCCAGCACACTCGCACGCAAACACACCCCAGTACACTCTCACGCACACACACCCCAGCACACTCGCACGCACACATACCCCAGCACACTCGCACTCACACACACCCCAGCACACTCGCATTCAGACACACACACCAGCACACTCGCATGCACGCACACCCCAGTACACTCACACACACATACATCCCAGTACACTTGCACACACACTCACACCAGTACACTCACACGCACACACACCCCAATACACTCGCACGCGCACACACCCCACTACACTCACAAACACACACCCCAGTACACTTACATGAACACACACCCCAGTACACTCACACACACACACCCCAGTACACTCATGCACACACACACACCAATACACTCACACACACACACACACACACACACACACACACCAAAACACTCACACACACACACACCAGTACGCTCACACACACACACACACCCCAGAACACTCACACACACACACAACCCAGTACACTCACATACACACACACACCCCAGTGTACTCGCACGCACACACACCCCAGTACACTCACACGCACCCTCCCCAGTAAACTCACACACACACACCCCATTACACTCACACACACACACATACCAGTACACTCGCACACACACACAACCAGGACACTTGCACGCACACACAAACCAGGACACTCGCACACACACACACACCCCAGTACACTCGTACACATACACACCCCAGTACACGCAAACACACACACACCCCAGTACATGCAAACACACAGACACCCCAAAAAATGCACACACACACGCCCCAGTACACTCACGCCCCAGTACACTCGCATGCACACACACACCAGCACACTCGCACACACACACACACCCCAGTACACTCACACACACACACACCCCAGTACACTGGCACACACCCCAGTTCACTCACACACACACCCCAGTACACTCACAAACACACACTCCCCAGTACAGTCGCGCACACACACACACCCCAGTACACTCGCAAGCACACACACCCCAGTACACTCGCAAGCACACACACCCCAGCACACTCGCACACACACATGCATCACAGTAGAGTCACACACACAAACACCCCAGCACAATCGCACGCACACACACCCCAGCACAGTCGCACACACACACACCAGTACGCTCACACACACAGCCCAGCACACTCGCACACACACACACACCCCAGTACACTCACACACACACACCCCAGTACACTCACACACACACACCCCAGTACACTCACACACACACACCCCAGTACACTCACAGACACACACACACCCCCAGTACACTCACACACACACACACCCCATTACACTCGCACTCAAACACGCCCCAGTACACTCGCACAAACACACACCCCAGCACACTCACACGCACACACACCCCAGCACACTCGCACACACACTCACACCAGTACACTCGAATGCACACACACCCCAGGACACTTGCACGCACACACATCCAGGTACACTCACATGCACACACCCCAGTACACTCACACACACACACACCCCAGTACACTCATGCACACACACACACCCCAGCACACTCACACACACACACCCCAGTACACTCACAGACACACACACACCAGTACACTCGCACTCACACATGCCCCAGTAAACACGCACACACACACACCCCAGTACACTCACAGACACACACACACACCCCAGTACACTCACACTCACTCACACCCCAGTACACTCACACTCACACACACCCCGGCACACTCGCATTCACACACACACCCCAGCACACTCGCACGCAAACACACCCCTGTACACTCACACACACACACACCCCAGTACACTCACACGCACCCACCCCAGTACACTCGCACACACACACACCCCAGTACACTCACACACACATACATCCCAGCACAGTCACACACACACACTCACACCAGTACACTCGAACGCACACACACCCCAGGACACTTGCACGCACACACACCCCATTACACTCACATGAACACACCCCAGTACTTTCACACACACACACACCCCAGTACACTCATGCACACACACACCCGAGTACACTCACACACACAGACACCAGTACGCTCACACACACACACACCCCAGCACACTCGCACTCACACACGCCCCAGTACACTCGCACTCACACACACCCCAGTACACTCACAGACACACACACACCCCAGTACACTCGCACGCGCACACAGCCTAGTACAATTGCACGCACACACACTCCAGTACACTCGCATGCACACACACCCCAGCACACTAGCACACACACACACACCAGTACACTCGTACTCACACACGCCCCAGTAGACTCGAACAAACACACACCCCAGCACATTCGCACGCACGCACACCCCAGGACACTCACATGCACACATACCCCAGTACACTCGCAGGCACACACACCCCAGCACACTCGCACACACACACAAACCACAGTACACTCACACACACACACACCACAGCACACATGCACGCACACACACCCCAGCACAGTCGCACACACACACACACCAGTACGCTCACACACACAGCCCAGAACACTCGCACACACACATCCCAGTACACTCACAACACACACCCCAGTACACTCACAGACACACACACACCCCCAGTACACTCACACACACACCCCATTACACTCGCACTCAAACACGCCCCAGTACACTCACACTCACACACACCCCAGCAGACTCGCACGCACATATACCGCAGCAAACTCGCACACAAACACACCCCAGCACACTCGCACACACACACACCCCAGTACACTCACACACACATGCATCCCAGCACACTCACACACACACACTCACACCAGTACACTCGAACGCACACACACCCCAGGACACTTGCACGCACACACACCCAGGTACACTCACATGAACACACCCCAGTACACTCACACACACACACCCCAGTACACTCATGCACACGCACACACCCCAGTACACTCACACACACACACACACACACACAGACACCAGTACGCTCACACACACACACCCCAGCACACTCGCACTCACACACGCCCCAGTACACCCGCACTCACACACACCCCAGTACACTCACAGACACACACACACCCCAGTACACTCGCACTCACACACGCCCCAGTACACTCGCACTCACACACACCCCAGCACACTCGCACGCACACACACCCCAGCACACTCGCACGCAGACACACCCCAGCACACTCGCATGCACGCACACCCCAGTACACTCGCACACACATACATCCCAGTACACTTGCACACACACACTCACACCAGTACACTCGCACGCACACACACCCCTATACACTCGCACGCGCACACACCCCACTACACTCACAAACACACACCCCAGTACACTTACATGCACACACACCCCTGTATACTCACACACACACGCCCCAGTACACTCATGCAAACACACACACCAATACACTCACACACACACACACACCAGTACACTCACACGCACCCTCCCCAGTAAACTCACACACACACACACCCCATTACACTCACACACACACACATCCCAGTACACTCGCACACACACACAACCAGGACACTTGCACGCACACACAAACCAGGACACTCACACACACACACACACCCCAGTACACTCTTACACATACACACCCCAGTACATGCAAACACACACACACCCCAGTACACTTAAACACACACACACCCCAGTAAACACACACACACACACGCCCCAGTACACTCGCATGCACGCACACACCAGCACACTCGCACACACACACACCCCAGTTCACTCACACACACACCCCAGTACACTCACAAACACACACACCCCAGTACAGTCGCGCACACACACACACCCCAGTACACTCGCACGCACACACACCCCCATACACTCACACACACACACACCCCAGTACATTCGCACGCACACACCCCAGTACACTCACACGCACACATAACCCAGTACACTCGCACGCACACCCACTCCAGTACACTCACACACACACACACACACACACACACACACCCCAGTACACTCACATGCAGACACACCCCAGTACACTCACACACACACACCCCAGTACACATGCACACACACACACCAATACACTCACACACACACACACACACACACCAGTACACGCACACACACACAAACCCCAGAACACTCACAAACACACACACCCCTAAAACTCACATACACACACACACCCCTGTACACTCGCACACACACACCCCAGTACACTTGCACGCACACACCCCAGTACACATGCATGCACACACACCTCAGTACACTCGCACGCACACACACCCCAGTACACTCGCACGCCTACACAGCCCAGTACATTCGCACACGAACACAGCTCAGTACACACTCACGCACACACACTCCAGTACACTCGCATGCACACACACCCCAGTTCACTCGCACGTACACAGACCCCAGTGCACTCACGAACACACACCCCAGCACACTCGCACGCACACACACCCCAGTACACTCGTACTCACACACGCCCCAGTAGACACGCACTCACACTCACCGCAGCACATTAGCACGCACACACATCCCAGCACACTCACAGGCACACACACCCCAGCACACTCGCACACATACACACACCCCAGTACACTCACGCACACATACACCCCAGTATACTCATGCACGCACACATACACCCCAGTATACTCATGCACACACACAAACCCCAGTACACTCGCACACACACACACCCCAGTACACTCACACACACATACATCCCAGCACAGTCACACACACACACTCACACCAGTACACTCGAATGCACACACACCCCAGGACACTTGCACACACACACACCCAGGTACACTCACATCAACACACCCCAGTACACTCACACACACACACACACCAGTACGCTCACACACACACACACCCCAGCACACTCGCACTCACACATGCCCCAGTACACTCGCACTCACACACACCCCAGTACACTCACAGACACACACACACCCCAGTACAATCGCACGCGCACACAGCCCAGTACAATCGCACGCACACACACTCCAGTACACTCGCATGCACACACACCCCAGCACACTAGCACACACACACACACCAGTACACTCGTACTCACACACGCCCCAGTAGACTCGAACAAACACACACCCCAGCACATTCGCACGCACGCACACCCCAGGACACTCGCATGCACACACACCCCAGTACACTCGCAGGCACACACACCCCAGCACACTCGCAGACACACACGGATCACAGTAGAGTCACACACACACACCCCAGCACATTCGCACGCACACACACCCCAGCACAGTCGCACACACACACACCAGAACGCTCACACACACAGCCCAGCACACTCGCACACACACACACACCCCAGTACACTCACACACACACACCCCAGTACACTCACAGACATACACACACCCCCAGTACACTCACACACACACACACACACACACACACACACACACACACCATTACACTCGCACTCAAACACACCCCAGTACACTCGCACAAACACACACCTCAGCACACTCACACGCACACACACCCCAGCACACTCGCACACACACTCACACCAGAACACACGAATGCACACACACCCCAGGACACTTGCACGCACACACATCCAGGTACACTCACATGAACACAGCCCAGTACACTCACACACACACACCCCAGTACACTCATGCACACACACAAACCAGTACACTCACACACACACACACACACCAGTACGCTCACACACACACACACCCCAGTACACTCACAGACACACACACACCCCAGTACAATCGCACGCGCACACAGCCCAGTACAATCGCACGCACACACACTCCAGTACACTCGCATGCACACACACCCCAGCACACTAGCACACACACACACACCAGTACACTCGTACTCACACACGCCCCAGTAGACTCGAACAAACACACACCCCAGCACATTCGCACGCACGCACACCCCAGGACACTCGTATGCACACACACCCCAGTACACTCGCAGGCACACACACCCCAGCACACTCGCACACACACACGGATCACAGTAGAGTCACAAACACACACCCCAGCACATTCGCACGCACACACACCCCAGCACAGTCGCACACACACACACCAGTACGCTCACACACACAGCCCAGCACACTCGCACACACACACACACCCCAGTACACTCACACACACACACCCCAGTACACTCACAGACATACACACACCCCCAGTACACTCACACACACACACACACACACACACACACACACCCCATTACACTCGCACTCAAACACACCCCAGTACACTCGCACAAACACACACCTCAGCACACTCACACGCACACACACCCCAGCACACTCGCACACACACTCACACCAGTACACACGAATGCACACACACCCCAGGACACTTGCACGCACACACATCCAGGTACACTCACATGCACACACCCCAGTACACTCACACACACACACACCCCAGTACACTCATGCACACACACACACCCCAGCACACTCACACACACACACCCCAGTACACACACAGACACACACACACCAGTAAACTCGCACTCATACACGCCCCAGTAAACACGCACACACACACACCCCAGTACACTCACAGACACACACACACACCCCAGTACACTCACACTCACTCACACTCACACACACCCCAGCACACTCGCATTCACACACACACCCCAGCACACTCGCACGCAAACACACCCCTGTACACTCACACACACACACACACCCCAGTACACTCACACGCACCCACCCCAGTACACTCGCACACACACACACCCCATTACACTCGCACTCAAACACGCCCCAGTACACTCGCACAAACACACACCTCAGCACACTCACACGCACACACACCGCAGCACACTCGCTCACACACACACCCCAGCACACTCACACTCACACTCACACCAGTACACTCGAATGCACACACACCCCAGGACACTTGCACGCACACACATCCAGGTACACTCACATGCACACACCCCAGTACACTCACACACACACACACCCCAGTACACTCATGCACACACACACACCCCAGCACACTCGCACACACACACACCCCAGTACACTCACAGACACACACACACCCCAGTACACACGCACTCACACACGCCCCAGTAAACTCGCACACACACACACCCCAGTACACTCACAGACACACACACACCCCAGTACACTCACACTCACTCACACCCCAGTACACTCACACTCACACACACCCCAGCACACTCGCATTCACACACACACCCCAGCACACTCGCACGCAAACACACCCCAGTACACTCTCACGCACACACACCCCAGCACACTCGCACGCACACATACCCCAGCACACTCGCACTCACACACACCCCAGCACACTCGCATTCAAACACACACACCAGCACACTCGCATGCACGCACACCCCAGTACACTCACACACACAGACATCCCAGTACACTTGCACACACACTCACACCAGTACACTCACACGCACACACACCCCAATACACTCGCACGCGCACACACCCCACTACACTCACAAACACACACCCCAGTACACTTACATGAACACACACCCCAGTACACTCACACACACACACCCAAGTACACTCATGCACACACACACACCAATACACTCACACACACACACACACACACACACACACCAAAACACTCTCTCACACACACACACACCAGTACGCTCACACACACACACACACCCCAGAACACTCACACACACACACACCCCAGTACACTCACATACACACACACACCCCAGTGTACTCGCACACACACACACCCCAGTACACTCACACGCACCCTCCCCAGTAAACTCACACACACACACCCCATTACACTCACACACACACACATCCCAGTGCGCTCGCACACACACACAACCAGGACACTTGCACGCACACACAAACCAGGACACTCGCACACACACACACACCCCAGTACACTCGTACACATACACACCCCAGTACACGCAAACACACACACACCCCAGTACATGCAAACACACAGACACCCCAAAAAATGCACACACACACACGCCCCAGTACACTCGCATGCACACACACACCAGCACACTCGCACACACACACACCCCCTGTACACTCACACACACACACACCCCAGTACACTGGCACACACCCCAGTTCACTCACACACACACCCCAGTACACTCACAAACACACACTCCCCAGTACAGTCGCGCACACACACACACCCCAGTACACTCGCAAGCACACACACCCCAGTACACTCGCAAGCACACACACCCCAGCACACTCGCACACACACATGCATCACAGTAGAGTCACACACACAAACACCCCAGCACAATCGCACACACACACACCAGTACGCTCACACACACAGCCCAGCACACTCGCACACACACACACACCCCAGTACACTCACACACACACACCCCAGTACACTCACACACACACACCCCAGTACACTCACAGACACACACACACCCCCAGTACACTCACACACACACACACCCCATTACACTCGCACTCAAACACGCCCCAGTACACTCGCACAAACACACACCCCAGCACACTCACACGCACACACACCCCAGCACACTCGCACACACACTCACACCAGTACACTCGAATGCACACACACCCCAGGACACTTGCACGCACACACATCCAGGTACACTCACATGCACACACCCCAGTACACTCACACACACACACACCCCAGTACACTCATGCACACACACACACCCCAGCACACTCACACACACACACCCCAGTACACTCACAGACACACACACACCAGTACACTCGCACTCACACACGCCCCAGTAAACACGCACACACACACCCCAGTACACTCACAGACACACACACACACCCCAGTACACTCACACTCACTCACACCCCAGTACACTCACACTCACACACACCCCAGCACACTCGCATTCACACACACACCCCAGCACACTCGCACGCAAACACACCCCTGTACACTCACACACACACACACCCCAGTACACTCACACGCACCCACCCCAGTACACTCGCACACACACACACCCCATTACACTCGCACTCAAACACGCCCCAGTACACTCGCACAAACACACACCTCAGCACACTCACACGCACACACACCCCTGTACACTCACACACACACACACCCCAGCACACTCGCACGCACACATACCCCAGCACACTCGCACTCACACACACCCCAGCACACTCGCATTCAAACACACACACCAGCACACTCGCATGCACGCACACCCCAGTACACTCACACACACATACATCCCAGTACACTTGCACACACACTCACACCAGTACACTCACACGCACACACACCCCAATACACTCGCACGCGCACACACCCCACTACACTCACAAACCCCAGTACACTTACATGAACACACACCCCAGTACACTCACACACACACACCCCAGTACACTCATGCACACACACACACCAATACACTCACAAACACACACACCCCAGTACACTCACATACACACACACACCCCAGTGTACTCGCACGCACACACACCCCAGTACACTCACACGCACCCTCCCCAGTAAACTCACACACACACACCCCATTACACTCACACACACACACATCCCAGTACACTCGCACACACACACAACCAGGACACTTGCACGCACACACAAACCAGGACACTCGCACACACACACACACCCCAGTACACTCGTACACATACACACCCCAGTACACGCAAACACACACACACCCCAGTACATGCAAACACACAGACACCCCAAAAAATGCACACACACACACGCCCCAGTACACTCGCATGCACACACACACCAGCACACTCGCACACACACACACACCCCAGTACACTCACACACACACACACCCCAGTACACTGGCACACACCCCAGTTCACTCACACACACACCCCAGTACACTCACAAACACACACTCCCCAGTACAGTCGCGCACACACACACACCCCAGTACACTCGCAAGCACACACACCCCAGTACACTCGCAAGCACACACACCCCAGCACACTCGCACACACACATGCATCACAGTAGAGTCACACACACAAACACCCCAGCACAATCGCACGCACACACACCCCAGCACAGTCGCACACACACACACCAGTACGCTCACACACACAGCCCAGCACACTCGCACACACACACACACCCCAGTACACTCACACACACACACCCCAGTACACTCACACACACACACCCCAGTACACTCACACACACACACCCCAGTACACTCACAGACACACACACACCCCCAGTACACTCACACACACACACACCCCATTACACTCGCACTCAAACACGCCCCAGTACACTCGCACAAACACACACCCCAGCACACTCACACGCACACACACCCCAGCACACTCGCACACACACTCACACCAGTACACTCGAATGCACACACACCCCAGGACACTTGCACGCACACACATCCAGGTACACTCACATGCACACACCCCAGTACACTCACACACACACACACCCCAGTACACTCATGCACACACACACACCCCAGCACACTCACACACACACACCCCAGTACACTCACAGACACACACACACCAGTACACTCGCACTCACACACGCCCCAGTAAACACGCAAACACACACACCCCAGTACACTCACAGACACACACACACACCCCAGTACACTCACACTCACTCACACCCCAGTACACTCACACTCACACACACCCCAGCACACTCGCATTCACACACACACCCCAGCACACTCGCACGCAAACACACCCCTGTACACTCACACACACACACACCCCAGTACACTCACACGCACCCACCCCAGTACACTCGCACACACACACACCCCAGTACACTCACACACACATACATCCCAGCACACTCACACACACACACTCACACCAGTACACTCGAACGCACACACACCCCAGGACACTTGCACGCACACACACCCCATTACACTCACATGAACACACCCCAGTACATTCACACACACACACACCCCAGTACACTCATGCACACACACACCCCAGTACACTCACACACACAGACACCAGTACGCTCACACACACACACACACCCCAGCACACTCGCACTCACACACGCCCCAGTACACTCGCACTCACACACACCCCAGTACACTCACAGACACACACACACCCCAGTACACTCGCACGCGCACACAGCCCAGTACAATCGCACGCACACACACTCCAGTACACTCGCATGCACACACACCCCAGCACACTAGCACACACACACACACCAGTACACTCGTACTCACACACGCCCCAGTAGACTCGAACAAACACACACCCCAGCACATTCGCACACACGCACACCCCAGGACACTCACATGCACACATACCCCAGTACACTCGCAGGCACACACACCCCAGCACACTCGCACACACACACAAACCACAGTACACTCACACACACACACACCACAGCACACATGCACGCACACACACCCCAGCACAGTCGCACACACACACACACCAGTACGCTCACACACACAGCCCAGAACACTCGCACACACACATCCCAGTACACTCACAACACACACCCCAGTACACTCACAGACACACACACACCCCCAGTACACTCACACACACACCCCATTACACTCGCACTCAAACACGCCCCAGTACACTCACACTCACACACACCCCAGCACACTCGCACACACACACACCCCAGTACACTCACACACACATGCATCCCAGCACACTCACACACACACACTCACACCAGTACACTCGAACGCACACACACCCCAGGACACTTGCACGCACACACACCCAGGTACACTCACATGAACACACCCCAGTACACTCACACACACACACCCCAGTACACTCATGCACACACACACACCCCAGTACACTCACACACACACACACACACACACACAGACACAAGTACGCTCACACACACACACCCCAGCACACTCGCACTCACACACGCCCCAGTACACCCGCACTCACACACACCCCAGTACACTCACAGACACACACACACCCCAGTACACTCGCACTCACACACGCCCCAGTACACTCGCACTCACACACACCCCAGCACACTCGCACGCACACACACCCCAGCACACTCGCACGCAGACACACCCCAGCACACTCGCATGCACGCACACCCCAGTACACTTGCACACACATACATCCCAGTACACTTGCACACACACACTCACACCAGTACACTCGCACGCACACACACCCCTATACACTCGCACGCGCACACACCCCACTACACTCACAAACACACACCCCAGTACACTTACATGCACACACACCCCTGTATACTCACACACACACACCCCAGTACACTCATGCAAACACACACACCAATACACTCACACACACACACACACCAGTACACTCACACGCACCCTCCCCAGTAAACTCACACACACACACACCCCATTACACTCACACACACACACATCCCAGTACACTCGCACACACACACACAACCAGGACACTTGCACGCACACACAAACCAGGACACTCGCACACACACACACACCCCAGTACACTCTTACACATACACACCCCAGTACATGCAAACACACACACACCCCAGTACACTTAAACACACACACACCCCAGTAAACACACACACACACACGCCCCAGTACACTCGCATGCACGCACACACCAGCACACTCGCACACACACACACCCCAGTTCACTCACACACACACCCCAGTACACTCACAAACACACACACCCCAGTACAGTCGCGCACACACACACACCCCAGTACACTCGCACGCACACACACCCCCATACACTCACACACACACACACCCCAGTACATTCGCACGCACACACCCCAGTACACTCACACGCACACATAACCCAGTACACTCGCACGCACACCCACTCCAGTACACTCACACACACACACACACACACACCCCAGTACACTCACATGCAGACACACCCCAGTACACTCACACACACACACCCCAGTACACATGCACACACACACACCAATACACTCACACACACACACACACACACACCAGTACACGCACACACACACAAACCCCAGAACACTCACAAACACACACACCCCTAACACTCACATACACACACACACCCCTGTATACTCGCACACACACACCCCAGTACACTTGCACGCACACACCCCAGTACACATGCATGCACACACACCTCAGTACACTTGCACGCACACACACCCCAGTACACTCGCACGCCTACACAGCCCAGTACATTCGCACACGAACACAGCTCAGTACACACTCACGCACACACACTCCAGTACACTCGCATGCACACACACCCCAGTTCACTCGCACGTACACAGACCCCAGTGCACTCACGAACACACACCCCAGCACACTCGCACGCACACACACCCCAGTACACTCGTACTCACACACGCCCCAGTAGACACGCACTCACACTCACTGCAGCACATTAGCACGCACACACATCCCAGCACACTCACAGGCACACACACCCCAGCACACTCGCACACATACACACACCCCAGTACACTCACGCACACATACACCCCAGTATACTCATGCACACACACAAACCCCAGTACACTCGCACACACACACACCCCAGTACACTCACACACACATACATCCCAGCACAGTCACACACACACACTCACACCAGTACACTCGAACGCACACACACCCCAGGACACTTGCACGCACACACACCCAGGTACACTCACATGAACACACCCCAGTACACTCACACACACCAGTACGCTCACACACACACACACCCCAGCACACTCGCACTCACACATGCCCCAGTACACTCGCACTCACACACACCCCAGTACACTCACAGACACACACACACCCCAGTACAATCGCACGCGCACACAGCCCAGTACAATCGCACGCACACACACTCCAGTACACTCGCATGCACACACACCCCAGTAGACTCGAACAAACACCCACCCCAGCACATTCGCACGCACGCACACCCCAGGACACTCGCATGCTCACACACCCCAGTACACTCGCAGGCACACACACCCCAGCACACTTGCACACACACATGGATCACAGTAGAGTCACACACACACACCCCAGCACATTCGCACGCACACACACCCCAGCACAGTCGCACACACACACACCAGTACGCTCACACACACAGCCCAGCACACTCGCACACACACACACACCCCAGTACACTCACACACACACACCCCAGTACACTCACAGACATACACACACCCCCAGTACACTCACACACACACACACACACACACACCCCATTACACTCGCACTCAAACACGCCCCAGTACACTCGCACAAACACACACATCAGCACACTCACACGCACACACACCCCAGCACACTCGCACGCAGACACACCCCAGCACACTCGCATGCACGCACACCCCAGTACACTTGCACACACATACATCCCAGTACACTTGCACACACACACTCACACCAGTACACTCGCACGCACACACACCCCTATACACTCGCACGCGCACACACCCCACTACACTCACAAACACACACCCCAGTACACTTACATGCACACACACCCCTGTATACTCACACACACACACCCCAGTACACTCATGCAAACACACACACCAATACACTCACACACACACACACACCAGTACACTCACACGCACCCTCCCCAGTAAACTCACACACACACACACCCCATTACACTCACACACACACACATCCCAGTACACTCGCACACACACACACAACCAGGACACTAGCACGCACACACAAACCAGGACACTCGCACACACACACACACCCCAGTACACTCTTACACATACACACCCCAGTACATGCAAACACACACACACCCCAGTACACTTAAACACACACACACCCCAGTAAACACACACACACACACGCCCCAGTACACTCGCATGCACGCACACACCAGCACACTCGCACACACACACACCCCAGTTCACTCACACACACACCCCAGTACACTCACAAACACACACACCCCAGTACAGTCGCGCACACACACACACCCCAGTACACTCGCACGCACACACACCCCCATACACTCACACACACACACACCCCAGTACATTCGCACGCACACACCCCAGTACACTCACACGCACACATAACCCAGTACACTCGCACGCACACCCACTCCAGTACACTCACACACACACACACACACACACCCCAGTACACTCACATGCAGACACACCCCAGTACACTCACACACACACACCCCAGTACACATGCACACACACACACCAATACACTCACACACACACACACACACACCAGTACACGCACACACACACAAACCCCAGAACACTCACAAACACACACACCCCTAACACTCACATACACACACACACCCCTGTATACTCGCACACACACACCCCAGTACACTTGCACGCACACACCCCAGTACACATGCATGCACACACACCTCAGTACACTTGCACGCACACACACCCCAGTACACTCGCACGCCTACACAGCCCAGTACATTCGCACACGAACACAGCTCAGTACACACTCACGCACACACACTCCAGTACACTCGCATGCACACACACCCCAGTTCACTCGCACGTACACAGACCCCAGTGCACTCACGAACACACACCCCAGCACACTCGCACGCACACACACCCCAGTACACTCGTACTCACACACGCCCCAGTAGACACGCACTCACACTCACTGCAGCACATTAGCACGCACACACATCCCAGCACACTCACAGGCACACACACCCCAGCACACTCGCACACATACACACACCCCAGTACACTCACGCACACATACACCCCAGTATACTCATGCACACACACAAACCCCAGTACACTCGCACACACACACACCCCAGTACACTCACACACACATACATCCCAGCACAGTCACACACACACACTCACACCAGTACACTCGAACGCACACACACCCCAGGACACTTGCACGCACACACACCCAGGTACACTCACATGAACACACCCCAGTACACTCACACACACCAGTACGCTCACACACACACACACCCCAGCACACTCGCACTCACACATGCCCCAGTACACTCGCACTCACACACACCCCAGTACACTCACAGACACACACACACCCCAGTACAATCGCACGCGCACACAGCCCAGTACAATCGCACGCACACACACTCCAGTACACTCGCATGCACACACACCCCAGTAGACTCGAACAAACACCCACCCCAGCACATTCGCACGCACGCACACCCCAGGACACTCGCATGCACACACACCCCAGTACACTCGCAGGCACACACACCCCAGCACACTTGCACACACACATGGATCACAGTAGAGTCACACACACACACCCCAGCACATTCGCACGCACACACACCACAGCACAGTCGCACACACACACACCAGTACGCTCACACACACAGCCCAGCACACTCGCACACACACACACACCCCAGTACACTCACACACACACACCCCAGTACACTCACAGACATACACACACCCCCAGTACACTCACACACACACACACACACACACCCCATTACACTCGCACTCAAACACGCCCCAGTACACTCGCACAAACACACACCTCAGCACACTCACACGCACACACACCCCAGCACACTCGCACACACACTCACACCAGAACACACGAATGCACACACACCCCAGGACACTTGCACGCACACACATCCAGGTACACTCACATGAACACAGCCCAGTACACTCACACACACACACACCCCAGTACACTCATGCACACACACAAACCAGTACACTCACACACACACACACACACACCAGTACGCTCACACACACACACACCCCAGTACACTCACAGACACACACACACCCCAGTACAATCACATGCGCACACAGCCCAGTACAATCGCACGCACACGCACTCCAGTACACTCGCATGCACACACACCCCAGCACACTAGCACACACACACACACCAGTACACTCGTACTCACACACGCCCCAGTAGACTCGAACAAACACACACCCCAGCACATTCGCACGCACGCACACCCCAGGACACTCGCAAGCACACACACCCCAGTACACTCGCAGGCACACACACCCCAGCACACTCGCACACACACACGGATCACAGTAGAGTCACAAACACACACCCCAGCACATTCGCACGCACACACACCCAGCACAGTCGCACACACACACACCAGTACGCTCACACACACAGCCCAGCACACTCGCACACACACACACACCCCAGTACACTCACACACACACACCCCAGTACACTCACAGACATACACACACCCCCAGTACACTCACACACACACACACACACACACACACACACACACACACCCCATTACATTCGCACTCAAACACGCCCCAGTACACTCGCACAAACACACACCTCAGCACACTCACACGCACACACACCCCAGCACACTCGCACACACACTCACACCAGTACACACGAATGCACACACACCCCAGGACACTTGCACGCACACACATCCAGGTACACTCACATGCACACACCCCAGTACACTCACACACACACACCCCAGTACACTCATGCACACACACACACCCCAGCACACTCACACACACACACCCCAGTACACTCACAGACACACACACACCTCAGTACACTCGCACTCACACACGCCCCAGTAAACTCGCACACACACACACCCCAGTACACTCACAGACACACACACACCCCAGTACACTCACACTCACTCACGCCCCAGTACACTCACACTCACACACACCCCAGCACACTCGCATTCACACACACACCCCAGAACACTCGCACGCAAACACACCCCTGTACACTCACACACACACACACCCCAGTATACTCACACGCACCCACCCCAGTACACTCGCACACACACACACCCCAGTACACTCACACACACATACATCCCAGCACAGTCACACACACACACTCACACTAGTACACTCGAACGCACACACACCCCAGGACACTTGCACGCACACACACCCAGGTACACTCACATGAACACACCCCAGTACACTCACACACACACACACCCCAGTACACTCATGCACACACACACCCCAGTACACTAACACACACACACACACACACACCAGTACGCTCACACACACACACACCCCAGCACACTCGCACTCACACACGCCCCAGTACACTCGCACTCACACACACCCCAGTACACTTACAGACACACACACCCTCCAGTACACTCGCATGCACACACACCCCAGCACACTAGCACACACACACACACCAGTACACTCGTACTCACACACGCCCCAGTAGACTCGAACAAACACACACCCCAGCACATTCGCACGCAAGCACACCCCAGGACACTCGCATGCACACACACCCCAGTACACTCGCAGGCACACACACCCCAGCACACTCGCACACACACACAAACCACAGTACACTCACACACACACACACCACAGCACACACGCACGCACACACACCCCAGCACAGTCGCACACACACACACCAGTACGCTCACACACACAGCCCAGAACACTCGCACACACACATCCCAGTACACTCACACACACACACCCCAGTACACTCACAGACACACACACACCCCCAGTACACTCACACACACACACACCCCAGCAAACTCGCACACAAACACACCCCAGCACACTCGCACACACACACACACCCCAGTACACTCACACACACATACATCCCAGCACACACACACACACACACTCACACCAGTACACTCGAATGCACACACACCCCAGGACACTTGCACGCACACACACCCAGGTACACTCACATGAACACACCCCAGTACATTCACACACACACAGCCCAGTACACTCATGCACACACACACACCCCAGTACACTCACACACACACACACACACAGACACCAGTACGCTCACACACACACACACCTCAGCACACTCGCACTCACATACGCCCCAGTACACTCGCACTCACACACACCCCAGTACACTCACAGACACACACACACCCCAGTACACTCGCACACACATACATCCCAGTACACTTGCACACAAACACTCACACCAGTACACTCGCACGCACACACACCCCTATACACTCGCACGCGCACACACCCCACTACACTCACAAACACACACCCCAGTACACTTACATGCACACACACCCCTGTACACTCACACACACACACCCCAGTACACTCATGCAAACACACACACCAATACACTCACACACACACACACGCCCCAGTAGACTCGAACAAACACACACCCCAGCACATTCGCACGCACACACACCCCAGGACACTCGCATGCACACACACCCCAGTACACTGGCAGGCACACACACCCCAGCACACTCGGACACACACACACCACAGTACACTCACACACACACACACCCCAGCACACACACACGCACACACACCCCAGCACAGTCGCATGCACACACACCAGTACGCTCACACACACAGCCCAGAACACTCGCACACACACATCCCAGTACACTCACACACACACACCCCAGTACACTCACAGACACGCACACACCCCCAGTACACTCACACACACACACACACAGACCCCATTACACTCGCACACAAACATGCCCCAGTACACTCGCACACACACACACCCCAGTACACTCACACACACATACATCCCAGCACAGTCACACACACACACTCACACTAGTACACTCGAACGCATACACACCCCAGGACACTTGCACGCACACACACCCAGGTACACTCACATGAACACACCCCAGTACACTCACACACACACACACCCCAGTACACTCATGCACACACACACCCCAGTACACTCACACACACACACACACACACACCAGTACGCTCACACACACACACACCCCAGCACACTCGCACTCACACATGCCCCAGTACACTCGCACTCACACACACCCCAGCACATTCGCACGCACGCACACCCCAGGACACTCGCATGCACACACACCCCAGTACACTCGCAGGCACACACACCCCAGCACACTCGCACACACACACAAACCACAGTACACTCACACACACACACACCACAGCACACACGCTCACACACACACCCCAGCACAGTCGCACACACACACACCAGTACGCTCACACACACAGCCCAGAACACTCGCACACACACATCCCAGTACACTCACACACACACACCCCAGTACACTCACAGACACACACACACCCCCAGTACACTCACACACACACACACACCCCATTACACTCGCACTCAAACACGCCCCAGTACACTCACACTCACACACACCCCAGCACACTCGCACGCACACACACCCCAGCAAACTCGCACACAAACACACCCCAGCACACTCGCACACACACACACCCAAGTACACTCACACACACATACATCCCAGCACACTCACACACACACACTCACACCAGTACACTCGAATGCACACACACCCCAGGACACTTGCACGCACACACACCCAGGTACACTCACATGAACACACCCCAGTACATTCACACACACACACCCCAGTACACTCATGCACACACACACACCCCAGTACACTCACACACACACACACACACACAGACACCAGTACTCTCACACACACACACACCCCAGCACACTCGCACTCACACACGCCCCAGTACACTCGCACTCACACACACCCCAGTACACTCACAGACACACACACACCCCAGTACACTCGCACACACATACATCCCAGTACACTTGCACACACACACTCACACCAGTACACTCGCACGCACACACACCCCTATACACTCGCACGCGCACACACCCCACTACACTCACAAACACACACCCCAGTACACTTACATGCACACACACCCCTGTACACTCACACACACACACCCCAGTACACTCAAGCAAACACACACACCAATACACTCACACACACACACACGCCCCAGTAGACTCGAACAAACACACACCCCAGCACATTTGCACGCACACACACCCCAGGACACTCGCATGCACACACACCCCAGTGCACTGGCAGGCACACACACCCCAGCACACTCGCACACACACACACCACAGTACACTCACACACACACACACCCCAGCACACACGCACGCACACACACCCCAGCACAGTCACACGCACACACACCAGTACGCTCACACACACAGCCCAGAACACTCGCACACACACATCCCAGTACACTCACACACACACACCCCAGTACACTCACAGACACGCACACACCCCCAGTACACTCACACACACACACACACAGACCCCATTACACTCGCACACAAACATGCCCCAGTACACTCACACTCACACACACCCCAGCACACTCGCACGCACACACACCGCAGCAAACCCGCACACACACACACCCCAGCACACTCGCACACACGCACACCCCAGTACACTCACACACACATACATCCCAGTACACTTGCACACACACACTCACACCAGTACACTCGCACGCACACACACCCCTATACACTCGCACGCGCACACACACCACTACACTCACAAACACACACCCCAGTACACTTACATGCACACACACCCCTGTACACTCACACACACACCCCGCAGTACACTCATGCAAACACACACACCAATACACTCACACACACACACACACACCAGTACGCTCACACACACACACACCCCAGTACACTCGCAAGCACACACACCCCAGTACACTCGCAAGCACACACACCCCAGCACACTCGCACACACACACGCATCACAGTAGAGTCACACACACACACCCCAGCACATTCGCACGCACACACACCACAGCACAGTCGCACACACACACACCAGTACGCTCACACACACAGCCCAGCACACTCGCACACACACACACACCCCAGTACACTCACACACACACACCCCAGTACACTCACAGACACACACACGCCCCCAGTACACTCACACCACACACACACACACACACACACACACCCCATTACATTCGCACTCAAACACGCCCCAGTACACTCGCACAAACACACACCTCAGCACACTCACACGCACACACACCTCAGCACACTCGCACACACACTCACACCAGTACACTCGAATGCACACACACCCCAGGACACTTGCACGCACACACATCCAGGTACACTCACATGCACACACCCCAGTACACTCACACACACACACACCCCAGTACATTCATGCACACACACACCCCAGTACACTCACACACACACACACACACACCAGTATGCTCACACACACACACCCCAGCACACTCGCACTCACACATGCCCCAGTACACTCGCACTCACACACACCCCAGTACACTCACAGACACACACACACCCCAGTACACTCGCACGCGCACACAGCCCAGTACAATCACACGCACACACACTCCAGTACACTCGCATGCACGCACACCCCAGCACACTAGCACACACACACACACACCAGTACACTCGTACTCACACACGCCCCAGTAGACTCGAACAAACACACACCCCAGCATATTCGCATGCACGCACACCCCAGGACACTCGCATGCACACACACCCCAGTACACTCGCAGGCACACACACCCCAACACACTCGCGCACACACACACGAACCACAGTACACTCACACACACACACACCCCAGCACACACGCACGCACACACACCCCAGCACACTCGCATGCACACACACCCCAGCACACTCGCACGCAGACACACCCCAGCACAGTCACATGCACGCACACCCCAGTACACTCGCACACACATACATCCCAGTACACTTGCACACACACACACACACACTCACACCAGTACACTCGCACGCACACACACCCCTATACACTCGCACGCGCACACACCCCACTACACTCACAAACACACACCCCAGTACACTTACATGAACACACACCCCAGTACACTAACACACACACACACACACACACACACACACCAGTACGCTCACACACACACACACCCCAGTACACTCGCAAGCACACACACCCCAGTACACTCGCAAGCACACACACCCCAGCACACACACACACATCACAGTAGAGTCACACACACACACCCCAGAACATTCGCACGCACACCCACCCCAGCACATTCGCACACACACACACCAGTAGGCTCACACACACAGCCCAGCACACTCACACACACACACCCCAGTACACTCACAGACACACACACACCCCCAGTACACACACACACACCCCATTACACTCGCAATCAAACACGCCCCAGTACACTCGCACAAACACACACCTCAGCACACTCACACACACACACACCCCAGCACACACGCACGCACACACACCCCAGCACAGTCGCACGCACACACACCAGTATGCTCACACACACACACCCCAGGACACTTGCACGCACACACACCCAGGTACACTCACATGAACACACCCCAGTACACTCACACACACACACCCCAGTACACTCATGCACACACACACACCCCAGTACACTCACACACACACACACACACACACACACAGACACCAGTACGCTCACACACACACACACACCCCAGCACACTCGCACTCACACACGCCCCAGTACACTCGCACTCACACACACCCCAGTACACTCACAGACACACACACACCCCAGTACACTCGCACTCACACACGCCCCAGTACACTCGCACTCACACACATGCAGCACACTCGCACGCACACACACCCCAGCACACTCGCATGCACACACACCCCAGCACACTCGCACGCAGACACACCCCAGCACACTCACATGCACGCACACCCCAGTACACTCTCACACACATACATCCCAGTACACTTGCACACACACACACACACACTCACACCAGTACACTCGCACGCACACACACCCCTATACACTCGCACGCGCACACACCCCACTACACTCACAAACACACACCCCAGTACACTTACATGAACACACACCCCAGTACACTCACACACACACACACACACACACACCAGTACGCTCACACACACACACACCCCAGTACACTCGCAAGCACACACACCCCAGCACACACACACACATCACAGTAGAGTCACACACACACACCCCAGCACATTCGCACGCACACCCACCCCAGCACATTCGCACACACACACACCAGTAGGCTCACACACACAGCCCAGCACACTCACACACACACACCCCAGTACACTCACAGACACACACACACCCCCAGTACACACACACACACCCCATTACACTCGCAATCAAACACGCCCCAGTACACTCGCACAAACACACACCTCAGCACACTCGCACGCACGCACACCGCAGCACACTCGCTCACACACACACCCCAGCACACTCGCACACACACTCACACCAGTACACTCGAATGCACACACACCCCAGGACACTTGCACGCACACACATCCAGGTACACTCACATGCACACACCCCAGTACACTCACACACACACACACCCCAGTATACTCATGCACACACACACACCCCGGCACACTCACACACACACACACCCCAGTACACTCACAGACACACACACACCCCAGTACACTCGCACTCACACACGCCCCAGTAAACTCGCACACACACACACCCCAGTACACTCACAGACACACACACACCCCAGTACACTCACACTCACTCACGTCCCAGTACACTCACACTCACACACACCCCAGCACACTCGCATTCACACACACACCCCAGCACACTCGCACGCAAACACACCCCAGTACACTCGCATGCACACACACCCCAGCACATTCGTTCGCACACATACCCCAGCACACTCGCACTCACACACACCCCAGCACACTCGCATTCAAACACACACCCCAGCACATTCGCACGCACGCACACCCCAGTACACTCACACACACATACATCCCAGTACACTTGCACACACACTCACACCAGTACACTCACACGCACACACACCCCAATACACTCGCACGCGCACACACCCCAGCACACTTACATGAACATACACCCCAGTACACTCATGCACACACACACACCAATACACTCACAGACACACACACACACACACACACCAAAACACTCTCACACACACACACACACCAGTACGCACACACACACACACACCCCAGAACACTCACACACACACACACCCCAGTACACTCACATACACACACACACCCCAGTGTACTCACACGCACACACACCCCAGTACACTCACACGCACACACACCCCAGTACACTCACACGCACCCTCCCCAGTAAACTCACACACACACACCCCATTACACTCACACACACACACATCCCAGTACACTCGCACACACACACAACCAGGACACTTGCACGCACACACAAACCAGGACACTCACACACACACACACACCCCAGTACACTCGTACACATACACACCCCAGTACACGCAAACACACACACACCCCAGTACACTTAAACACACACACACCCCAGTAAACGCACACACACACACGCCCCAGTACACTCGCATGCACACACACAGCAGCACACTCGCACACACACACACCCCAGTACACTCACACACACACACACCCCAGTACACTGGCACACACCCCAGTTCACTCACACACACACCCCAGTACACTCACAAACACACACACCCCAGTAGAGTCGCGCACACACACACACCCCAGTACACTCGCACGCACACACACCCCCATACACTCACACAAACACACACACCCCAGCACAGTTGCACACACACACCAGTATGCTCACACACACAGCCCAGCACACTCGCACACACACACACACCCCAGTACACTCACAGACACACACACACACCCAGTACAAACACACACACACACACACACACACACACACACACACACACACACACACCCCATTACACTCGCACTCAAACACGCCCCAGTACACTCGCACAAACACACACCTCAGCACACTCACACGCACACACACCCCAGCACACTCGCACACACACTCACACCAGTACACTCGAATGCACACACACCCCAGGACACTTGCACGCACACACATCCAGGTACACTCACATGCACACACCCCAGTACACTCACACACACACACACCCCAGTACACTCATGCACACACACACACACCCCAGCACACTCACAGACACACACACACCCCAGTACACTCACAGACACACACACACCCCAGTACACTCGCACTCACACACACCCCAGTACACTCACAGACACACACACACCCCAGTACACTCGCACTCACACACGCCCCAGTAAACTCGCACACACACACACCCCAGTACACTCACACTCACTCACGCCCCAGTACACTCACACTCACACACACCCCAGCACACTCGCATTCACACACACACCCCAGCACACTCGCACGCAAACACACCCCTGTACACTCACACACACACACACCCCAGTACACTCACACGCACCCACCCCAGTACACTCGCACACACACACACCCCAGTACACTCACACACACATACATCCCAGCACAGTCACACACACACACTCACACCAGTACACTTGCACACACACACACCCCAGGACACTTGCACGCACACACACCCAGGTACACTCACATGAACACACCCCAGTACACTCACACACACACACACCCCAGTACACTCATGCACACACACACCCCAGTACACTCACACACACACACACACACACCAGTACGCTCACACACACACACACCCCAGTACACTCGCATGCGCACACAGCCCAGTACAATCGCACGCACACACACTCCAGTACACTCGCATGCACACACACCCCAGCACACTAGCACACACACACACACCAGTACACTCGTACTCACACACGCCCCAGTAGACTCGAACAAACACACACCCCAGCACATTCGCACGCACGCACACCCCAGGACACTCGCATGCACACACACCCCAACACACTCGCACACACACACAAACCACAGTACACTCACACACACACACACCCCAGTACACTCACAGACACACAAACACCCCAGTACACTCGCACTCACACACGCCCCAGTAAACTCGCACACACACACACCCCAGTACACTCACAGACACACACACACCCCAGTACACTCACACTCACTCACGTCCCAGTACACTCACACTCACACACACCCCAGCACACTCGCATTCACACACACACCCCAGCACACTCGCACGCAAACACACCCCAGTACACTCGCATGCACACACACCCCAGCACATTCGTTCGCACACATACCCCAGCACACTCGCACTCACACACACCCCAGCACACTCGCATTCAAACACACACCCCAGCACATTCGCACGCACGCACACCCCAGTACACTCACACACACATACATCCCAGTACACTTGCACACACACTCACACCAGTACACTCACACGCACACACACCCCAATACACTCGCACGCGCACACACCCCAGCACACTTACATGAACATACACCCCAGTACACTCACACAAACACACCCCAGTACACTCATGCACACACACACACCAATACACTCACAGACACACACACACACACACACACCAAAACACTCTCACACACACACACACACCAGTACGCACACACACACACACACCCCAGAACACTCACACACACACACACCCCAGTACACTCACATACACACACACACCCCAGTGTACTCACACGCACACACACCCCAGTACACTCACACGCACACACACCCCAGTACACTCACACGCACCCTCCCCAGTAAACTCACACACACACACCCCATTACACTCACACACACACACATCCCAGTACACTCGCACACACACACAACCAGGACACTTGCACGCACACACAAACCAGGACACTCACACACACACACACACCCCAGTACACTCGTACACATACACACCCCAGTACACGCAAACACACACACACCCCAGTACACTTAAACACACACACACCCCAGTAAACGCACACACACACACGCCCCAGTACACTCGCATGCACACACACAGCAGCACACTCGCACACACACACACCCCAGTACACTCACACACACACACACCCCAGTACACTGGCACACACCCCAGTTCACTCACACACACACCCCAGTACACTCACAAACACACACACCCCAGTAGAGTCGCGCACACACACACACCCCAGTACACTCGCACGCACACACACCCTCATACACTCACACACACACACACACCCCAGCACAGTCGCACACACACACACCAGTATGCTCACACACACAGCCCAGCACACTCGCACACACACACACACCCCAGTACACTCACAGACACACACACACACCCAGTACAAACACACACACACACACACACACACACACACACACACACACACACACACACACACACACACACACACACACACACACACACACACCCATTACACTCGCACTCAAACACGCCCCAGTACACTCGCACAAACACACACCTCAGCACACTCACACGCACACACACCCCAGCACACTCGCACACACACTCACACCAGTACACTCGAATGCACACACATCCCAGGACACTTGCACGCACACACATCCAGGTACACTCACATGCACACACCCCAGTACACTCACACACACACACACCCCAGTACACTCATGCGCACACACACACACACCCCAGCACACTCACAGACACACACACACCCCAGTACACTCACAGACACACACACACCCCAGTACACTCGCACTCACACACACCCCAGTACACTCACAGACACACACACACCCCAGTACACTCGCACTCACACACGCCCCAGTAAACTCGTACACTCACACTCACTCACGCCCCAGTACACTCACACTCACACACACCCCAGCACACTCGCATTCACACACACACCCCAGCACACTCGCACGCAAACACACCCCTGTACACTCACACACACACACACCCCAGTACACTCATGCACACACACACCCCAGTACACTCACACACACACACACACACCAGTACGCTCACACACACACACACCCCAGTACACTCGCATGCGCACACAGCCCAGTACAATCGCACGCACACACACTCCAGTACACTCGCATGCACACACACCCCAGCACACTAGCACACACACACACACCAGTACACTCGTACTCACACACGCCCCAGTAGACTCGAACAAACACACACCCCAGCACATTCGCACGCACGCACACCCCAGGACACTCGCATGCACACACACCCCAACACACTCGCACACACACACAAACCACAGTACACTCACACACACACACACCCCAGTACACTCACAGACACACACACACCCCAGTACACTCGCACTCACACACGCCCCAGTAAAATCGCACACACACACACCCCAGTACACTCACAGACACACACACACCCCAGTACACTCACACTCACTCACGTCCCAGTACACTCACACTCACACACACCCCAGCACACTCGCATTCACACACACACCCCAGCACACTCGCACGCAAACACACCCCAGTACACTCGCATGCACACACACCCCAGCATATTCGTTCGCACACATACCCCAGCACACTCGCACTCACACACACCCCAGCACACTCGCATTCAAACACACACCCCAGCACATTCGCACGCACGCACACCCCAGTACACTCACACACACATACATCCCAGTACACTTGCACACACACTCACACCAGTACACTCACACGCACACACACCCCAATACACTCGCACGCGCACACACCCCAGCACACTTACATGAACATACACCCCAGTACACTCACACAAACACACCCCAGTACACTCATGCACACACACACACCAATACACTCACAGACACACACACACACACACACACCAAAACACTCTCACACACACACACACACCAGTACGCACACACACACACACACCCCAGAACACTCACACACACACACACCCCAGTACACTCACATACACACACACACCCCAGTGTACTCACACGCACACACACCCCAGTACACTCACACGCACACACACCCCAGTACACTCACACGCACCCTCCCCAGTAAACTCACACACACACACCCCATTACACTCACACACACACACATCCCAGTACACTCGCACACACACACAACCAGGACACTTGCACGCACACACAAACCAGGACACTCACACACACACACACACCCCAGTACACTCGTACACATACACACCCCAGTACACGCAAACACACACACACCCCAGTACACTTAAACACACACACACCCCAGTAAACGCACACACACACACGCCCCAGTACACTCGCATGCACACACACAGCAGCACACTCGCACACACACACACCCCAGTACACTCACACACACACACACCCCAGTACACTGGCACACACCCCAGTTCACTCACACACACACCCCAGTACACTCACAAACACACACACCCCAGTAGAGTCGCGCACACACACACACCCCAGTACACTCGCACGCACACACACCCTCATACACTCACACACACACACACACCCCAGCACAGTCGCACACACACACACCAGTATGCTCACACACACAGCCCAGCACACTCGCACACACACACACACCCCAGTACACTCACAGACACACACACACACCCAGTACAAACACACACACACACACACACACACACACACACACACACACACACACACACACACACACACACACACACACACACACACACACACACACACACCCCATTACACTCGCACTCAAACACGCCCCAGTACACTCGCACAAACACACACCTCAGCACACTCACACGCACACACACCCCAGCACACTCGCACACACACTCACACCAGTACACTCGAATGCACACACACCCCAGGACACTTGCACGCACACACATCCAGGTACACTCACATGCACACACCCCAGTACACTCACACACACACACACCCCAGTACACTCATGCACACACACACACACCCCAGCACACTCACAGACACACACACACCCCAGTACACTCACAGACACACACACACCCCAGTACACTCGCACTCACACACACCCCAGTACACTCACAGACACACACACACCCCAGTACACTCGCACTCACACACGCCCCAGTAAACTCGCACACACACACACCCCAGTACACTCACACTCACTCACGCCCCAGTACACTCACACTCACACACACCCCAGCACACTCGCATTCACACACACACCCCAGCACACTCGCACGCAAACACACCCCTGTACACTCACACACACACACACCCCAGTACACTCACACGCACCCACCCCAGTACACTCGCACACACACACACCCCAGTACACTCACACACACATACATCCCAGCACAGTCACACACACACACTCACACCAGTACACTTGCACACACACACACCCCAGGACACTTGCACGCACACACACCCAGGTACACTCACATGAACACACCCCAGTACACTCACACACACACACACCCCAGTACACTCATGCACACACACACCCCAGTACACTCACACACACACACACACACCAGTACGCTCACACACACACACACCCCAGTACACTCGCATGCGCACACAGCCCAGTACAATCGCACGCACACACACTCCAGTACACTCGCATGCACACACACCCCAGCACACTAGCACACACACACACACCAGTACACTCGTACTCACACACGCCCCAGTAGACTCGAACAAACACACACCCCAGCACATTCGCAAGCACGCACACCCCAGGACACTCGCATGCACACACACCCCAACACACTCGCACACACACACAAACCACAGTACACTCACACACACACACACCCCAGTACACTCACAGACACACACACACCCCAGTACACTCGCACTCACACACGCCCCAGTAAACTCGCACACACACACACCCCAGTACACTCACAGACACACACACACCCCAGTACACTCACACTCACTCACGTCCCAGTACACTCACACTCACACACACCCCAGCACACTCGCATTCACACACACACCCCAGCACACTCGCACGCAAACACACCCCAGTACACTCGCATGCACACACACCCCAACACACTCGCACACACACACAAACCACAGTACACTCACACACACACACACCCCAGCACACACGCACGCACACGCACCCCAGCACAGTCGCACGCACACACACCAGTACGCTCACACACACAGCCCAGAACACTCGCACACATACATCCCAATACACTCACACACACACACACCCCAGTACACTCACAGACACACACACACCCCCAGTACACTCACACACACACACACACCCCATTACACTCGCACTCAAACACGCCCCAATACACTCACACTCACACACACCCCAGCGCACTCGCACGCACACATACCGCAGCAAACTCGCACACAAACACACCCCAGCACACTCGCACACACACACACCCCAGTACACTCACACACACATACATCCCAGCACACTAACACACACATACATCCCAGCACACTAACACACACACACTGACACCAGTACACTCGAACGCACACACCCCCCAGGACACTTGCACGCACACACATCCAGGTACACTCACATGAACACACCCCAGTACACTCACACACACACACCCCAGTACACTCATGCACACACACACACCCCAGTACACTCACACACACACACACACAGACACCAGTACGCTCACACACACACACACCCCAGCACACTCGCACTCACACACGCCCCAGTGCACTCGCACTCACACACACCCCAGTACACTCACAGACACACACACACCCCAGTACACTCGCACTCACACACACCCCAGCACACTCGCACTCACACATGCCCCAGTACACTCGCACTCACACACACCCCAGTACACTCACAGACACACACACACCCCAGTACACTCGCACGCGCACACAGCCCAGTACAATCGCACGCACACACACTCCAGTACACTCGCATGCACGCACACCCCAGCACACTAGCACACACACACACACCAGTACACTCGTACTCACACACGCCCCAGTAGACTCGAACAAACACACACCCCAGCACATTCGCACGCACGCACACCCCAGGACACTCGCATGCACACAGACCCCAGTACACTCGCAGGCACACACACCCCAACACACTCGCGCACACACACACGAACCACAGTACACTCACACACACACACACCCCAGCACACACGCACGCACACACACCCCAGCACAGTCGCACGCACACACACCAGTATGCTCACACACACAGCCCAGAACACTCCCACACACACATCCCAGTACACTCACAACACACACCCCAGTACACTCACAGACACACACACACCCCCAGTACACTCACACACACACCCCATTACACTCGCACTCAAACACGCCCCAGTACACTCACACTCACACACACCCCAGCACACTCACACACACATACATCCCAGCACACTCACACACACACACTCACACCAGTACACTCGAACGCACACACACCCCAGGACACTTGCACGCACACACACCCAGGTACACTCACATGAACACACCCCAGTACACTCACACACACACACCCCAGTACACTCATGCACACACACACACCCCAGTACACTCACACACACACACACACACACACACACACACACACACACACACACAGACACCAGTACGCTCACACACACACACCCCAGCACACTCGCACTCACACACGCCCCAGTACACTCGCACTCACACACACCCCAGTACACTCTCAGACACACACACACCCCAGTACACTCACATACACACACACACCCCAGTGTACTCACACGCACACACACCCCAGTACACTCACACGCACACACACCCCAGTACACTCACACGCACCCTCCCCAGTAAACTCACACACACACACCCCATTACACTCACACACACACACATCCCAGTACACTCGCACACACACACAACCAGGACACTTGCACGCACACACAAACCAGGACACTCACACACACACACACACCCCAGTACACTCGTACACATACACACCCCAGTACACGCAAACACACACACACCCCAGTACACTTAAACACACACACACTCCAGTAAACGCACACACACACACGCCCCAGTACACTCGCATGCACACACACAGCAGCACACTCGCACACACACACCCCAGTACACTCACACACACACACACCCCAGTACACTGGCACACACCCCAGTTCACTCACACACACACCCCAGTACACTCACAAACACACACACCCCAGTAGAGTCGCGCACACACACACACCCCAGTACACTCGCACGCACACACACCCCCATACACTCACACACACACACACACCCCAGCACAGTCGCACACACACACACCAGTATGCTCACACACACAGCCCAGCACACTCGCACACACACACACACCCCAGTACACTCACAGACACACACACACACCCAGTACAAACACACACACACACACACACACACACACACACACACACACACACACACCCCATTACACTCGCACTCAAACACGCCCCAGTACACTCGCACAAACACACACCTCAGCACACTCACACGCACACACACCCCAGCACACTCGCACACACACTCACACCAGTACACTCGAATGCACACACACCCCAGGACACTTGCACGCACACACATCCAGGTACACTCACATGCACACACCCCAGTACACTCACACACACACACACCCCAGTACACTCATGCACACACACACACACCCCAGCACACTCACAGACACACACACACCCCAGTACACTCACAGACACACACACACCCCAGTACACTCGCACTCACACACACCCCAGTACACTCACAGACACACACACACCCCAGTACACTCGCACTCACACACGCCCCAGTAAACTCGCACACACACACACCCCAGTACACTCACACTCACTCACGCCCCAGTACACTCACACTCACACACACCCCAGCACACTCGCATTCACACACACACCCCAGCACACTCGCACGCAAACACACCCCTGTACACTCACACACACACACACCCCAGTACACTCACACGCACCCACCCCAGTACACTCGCACACACACACACCCCAGTACACTCACACACACATACATCCCAGCACAGTCACACACACACACTCACACCAGTACACTTGCACACACACACACCCCAGGACACTTGCACGCACACACACCCAGGTACACTCACATGAACACACCCCAGTACACTCACACACACACACACCCCAGTACACTCATGCACACACACACCCCAGTACACTCACACACACACACACACACCAGTACGCTCACACACACACACACCCCAGTACACTCGCATGCGCACACAGCCCAGTACAATCGCACGCACACACACTCCAGTACACTCGCATGCACACACACCCCAGCACACTAGCACACACACACACACCAGTACACTCGTACTCACACACGCCCCAGTAGACTCGAACAAACACACACCCCAGCACATTCGCACGCACGCACACCCCAGGACACTCGCATGCACACACACCCCAACACACTCGCACACACACACAAACCACAGTACACTCACACACACACACACCCCAGCACACACGCACGCACACGCACCCCAGCACAGTCGCACGCACACACACCAGTACGCTCACACACACAGCCCAGAACACTCGCACACATACATCCCAATACACTCACACACACACACACCCCAGTACACTCACAGACACACACACACCCCCAGTACACTCACACACACACACACACACCCCATTACACTCGCACTCAAACACGCCCCAATACACTCACACTCACACACACCCCAGCGCACTCGCACGCACACATACCGCAGCAAACTCGCACACAAACACACCCCAGCACACTCGCACACACACACACCCCAGTGCACTCACACACACATACATCCCAGCACACTAACACACACACACTGACACCAGTACACTCGAACGCACACACCCCCCAGGACACTTGCACGCACACACATCCAGGTACACTCACATGAACACACCCCAGTACACTCACACACACACACCCCAGTACACTCATGCACACACACACACCCCAGTACACTCACACACACATACACACAGACACCAGTACGCTCACACACACACACACCCCAGCACACTCGCACTCACACACGCCCCAGTGCACTCGCACTCACACACACCCCAGTACACTCACAGACACACACACACCCCAGTACACTCGCACTCACACACACCCCAGCACACTCACACTCACACATGCCCCAGTACACTCGCACACACACACACCCCAGTACACTCACAGACACACACACACCCCAGTACATTCGCACGCGCACACAGCCCAGTACAATCGCACGCACACACACTCCAGTACACTCGCATGCACGCACACCCCAGCACACTAGCACACACACACACACCAGTACACTCGTACTCACACACGCCCCAGTAGACTCGAACAAACACACACCCCAGCACATTCGCACGCACGCACACCCCAGGACACTCGCATGCACACAGACCCCAGTACACTCGCAGGCACACACACCCCAACACACTCGCGCACACACACACGAACCACAGTACACTCACACACACACACACCCCAGCACACACGCACGCACACATACCCCAGCACAGTCGCACGCACACACACCAGTATGCTCACACACACAGCCCAGAACACTCCCACACACACATCCCAGTACACTCACACACACACACCCCAGTACACTCACAGACACACACACACCCCCAGTACACTCACACACACACCCCATTACACTCGCACTCAAACACGCCCCAGTACACTCACACTCACACACACCCCAGCACACTCACACACACATACATCCCAGCACACTCACACACACACACTCACACCAGTACACTCGAACGCACACACACCCCAGGACACTTGCACGCACACACACCCAGGTACACTCACATGAACACACCCCAGTACACTCACACACACACACCCCAGTACACTCATGCACACACACACACCCCAGTACACTCACACACACACACACACACACACACACACACACACACACACACACACACACACACACACACACACACACACACACACACACACACACACAGACACCAGTACGCTCACACACACACACCCCAGCACACTCGCACTCACACACGCCCCAGTACACTCGCACTCACACACACCCCAGTACACTCTCAGACACACACACACCCCAGTACACTCGCACTCACACACGCCCCAGTACACTCGCACTCACACACATGCAGCACACTCGCACGCACACACACCCCAGCACACTCGCATGCACACACACCCCAGCACACTCGCACGCAGACACACCCCAGCACACTCACATGCACGCACACCCCAGTACACTCGCACACACATACATCCCAGTACACTTGCACACACACACACACACTCACACCAGTACACTCGCACGCACACACACCCCTATACACTCGCACGCGCACACACCCCACTACACTCACAAACACACACCCCAGTACACTTACATGAACACACACCCCAGTACACTCACACACACACACACACACACACACACCAGTACGCTCACACACACACACACCCCAGTACACTCGCAAGCACACACACCCCAGTACACTCGCAAGCACACACACCCCAGCACACACACACACATCACAGTAGAATCACACACACACACCCCAGCACATTCGCACGCACACACACCCCAGCACATTCGCACACACACACACCAGTAGGCTCACACACACAGCCCAGCACACTCACACACACACACCCCAGTACACTCACAGACACACACACACCCCCAGTACACACACACACACCCCATTACACTCGCAATCAAACACGCCCCAGTACACTAGCACAAACACACACCTCAGCACACTCGCACGCACGCACACCGCAGCACACTCGCTCACACACACACCCCAGCACACTCGCACACACACTCACACCAGTACACTTGAATGCACACACACCCCAGGACACTTGCACGCACACACATCCAGGTACACTCACATGCACACACCCCAGTACACTCACACACACACACACCCCAGTACAATCATGCACACACACACACACCCTAGCACACTCACAGACACACACACACCCCAGTACACTCACAGACACACACGCACCCCAGTACACTCGCACTCACACACACCCCAGTACACTCACAGACACACACACACCCCAGTACACTCGCACTCACACACGCCCCAGTAAACTCGCACACACACACACCCCAGTACACTCACAGACACACACACACCACAGTACACTCACACTCACTCACGCCCCAGTACACTCACACTCACACACACCCCAGCACACTCGCATTCACACACACACCCCAGCACACTCGCACGCAAACACACCCCTGTACACTCACACACACACACACCCCAGTACACTCACACGCACCCACCCCAGTACACTCGCACACACACACACCCCAGTACACTCACAGACACACACACACCCCCAGTACACTCACACACACACCCCATTACACTCGCACTCAAACACGCCCCAGTACACTCACACTCACACACACCCCAGCACACTCACACACACATACATCCCAGCACACTCACACACACACCAGTACACTCGAACGCACACACACCCCAGGACACTTGCACGCACACACACCCAGGTACACTCACATGAACACACCCCAGTACACTCACACACACACACCCCAGTACACTCATGCACACACACACACCCCAGTACACTCACACACACACACACACACACACACACACACACACACACACACACACACACACACACACACACACACACACACACACACACACACACACACACACACACACACACACACACACACACACACAGACACCAGTACGCTCACACACACACACCCCAGCACACTCGCACTCACACACGCCCCAGTACACTCGCACTCACACACACCCCAGTACACTCTCAGACACACACACACCCCAGTACACTCGCACTCACACACGCCCCAGTACACTCGCACTCACACACATGCAGCACACTCGCACGCACACACACCCCAGCACACTCGCATGCACACACACCCCAGCACACTCGCACGCAGACACACCCCAGCACACTCACATGCACGCACACCCCAGTACACTCGCACACACATACATCCCAGTACACTTGCACACACACACACACACTCACACCAGTACACTCGCACGCACACACACCCCTATACACTCGCACGCGCACACACCCCACTACACTCACAAACACACACCCCAGTACACTTACATGAACACACACCCCAGTACACTCACACACACACACACACACACACACACCAGTACGCTCACACACACACACACCCCAGTACACTCGCAAGCACACACACCCCAGTACACTCGCAAGCACACACACCCCAGCACACACACACACATCACAGTAGAATCACACACACACACCCCAGCACATTCGCACGCACACACACCCCAGCACATTCGCACACACACACACCAGTAGGCTCACACACACAGCCCAGCACACTCACACACACACACCCCAGTACACTCACAGACACACACACACCCCCAGTACACACACACACACCCCATTACACTCGCAATCAAACACGCCCCAGTACACTAGCACAAACACACACCTCAGCACACTCGCACGCACACACACCGCAGCACACTCGCTCACACACACACCCCAGCACACTCGCACACACACTCACACCAGTACACTTGAATGCACACACACCCCAGGACACTTGCACGCACACACATCCAGGTACACTCACATGCACACACCCCAGTACACTCACACACACACACACCCCAGTACAATCATGCACACACACACACACCCCAGCACACTCACAGACACACACACACCCCAGTACACTCACAGACACACACGCACCCCAGTACACTCGCACTCACACACACCCCAGTACACTCACAGACACACACACACCCCAGTACACTCGCACTCACACACGCCCCAGTAAACTCGCACACACACACACCCCAGTACACTCACAGACACACACACACCACAGTACACTCACACTCACTCACGCCCCAGTACACTCACACTCACACACACCCCAGCACACTCGCATTCACACACACACCCCAGCACACTCGCACGCAAACACACCCCTGTACACTCACACACACACACACCCCAGTACACTCACACGCACCCACCCCAGTACACTCGCACACACACACACCCCAGTACACTCACACACACATACATCCCAGCACAGTCACACACACACACTCACACCAGTACACTTGCACACACACACACCCCAGGACACTTGCACGCACACACACCCAGGTACACTCACATGAACACACCCCAGTACACTCACACACACACACACACCCCAGTACACTCATGCACACACACACCCCAGTACACTCACACACACACACACACACCAGTACGCTCACACACACACACACCCCAGTACACTCGCATGCGCACACAGCCCAGTACAATCGCACGCACACACACTCCAGTACACTCGCATGCACACACACCCCAGCACACTAGCACACACACACACACCAGTACACTCGTACTCACACACGCCCCAGTAGACTCGAACAAACACACACCCCAGCACATTCGCATGCACGCACACCCCAGGACACTCGCATGCACACACACCCCAACACACTCGCACACACACACAAACCACAGTACACTCACACACACACACACACCCCAGCACACACGCACGCACACACACCCCAGCACAGTCGCACGCACACACACCAGTACGCTCACACACACAGCCCAGAACACTCGCACACATACATCCCAATACACTCACACACACACACACCCCAGTACACTCACAGACACACACACACCCCCAGTACACTCACACACACACACACACACCCCATTACACTCGCACTCAAACACGCCCCAGTACACTCACACTCACACACACCCCAGCGCACTCGCACGCACACATACCGCAGCAAACGCGCACACAAACACACCCCAGCACACTCGCACACACACACACCCCAGTACACTCACACACACATACATCCCAGCACACTAACACACACATACATCCCAGCACACTAACACACACACACTGACACCAGTACACTCGAACGCACACACCCCCCAGGACACTTGCACGCACACACATCCAGGTACACTCACATGAACACACCCCAGTACACTCACACACACACACCCCAGTACACTCATGCACACACACACACCCCAGTACACTCACACACACACACACACAGACACCAGTACGCTCACACACACACACACCCCAGCACACTCGCACTCACACACGCCCCAGTGCACTCGCACTCACACACACCCCAGTACACTCACAGACACACACACACCCCAGTACACTCGCACTCACACACACCCCAGCACACTCGCACTCACACATGCCCCAGTACACTCGCACTCACACACACCCCAGTACACTCACAGACACACACACACGCCAGTACACTCGCACGCGCACACAGCCCAGTACAATCGCACGCACACACACTCCAGTACACTCGCATGCACGCACACCCCAGCACACTAGCACACACACACACACCAGTACACTCGTACTCACACACGCCCCAGTAGACTCGAACAAACACACACCCCAGCACATTCGCACGCACGCACACCCCAGGACACTCGCATGCACACAGACCCCAGTACACTCGCAGGCACACACACCCCAACACACTCGCGCACACACACACGAACCACAGTACACTCACACACACACACACCCCAGCACACACGCACGCACACACACCCCAGCACAGTCGCACGCACACACACCAGTATGCTCACACACACAGCCCAGAACACTCGCACACACACATCCCAGTACACTCACACACACACACCCCAGTACACTCACAGACACACACACACCCCCAGTACACTCACACACACACCCCATTACACTCGCACTCAAACACGCCCCAGTACACTCACACTCACACACACCCCAGCACACTCACACACACATACATCCCAGCACACTCACACACACACACTCACACCAGTACACTCGAACGCACACACACCCCAGGACACTTGCACGCACACACACCCAGGTACACTCACATGAACACACCCCAGTACACTCACACACACACACCCCAGTACACTCATGCACACACACACACCCCAGTACACTCACACACACACACACACACACACACACACACACACACACACACACACACACACACACACACACACACACACACACACACACTCTCACACACACACACACACACACACACACACACACACACACACACACAGACACCAGTACGCTCACACACACACACCCCAGCACACTCGCACTCACACACGCCCCAGTACACTCGCACTCACACACACCCCAGTACACTCACAGACACACACACACCCCAGTACACTCGCACTCACACACGCCCCAGTACACTCGCACTCACACACATGCAGCACACTCGCACGCACACACACCCCAGCACACTCGCATGCACACACACCCCAGCACACTCGCACGCAGACACACCCCAGCACACTCACATGCACGCACACCCCAGTACACTCGCACACACATACATCCCAGTACACTTGCACACACACACACACACTCACACCAGTACACTCGCACGCACACACACCCCTATACACTCGCACGCGCACACACCCCACTACACTCACAAACACACACCCCAGTACACTCACATGAACACACACCCCAGTACACTCACACACACACACACACACACACACACACACACCAGTACGCTCACACACACACACACCCCAGTACACTCGCAAGCACACACACCCCAGTACACTCGCAAGCACACACACCCCAGCACACACACACACATCACAGTAGAGTCACACACACACACCCCAGCACATTCGCACGCACACACACCCCAGCGCATTCGCACACACACACACCAGTAGGCTCACACACACAGCCCAGCACACTCACACACACACACCCCAGTACACTCACAGACACACACACACCCCCAGTACACACACACACACCCCATTACACTCGCAATCAAACACGCCCCAGTACACTCGCACAAACACACACCTCAGCACACTCGCACGCACACACACCGCAGCACACTCGCTCACACACACACCCCAGCACACTCGCACACACACTCACACCAGTACACTCGAATGCACACACACCCCAGGACACTTGCACGCACACACATCCAGGTACACTCACATGCACACACCCCAGTACACTCACACACACACACACCCCAGTATACTCATGCACACACACACACCCCAGCACACTCACACACACACACACCCCAGCACACTCACAGACACACACACACCCCAGTACACTCGCACTCACACACGCCCCAGTAAACTCGCACACACACACACCCCAGTACACTCACAGACACACACACACCCCAGTACACTCACACGCAAACACACCCCAATACACTCGCATGCACACATACCCCAGCACATTCGCACGCACACATACCCCAGCACACTCGCACTCACACACACCCCAGCACACTCGCATTCAAACACACACCCCAGCACATTCGCACGCATGCACACCCCAGTACACTCACACACACATACATCCCAGTACACTTGCACACACACTCACACCAGTACACTCACACGCACACACACCCCAATACACTCGCACGCGCACACACCCCACTACACTCACACTCACACACCCCAGTACACTTACATGAGCATACACCCCAGTACACTCACACAAACACACCCCAGTACACTCATGCACACACACACACCAATACACTCACAGACACACACACACACACACACACACACCAAAACACTCTCTCACACACACACACACCAGTACGCACACACACACACACACCCCAGAACACTCACACACACACACACCCCAGTACACTCACATACACACACACACCCCAGTGTACTCGCACGCACACACACCCCAGTACACTCACACGCACACACACCCCAGTACACTCACACGCACCCTCCCCAGTAAACTCACACACGCACACACCCCATTACACTCACACACACACACATCCCAGTACACTCGCACACACACACAACCAGGACACTTGCACGCACACACAAACCAGGACACTCACACACACACACACACCCCAGTACACTCGTACACATACACACCCCAGTACACGCAAACACACACACACCCCAGTACACTTAAACACACACACACCCCAGTAAACGCACACACACACACGCCCCAGTACACTCGCATGCACACACACAGCAGCACACTCGCACACACACACACCCCAGTACACTCACACACACACACACCCCAGTACACTGGCACACACCCCAGTTCACTCACACACACACCCCAGTACACTCACAAACACACACACCCCAGTAGAGTCGCGCACACACACACACCCCAGTACACTCGCACGCACACACACCCCCATACACTCACACACACACACACCCCAGCACAGTCGCACACACACACACCAGTATGCTCACACACACAGCCCAGCACACTCGCACACACACACACACCCCAGTACACTCACAGACACACACACACACCCAGTACACACACACACACACACACACACACCCCATTACACTCGCACTCAAACACGCCCCAGTACACTCGCACAAACACACACCTCAGCACACTCACACGCACACACACCCCAGCACACTCGCACACACACTCACACCAGTACACTCGAATGCACACACTCCCCAGGACACTTGCATGCACACACATCCAGGTACACTCACATGCACACACCCCAGTACACTCACACACACACACACCCCAGTACACTCATGCACACACACACACACCCCAGCACACTCACACACACACACACCTCAGTACACTCACAGACACACACACACCCCAGTACACTCACAGACACACACACACCCCAGTACACTCGCACTCACACACACCCCAGTACACTCACAGACACACACACACCCCAGTACACTCGCACTCACACACGCCCCAGTAAACTCGCACACACACACACCCCAGTACACTCACAGATACACACACACCCCAGTACACTCACACTCACTCACGCCCCAGTACACTCACACTCACACACACCCCAGCACACTCGCATTCACACACACACCCCAGCACACTCGCACGCAAACACACCCCTGTACACTCACACACACACACACCCCAGTACACTCACACGCACCCACCCCAGTACACTCGCACACACACACACCCCAGTACACTCACACACACATACATCCCAGCACAGTCACACACACACACTCACACCAGTACACTTGCACACACACACACCCCAGGACACTTGAACGCACACACACCCAGGTACACTCACATGAACACACCCCAGTACACTCACACACACACACACCCCAGTACACTCATGCACACACACACCCCAGTACACTCACACACACACACACACACACACCAGTACGCTCACACACACACACACCCCAGTACACTCGCATGCGCACACAGCCCAGTACAATCGCACGCACACACACTCCAGTACACTCGCATGCACACACACCCCAGCACACTAGCACACACACACACACCAGTACACTCGTACTCACACACGCCCCAGTAGACTCGAACAAACACACACCCCAGCACATTCGCACGCACGCACACCCCAGGACACTCGCATGCACACACACCCCAACACACTCGCACACACACACAAACCACAGTACACTCACACACACACAAACCCCAGCACACACGCACGCACACACACCCCAGCACAGTCGCACGCACACACACCAGTACGCTCACACACACAGCCCAGAACACTCGCACACACACATCCCAATACACTCACACACACACACACCCCAGTACACTCACAGACACACACACACCCCCAGTACACTCACACACACACACACACCCCATTACACTCGCACTCAAACACGCCCCAGTACACTCACACTCACACACACCCCAGCACACTCGCACGCACACATACCGCAGCAAACTCGCACACAAACACACCCCAGCACACTCGCACACACACACACCCCAGTACACTCACACACACATACATCCCAGCACACTAACACACACATACATCCCAGCACACTAACACACACACACTGACACCAGTACACTCGAACGCACACACCCCCCAGGACACTTGCACGCACACACATCCAGGTACACTCACATGAACACACCCCAGTACACTCACACACACACACCCCAGTACACTCATGCACACACACACACCCCAGTACACTCACACACACACACACACACAGACACCAGTACGCTCACACACACACACACCCCAGCACACTCGCACTCACACACGCCCCAGTGCACTCGCACTCACACACACCCCAGTACACTCACAGACACACACACACCCCAGTACACTCGCACTCACACACACCCCAGCACACTCGCACTCACACATGCCCCAGTACACTCGCACTCACACACACCCCAGTACACTCACAGACACACACACACCCCAGTACACTCGCACGCGCACACAGCCCAGTACAATCGCACGCACACACACTCCAGTACACTCGCATGCACGCACACCCCAGCACACTAGCACACACACACACACCAGTACACTCGTACTCACACACGCCCCAGTAGACTCGAACAAACACACACCCCAGCACATTCGCACGCACGCACACCCCAGGACACTCGCATGCACACAGACCCCAGTACACTCGCAGGCACACACACCCCAACACACTCGCGCACACACACACGAACCACAGTACACTCACACACACACACACCCCAGCACACACGCACGCACACACACCCCAGCACAGTCGCACGCACACACACCAGTATGCTCACACACACAGCCCAGAACACTCGCACACACACATCCCAGTACACTCACACACACACACCCCAGTACACTCACAGACACACACACACCCCCAGTACACTCACACACACACCCCATTACACTCGCACTCAAACACGCCCCAGTACACTCACACTCACACACACCCCAGCACACTCACACACACATACATCCCAGCACACTCACACACACACACTCACACCAGTACACTCGAACGCACACACACCCCAGGACACTTGCACGCACACACACCCAGGTACACTCACATGAACACACCCCAGTACACTCACACACACACACCCCAGTACACTCATGCACACACACACACCCCAGTACACTCACACACACACACACACACACACACACACACACACACACACACACACACACACACACACACACTCACACACACACTCACACACACACACACACACACACACACACACAGACACCAGTACGCTCACACACACACACCCCAGCACACTCGCACTCACACACGCCCCAGTACACTCGCACTCACACACACCCCAGTACACTCACAGACACACACACACCCCAGTACACTCGCACTCACACACGCCCCAGTACACTCGCACTCACACACATGCAGCACACTCGCACGCACACACACCCCAGCACACTCGCATGCACACACACCCCAGCACACTCGCACGCAGACACACCCCAGCACACTCACATGCACGCACACCCCAGTACACTCGCACACACATACATCCCAGTACACTTGCACACACACACACACACTCACACCAGTACACTCGCACGCACACACACCCCTATACACTCGCACGCGCACACACCCCACTACACTCACAAACACACACCCCAGTACACTCACATGAACACACACCCCAGTACACTCACACACACACACACACACACACACACACACCAGTACGCTCACACACACACACACCCCAGTACACTCGCAAGCACACACACCCCAGTACACTCGCAAGCACACACACCCCAGCACACACACACACATCACAGTAGAGTCACACACACACACCCCAGCACATTCGCACGCACACACACCCCAGCACATTCGCACACACACACACCAGTAGGCTCACACACACAGCCCAGCACACTCACACACACACACCCCAGTACACTCACAGACACACACACACCCCCAGTACACACACACACACCCCATTACACTCGCAATCAAACACGCCCCAGTACACTCGCACAAACACACACCTCAGCACACTCGCACGCACACACACCGCAGCACACTCGCTCACACACACACCCCAGCACACTCGCACACACACTCACACCAGTACACTCGAATGCACACACACCCCAGGACACTTGCACGCACACACATCCAGGTACACTCACATGCACACACCCCAGTACACTCACACACACACACACCCCAGTATACTCATGCACACACACACACCCCAGCACACTCACACACACACACACCCCAGCACACTCACAGACACACACACACCCCAGTACACTCGCACTCACACACGCCCCAGTAAACTCGCACACACACACACCCCAGTACACTCACAGACACACACACACCCCAGTACACTCACACGCAAACACACCCCAATACACTCGCATGCACACATACCCCAGCACATTCGCACGCACACATACCCCAGCACACTCGCACTCACACACACCCCAGCACACTCGCATTCAAACACACACCCCAGCACATTCGCACGCATGCACACCCCAGTACACTCACACACACATACATCCCAGTACACTTGCACACACACTCACACCAGTACACTCACACGCACACACACCCCAATACACTCGCACGCGCACACACCCCACTACACTCACACTCACACACCCCAGTACACTTACATGAGCATACACCCCAGTACACTCACACAAACACACCCCAGTACACTCATGCACACACACACACCAATACACTCACAGACACACACACACACACACACACACACCAAAACACTCTCTCACACACACACACACCAGTACGCACACACACACACACACCCCAGAACACTCACACACACACACACCCCAGTACACTCACATACACACACACACCCCAGTGTACTCGCACGCACACACACCCCAGTACACTCACACGCACACACACCCCAGTACACTCACACGCACCCTCCCCAGTAAACTCACACATGCACACACCCCATTACACTCACACACACACACATCCCAGTACACTCGCACACACACACAACCAGGACACTTGCACGCACACACAAACCAGGACACTCACACACACACACACACCCCAGTACACTCGTACACATACACACCCCAGTACACGCAAACACACACACACCCCAGTACACTTAAACACACACACACCCCAGTAAACGCACACACACACACGCCCCAGTACACTCGCATGCACACACACAGCAGCACACTCGCACACACACACACCCCAGTACACTCACACACACACACACCCCAGTACACTGGCACACACCCCAGTTCACTCACACACACACCCCAGTACACTCACAAACACACACACCCCAGTAGAGTCGCGCACACACACACACCCCAGTACACTCGCACGCACACACACCCCCATACACTCACACACACACACCCCAGCACAGTCGCACACACACACACCAGTATGCTCACACACACAGCCCAGCACACTCGCACACACACACACACCCCAGTACACTCACAGACACACACACACACCCAGTACACACACACACACACACACACACACCCCATTACACTCGCACTCAAACACGCCCCAGTACACTCGCACAAACACACACCTCAGCACACTCACACGCACACACACCCCAGCACACTCGCACACACACTCACACCAGTACACTCGAATGCACACACTCCCCAGGACACTTGCATGCACACACATCCAGGTACACTCACATGCACACACCCCAGTACACTCACACACACACACACCCCAGTACACTCATGCACACACACACACACCCCAGCACACTCACACACACACACACCTCAGTACACTCACAGACACACACACACCCCAGTACACTCACAGACACACACACACCCCAGTACACTCGCACTCACACACACCCCAGTACACTCACAGACACACACACACCCCAGTACACTCGCACTCACACACGCCCCAGTAAACTCGCACACACACACACCCCAGTACACTCACAGATACACACACACCCCAGTACACTCACACTCACTCACGCCCCAGTACACTCACACTCACACACACCCCAGCACACTCGCATTCACACACACACCCCAGCACACTCGCACGCAAACACACCCCTGTACACTCACACACACACACACCCCAGTACACTCACACGCACCCACCCCAGTACACTCGCACACACACACACCCCAGTACACTCACACACACATACATCCCAGCACAGTCACACACACACACTCACACCAGTACACTTGCACACACACACACCCCAGGACACTTGAACGCACACACACCCAGGTACACTCACATGAACACACCCCAGTACACTCACACACACACACACCCCAGTACACTCATGCACACACACACCCCAGTACACTCACACACACACACACACACACACCAGTACGCTCACACACACACACACCCCAGTACACTCGCATGCGCACACAGCCCAGTACAATCGCACGCACACACACTCCAGTACACTCGCATGCACACACACCCCAGCACACTAGCACACACACACACACCAGTACACTCGTACTCACACACGCCCCAGTAGACTCGAACAAACACACACCCCAGCACATTCGCACGCACGCACACCCCAGGACACTCGCATGCACACACACCCCAACACACTCGCACACACACACAAACCACAGTACACTCACACACACACAAACCCCAGCACACACGCACGCACACACACCCCAGCACAGTCGCACGCACACACACCAGTACGCTCACACACACAGCCCAGAACACTCGCACACACACATCCCAATACACTCACACACACACACACCCCAGTACACTCACAGACACACACACACCCCCAGTACACTCACACACACACACACACCCCATTACACTCGCACTCAAACACGCCCCAGTACACTCACACTCACACACACCCCAGCACACTCGCACGCACACATACCGCAGCAAACTCGCACACAAACACACCCCAGCACACTCGCACACACACACACCCCAGGACACTCACACACACATACATCCCAGCACACTAACACACACATACATCCCAGCACACTAACACACACACACTGACACCAGTACACTCGAACGCACACACCCCCCAGGACACTTGCACGCACACACATCCAGGTACACTCACATGAACACACCCCAGTACACTCACACACACACACCCCAGTACACTCATGCACACACACACACCCCAGTACACTCACACACACACACACACAGACACCAGTACGCTCACACACACACACACCCCAGCACACTCGCACTCACACACGCCCCAGTGCACTCGCACTCACACACACCCCAGTACACTCACAGACACACACACACCCCAGTACACTCGCACTCACACACGCCCCAGTACACTCGCACTCACACACACCCCAGCACACTCGCACGCACACACACCCCAGCACATTCGCATGCACACACACCCCAGCACACTCGCACGCAGACACACCCCAGCACACTCGCATGCATGCACACCCCAGTACACTCGCACACACATACATCCCAGTACACTTGCACACACACACTCACACCAGTACACTCGCACGCACACACACCCCTATACACTCGCACGCGCACACACCCCACTACACTCACAAACACACACCCCAGTACACTTACATGCACACACACCCCTGTACACTCACACACACACACCCCCCAGTACACTCATGCAAACACACACACCAATACACTCACACACACACACACACACACACCAGTACGCTCACACACACACACCCCCCAGTACACTCATGCAAACACACACACCAATACACTCACACACACACACACACACACAGACACCAGTACGCTCACACACACACACACCCCAGCACACTCGCACTCACACACGCCCCAGTACACTCACAGACACACACACACCCCAGTACACTCGCACTCACACACACCCCAGCACACTCGCACGCACACACACCCCAGCACACTCGCATGCACACACACCCCAGCACACTCGCACGCAGACGCACCCCAGCACACTCGCATGCACGCACACCCCAGTACACTCGCAAGCACACACACCCCAGTACACTCGCAAGCACACACACCCCAGCACACTCGCACACACACACACATCACAGTAGAGTCACACACACACACCCCAGCACATTCGCACGCACACACACCTCAGCACAGTCGCACACACACACACCAGTACGCTCACACACACAGCCCAGCACACTCGCACACACACACCCCAGTACACTCACACACACACACCCCAGTACACTCACAGACACACACACACCCCCAGTACACACACACACCCCATTACACTCACACTCAAACACGCCCCAGTACACTCGCACAAACACACACCTCAGCACAATCGCACGCACACACACCGCAGCACACTCGCTCACACACACACCCCAGCACACTCGCACACACACTCACTGCAGTACACTCGAATGCACACACACCCCAGGACACTTGCACGCACACACATCCAGGCACACTCACATGCACACACCCCAGTACACTCACACACACACACACCCCAGTACACTCATGCACACACACACACCCCAGCACACTCGCACACACACACACCCCAGTACACTCACAGACACAAACACACCACAGTACACTCACACACGCCCCAGTAAACTCGCACACACACACACCCCAGTGCACTCACAG
>JANJGN010000870.1:0-20000 GCA_026770705.1 Isurus oxyrinchus | reverse complement strand
GAGTGACAGCAGGAACACAGAGAGTGACAGCAGGAACACAGAGAGCGAGTGACAGCAGGAACACAGAGAGTGAGTGACAGCAGGAACACAGAGAGTGACAGCAGGAACACAGAGTGAGTGACAGCAGGAACACAGAGAGTGAGTGACAGCAGGAACACAGAGAGTGAGTGACAGCAGGAACACAGAGAGTGACAGCAGGAACACAGAGAGTGAGTGACAGCAGGAACACAGAGAGCGAGTGACAGCAGGAACACAGAGAGTGACAGCAGGAACACAGAGTGAGTGACAGCAGGAACACAGAGTGAGTGACAGCAGGAACACAGAGAGCGGGTGACAGCAGGAACACAGAGAGTGACAGCAGGAACACAGAGAGTGACAGCAGGAACACAGAGTGAGTGACAGCAGGAACACAGAGAGCGAGTGACAGCAGGAACACAGAGAGTGAGTGACAGCAGGAACACAGAGAGTGACAGCAGGAACACAGAGAGCGAGTGACAGCAGGAACACAGAGAGTGACAGCAGGAACACAGAGAGTACAGCAGGAACACAGAGAGCGGGTGACAGCAGGAACACAGAGAGCGAGTGACAGCAGGAACACAGAGAGTGACAGCAGGAACACAGAGAGTACAGCAGGAACACAGAGAGTGAGTGACAGCAGGAACACAGAGAGCGGGTGACAGCAGGATCACAGAGAGCGGGTGACAGCAGGATCACAGAGAGCGGGTGACAGCAGGATCACAGAGAGCGGGTGACAGCAGGATCACAGAGAGTGTGTGACAGCAGGAACACAGAGAGCGGGTGACAGCTGGAACACTGGGGCTGAAGGACACTTCCCTACAATGTGATCCTCCGCGCTTTATTCTCGGTGCCATTCCTCTCAGGGATCTGGTCCTCCAATCGAGGAGGTATCTGAAACCTCGGCCCTGCCTCAACATGTGTGACTCACCCACCCACTCACCCACCCACCATCAACCCTCCCACCCCCCAGACCCCACACCCCCACCCCACAGGCCCCCACACCCCTCCCACTCCCGCCCACCCCCCCAACTCCCTGCTCCCCCACACCGCCTCCCCCATTCCCCTCACCCCTCCACCCCCAGCACCCCCCACCCCCAGCCCTCCAACCCCGCCCCTCCACCCCCAGCAACCCCCACCCCCACCCCTCCACCCCCAGTAACCCCCACCCCTCCATCCCCAGCACCCCTCCACCCCCAGCACCCCCCACCCCCACCCCTCCATCCCCAGCCCTCCACCCCCAGCACCCCCCACCCCCGCCCCTCCACCCCCAGCCCTCCATCCCCGCCCCTCCACCCCCACCCCTCCATCCCCAGCACCCCTCCACCCCCAGCACCCCCCACCCCCACCCCTCCATCCCCAGCACCCCCCATCCCCAGCACCCCCCACACCCCCAGGCCCCCCCTACCCACCCCAGCACCCCCATTCCCCCGGTTTGGCTCATGATCGCCTGAAGGTGCAGAGCCCCTGGACAAACGACCTCCCCTCCCCTCTCCCTGAGCAGGCTGCAGAGCCTGTGGCCACCACCCCCCACACACCCACCCAGATTATATACACCTGTTGGACACCAGTGTTTTCCCCACCCCTTGCAGCGTACAGACCCCCTGGGTATAACCCCTGCCCAGAGTACAGGCACCCTGGGTATAAACCCTGCCCAGAGTACACACACCCTGGGTATAACCCCCTCCCCAGGATACAGACACTCTGGGTATAACCCCCCTGCCTAGGGTACAGACACACTGGGTATAACCCCCTCCCCAGGATACAGACACCCTGGGTATAACCCCCCTCCCCAGGATACAGACACTCTGGGTATAACCCCCTGCCTAGGGTACAGACACTCTGGGTATAACCCCCTCCCCAGGATACAGACACCCTGGGTATAACCCCCTGCCTAGGGTACAGACACTCTGGGTATAACCCCCTCCCCAGGATACAGACTCCCTGGGTATAACCCCCTGCCCAGGGTACAGACACTCTGGATATAACCCCCTCCCCAGGATACAGACACCCTGGGTATAACCCCCTCCCCAGGATACAGACACCCTAGGTATAACCCCCTGCCCAGGGTACAGACACTCTGGGTATAACCCCCTGCCCAGGGTACAGACCCCCTGGGTATAACCCCCTGCCCTGAGTACAGACACCCTGGGTATAACCCCCCCTGCCTAGGGTACAGACATCCTGGATATAACCCCCCCTGCTTAGGGTACACACACCCTGGGTATAACCCCCTGCCTAGGGTACAGACACTCTGGGTATAACCCCCCTGCCTAGGGTACAGACCCCCTGGGTATAACCCTCTGCCCAGGGTACAGACACCCTGGGTATAACCCTCTGCCCAGGGTACAGACACCCTGGGTATAACCCCCTGCCCTGAGTACAGACACCCTGGGTATAACCCCCTGCCCAGGGTACAGACACTCTGGGTATAACCCCCTGCCCTGAGTACAGACACCCTGGGTATAACCCCCCCTGCCTAGGGTACAGACACTCTGGGTATAACCCCCTGCCCAGGGTACAGACACTCTGGGTATAACCCCCCTGCCTAGGGTACAGACCCCCTGGGTATAACCCCCCTGCCTAGGGTACAGACACTCTGGGTATAACCCCCTGCCCTGAGTACAGACACCCTGGGTATAACCCCCCCTGCCTAGGGTACAGACACTCTGGGTATAACCCCCTGCCCTGAGTACAGACACCCTGGGTATAACCCCCCTGCCTAGGGTACAGACCCCCTGGGTATAACCCCCTGCCCTGAGTACAGACACCCTGGGTATAACCTCCCCTGCCTAGGGTACAGACACTCTGGGTATAACCCCCTGCCCAGGGTACAGACCCCCTGGGTATAACCCTCTGCCCAGGGTACAGACTCCTAGACACCCATTCCACAAATGCCAGTTTCCAAAAGGCCCTTGACCCTCCCACCCACAATCCAGAAAGCCACATTCCCATTCTCCCCCAAAATTCGCACAATTCATTGCTGGAGAGAAACTGGTCTCTTCAATAGACCAGGCACACACCTCATTACATTCACAGCGGAGATGGAGCTTTACTCTGTATCTAACCCCGTGCTGTACCTGTCCTGGGAGTGTTTAGTGGGGACAGTGTAGAGGGAGCTTTACTCTGTATCTAACCCCGTGCTGTATCTGTACTGGGAGTGTTTGATGGGGACAGTGTAGAGGGAGATTTACTCTCTATCTAACCCCGTGCTGTACCTGTCCTGGGAGTGTTTAATGGGGACAGTGTAGAGGGAGCTTTACTCTGTATCTAACCCCGTGCTGTACCTGTCCTGGGAGTGTTTGATGGGGACAGTGTAGATGGAGCTTTACTCTGTATCTAACCCCGTGCTGTACCTGTCCTGGGAGTGTTTGATGGGGACAGTGTAGAGGGAGCTTTACTCTGTATCTAACCCCGTGCTGTACCTGTCCTGGGAGTGTTTGATGGGGACAGTGTAGAGGGAGATTTACTCTGTATCTAACCCCGTGCTGTACCTGTCCTGGGAGTGTTTGATGGGGACAGTGTAGAGGGAGCTTTACTCTGTATCTAACCCCGTGCTGTACCTGTCCTGGGAGTGTTTGATGGGGACAGTGTAGATGGAGCTTTACTCTGTATCTAACCCCGTGCTGTACCTGTCCTGGGAGTGTTTGATGGGGACAGTGTAGAGGGAGATTTACTCTGTATCTAATCCCGTGCTGTACCTGTCCTGGGAGTGTTTGATGGGGACAGTGTAGAGGGAGCTTTACTCTGTATCTAACCCTGTGCTGTACCTGTCCTGGGAGTGTTTGATGGGGACAGTGTAGAGGGAGCTTTACTCTGTATCTAACCCCATGCAGTATGTGTCCTGGGAGTGTTTGATGGGGACAGTGTAGAGGGAGCTTTACTCTGTATCTAACCCCGGGCTGTACCTGTCCTGGGAGTGTTAGATGGGGACAGTGTAGAGGGAGCTTTACTCTGTATCTAACCCCGTGCTGTACCTGTCCTGGGAGTGTTTGATGGGGACAGTGTAGAGGGAGCTTTACTCTGTATCTAACCCCGGGCTGTACCTGTCCTGGGAGTGTTAGATGGGGACAGTGTAGAGGGAGCTTTACTCTATATCTAACCCTGTGCTGTACCTGTCCTGGGAGTGTTTGATGGGGACAGTGTAGAGGGAGCTTTACTCTGTATCTAACCCCGGGCTGTACCTGTCCTGGGAGTGTTAGATGGGGACAGTGTAGAGGGAGCTTTACTCTATATCTAACCCTGTGCTGTACCTGTCCTGGGAGTGTTTGATGGGGACAGTGTAGAGGGAGCTTTACTCTGTATCTAACCCTGTGCTGTACCTGTCCTGGGAGTGTTTGATGGGGACGGTGTAGAGGGAGCTTTACTCTGTATCTAACCCTGTGCTGTACCTGTCCTGGGAGTGTTAGATGGGGACAGTGTAGAGGGAGCTTTACTCTATATCTAACCCTGTGCTGTACCTGTCCTGGGAGTGTTTGATGGGGACAGTGTAGAGGGAGCTTTACTCTGTATCTAACCCCGTGCTGTATCTGTCCTGGGAGTGTTTGATGGGGACGGTGTAGAGGGAGCTTTACTCTGTATCTAACCCCGGGCTGTACCTGTCCTGGGTGTGTTTGATGGGGACAGTGTAGAGGGAGATTTACTCTGTATCTAACCCCGGGCTGTACCTGTCCTGGGAGTGTTTGATGGGGACAGTGTAGAGGGAGCTTTACTCTGTATCTAACCCCGGGCTGTACCTGTCCTGGGGGTGATTGATGGGAACAGTTAATATTTAACAATCCTGTGCCCACAGTGATGTCCAATTTAATTCCCATCATTATTAAAAATGTGGATATCAGCAAGTACCAGTTTGGAATTGTGGCCTGGGTGCAGACTGAACAGTCTGCCCATTGCACCAAGACACATTGAGGGAGGTGGAAAATCTCAGCTCTGGTTCACGAGGTGATTGGATCCAGGCAGAAGGGTGAGGCCAGAGAAAGACGGACGGAAAACTCTAGAAGGTCAGTGCGCTGGCCTCTCCGAACGCTCTCACAATGGAGGCTTCACTCCCTCCCCCATCTCGTGCTCACTTAGCCACCCTGGATCCAGGTCCAGCAACACCTCCACATTAAAATTCACCTCCTTGTTTTATAATCCCTCCATCCATTCGCCGTCTCTGTAACGCCCTCTGACCCCGACACCCCTCCCCGTCTCTGTAACGCCCTCTGACCCCGACACCCCTCCCTGTCTCTGTAACCTCCTCCAGTCCCTACCCCCTCCCTATCTCTGTAACCTCCTCCAGTCCCTACACCCCGCCCTATCTTTGTAACCTCCTCCGACCCCTACAACCCTCCTTATCCCTGTAACCTCCTCGAGCACCTACGACCCTCCCTATCTCTGTAACCTTCTCCAGACCCCACAACCATCCCTAAATCTGGAAGCTCCTCCCACACCTACACCCCTCCCTATCTCGATAAACTCCTCCAGTCCCAACAACCCTCCCTATTTCTGTAACCTCCTCCAGTCCCAATGACCCTCCATATCTCTAACCACCTCCAGCTCCTACGACCCTACCTATCTCTGTAACCCCTCCAGCCCCTACAACTCTCCCTAACTAGGTAACCTCCTCCACCCACTACAACAATCCCTAATTCTGTAACCTCCTCCAGTCCCTACGACACTCCCTATCTCTGTAACCTCCTCCAGCTCCTACAACCCTCCCTATCTCTGTAACCTCCTTCAGCCCTACACCCCTCCCTATCTCTGTAACCTCCTCCAGCCCCTACAACCCTCCCTATCTCTGTAAACTCCTCCAGCCCCTACGACCCTCCCTATCTCTGTAACCTCCTCCAGCCACTACGACCATCCTTATCTCTGTAACCTCCTCCAGCCCCTATGACCCTCCCTATCTCTGTAACCTCCTCCAGCCACTACGACCATCCTTATCTCTGTAAAATCCTCCAGCCCCTATGACCCTCCCTATCTCTGTAACCTACTCCAGCCCCTAATAAACTCCCTATGTCTGTAAACTTCTCCAGCTCCTACACCCCTCCCTATCTCTGTAACCTCCTCCAGCTCCTACACCCCTCCCTATCTCTGTAACCTGCACCAGCCCCTATGACCCTCCCTATCTCTGTAACCTCCTGCAGCCCCTACAACCCTCCCTATCTCTGTAACCCCCTCCGGCCCCTACACCCTCCCTATCTCTGTAACCTCCTCCAGCACCTACACCCTCCATATCTCTGTAAACTCCACCAGCCCCTTCACCCCTACCTATCTCTGTAACCTCCTCCAGTCCATAAAACCGTCCCTATCTTTGTAACCTCCTCCACCCACTACAACCCTCACTATATCTGTCACCTCCTCCAGTCCCTACGACCCTCCCGATTGCTTTAACCACCTCCAGGCCCTACGACCTTCCCTATCTCTGTAACCTCCTCCAGCCCCTACGACCCCTCCTATCTCTGTAACCTCCTCCAGCCCCTACCATACTCCCTATCTCTGTAACCTACTCCAGCCCCTACGACCCTCCCTATCTCTGTAACCTCCTCCAGCCCCTACGACCCTCCCTATCTCTGTAATCTCCTCCAACCCCTATGACCCTCCCTTTCTCTGTAACTGCCTCCAGTGCCTACGACCCTCCCTATCTCTGTAACCTACTCCAGCCCCTAATACACTCCCAATCTCTGAAATCTCCTCCAGCTCCTACAACCCTCCCTATCTCTGTAACCTCCTCCAGACCCTACGACCCTCCTTTTCTCTGTAACCTCCTCCAGCCCCTACGACCCTCCTTATCTCTGTAACCTCCTCCAGCTCCTATGACCCTCCCTATCTCTGTAACCTCCTCCAGCCCCTACAACCCTCCCTAACTCTGTAACCTACTCCAGCCCCTAATACACTCCCTATCTCTGTAACCTCCTCCAGCTCCTACAACCCTCCCTATCTGTGTAACCTCATCCAGCCCCTACAACCCTCCCTATCTCTGTAACCTCCTACAGCTCCTACGTCCCTCCCTATCTCTGTAACGTCATCCAGCCCCTACAACCCTCACTATATCTGTCACCTCCTCCAGTCCCTATGACCCTCCCTATCTCTGCAACCTACTCCAGCCCCTACGACCTCCCTATCTCTGTAACCTCCTGCAGCCCCTACAACCCTCCCAATCTCTGTAACCTCCTCCAGCCCCTATGACCCTCCCTATCTCTGTAACCTGCTCCAGCGCCTACAACCCTATCTCTGTATCCTCCTCCAGCCCCTACTACCCTCCCTATCTCTGTAACCTTCTCCAGCCCCTACAACCCTCCCTATCTCTGTAAACTCCTTCAGCCCGTACAAACCTCCCTATCTCTGTAACCTCCTCCAGTCCGTACGACCCTCCCTAACTCTGTAACCTACTCCAGCCCCTAATACACTCCCTATCTCTGTAACCTCCTCCAGCTCCTACAACCCTCCCTATCTCTGTAATCTCCTCCAGCCCCTACGACCCTCCCTATCTCTGTAACCTACTCCAGCCCCTAATACACTCCCTATCTCTGTAACCTACTCCAGCCCCTAATACACTCCCTATCTCTGTAACCTCCTCCAGCTCCTACAACCCTCCCTATCTCTGTAACCTCCTTCAGCCCTACACCCCTCCCTATCTCTGTAACCTCCTCCAGCCCCTACAACCCTCCCTATCTCTGTAAACTCCTCCAGCCCCTACGACCCTCCCTATCTCTGTAACCTCCTCCAGCCACTACGACCATCCTTATCTCTGTAACCTCCTCCAGCCCCTATGACCCTCCCTATCTCTGTAACCTCCTCCAGCCACTACGACCATCCTTATCTCTGTAAAATCCTCCAGCCCCTATGACCCTCCCTATCTCTGTAACCTACTCCAGCCCCTAATAAACTCCCTATGTCTGTAAACTTCTCCAGCTCCTACACCCCTCCCTATCTCTGTAACCTCCTCCAGCTCCTACACCCCTCCCTATCTCTGTAACCTGCACCAGCCCCTATGACCCTCCCTATCTCTGTAACCTCCTGCAGCCCCTACAACCCTCCCTATCTCTGTAACCCCCTCCGGCCCCTACACCCTCCCTATCTCTGTAACCTCCTCCAGCACCTACACCCTCCATATCTCTGTAAACTCCACCAGCCCCTTCACCCCTACCTATCTCTGTAACCTCCTCCAGTCCATAAAACCGTCCCTATCTTTGTAACCTCCTCCACCCACTACAACCCTCACTATATCTGTCACCTCCTCCAGTCCCTACGACCCTCCCGATTGCTTTAACCACCTCCAGGCCCTACGACCTTCCCTATCTCTGTAACCTCCTCCAGCCCCTACGACCCCTCCTATCTCTGTAACCTCCTCCAGCCCCTACCATACTCCCTATCTCTGTAACCTACTCCAGCCCCTACGACCCTCCCTATCTCTGTAACCTCCTCCAGCCCCTACGACCCTCCCTATCTCTGTAATCTCCTCCAACCCCTATGACCCTCCCTTTCTCTGTAACTGCCTCCAGTGCCTACGACCCTCCCTATCTCTGTAACCTACTCCAGCCCCTAATACACTCCCAATCTCTGAAATCTCCTCCAGCTCCTACAACCCTCCCTATCTCTGTAACCTCCTCCAGACCCTACGACCCTCCTTTTCTCTGTAACCTCCTCCAGCCCCTACGACCCTCCTTATCTCTGTAACCTCCTCCAGCTCCTATGACCCTCCCTATCTCTGTAACCTCCTCCAGCCCCTACAACCCTCCCTAACTCTGTAACCTACTCCAGCCCCTAATACACTCCCTATCTCTGTAACCTCCTCCAGCTCCTACAACCCTCCCTATCTGTGTAACCTCATCCAGCCACTACGACCCTCCCTATCTCTGTAACCTCCTCCAGCCCCTATGACCCTCCCTATCTCTGTAACCTCCTCAAGCCCCTACGACACTCCCTATCTCTGTAACCTACTCCAGCCCCTAATACACTCCCTATCTCTGTTACCTCCTCCAGCTCCTACACCCCTCCCTATTTCTGTAACCTCCGCCAGCCCCTACAACCCTCTCTACATCTGTAACCTCCTCCAGTCCATAAACTCTACCTATCTTTGTAACCTACTCCAGCACCTACGACCCTCCCTATCTCTGTAACCTCCTCCACCCCCTACAAACCTCCCTACTCTGAAACATCCTCCGGCCACTACAACCCTCGTTATCTCTGTAACCTCCTCCAGCACTTACAACCTTCCCTCCCTCTGTAACCTCCTGAAGCCCCTACGACTCTCCCTATCTCTCTAACATCCTCCAGCCACTACAACCTTCTTTATCTCTGTAACCTCCTCCAGCTCCTATGACCCTCCCTATCTCAGGAACCCCCTCCAGGCCCTACAGCCCTCCCTAACTCTGTAACCTCCTCTAGACCCCACAACCCTCCCTATCACTGGAACGTCCTCCCGCCCCTCACACCTCCCTATTTCTGTAACCTCCTCCAGTCCCAATGACCCTCCATATCTCTGTAAACTCCTCCAGCACTTACGACCCTACCTATCTCAGTAACCCCTCCTGCCACTACAACTCTCCCTAACTCGGTAACCTCCTCCACCCACTACAATCCTTCCTAATTCTGTAACCTCCTCCAGTCTCCATGACCTTCCTTATCTCTGTAACCTCCTCCAGCCCCTAAAAACCTCCTATCTCTGTAACATCCTCCAGACCCCAAAACTCTCCCTATCTCTGTAACCTCCTCCCGACCCTACAACCCTCCCTATCTCTGTAACCTCCTCCAGCCTCTACACCTCACCCTATTACTGTAAACTCCTCCAGTCCCTACAACCCTCCCTATCTCTGTAACATCCTCCAGGCCCTCCAACCCTCCATATCTCTGTAACCTCCTCCAGCCGCTACAACCCTCCCTATCTCTGTAACCTCCTCCAGCCCCTACGACCTTCCGTCTCTCTGTAACCTCCTCCAGCCCCTACAACCCTCCCTATCTCTGTAACCTTCTCCAGCTCCTACAACCCTCCCTATCTCTGTAACCCCCTCCAGCCCCTACAACTCTGCCTATCTCTGTAACCTCTGCCACCCCTACAACCCTCCCTATCTCTGTAACCTCCTCCAGCCCCTACAACCCTCCATATCTCTGTAACCTCCTCCAGCCCCTACAACCCTCCATATCTCTGTAACCTCCTCCAGCCCCTACAACCCTCCCTATCTCTGTAACCTCCTCCAGCCCCTACAACCCTCCCTATCTCTGTAACCTCCTCCAGCCCCTACAACCCTCCCTATATCTGTAACCTCCTCCAGCGCCTACAACCCTCCCTATCTCTGAAACCTCCTCCAGCCCCTACAACCCTCCCTATCTCTGTAACCTCCTCCAGCCCCTAAAACCCTCCCTATCTCTGTAACCTCCTCCAGGCTCGAAAACCCTCCCTATCTCTGTAACCTCCTCCAGCCCCTAAAACCCTCCCTATTTCTGTAACCTCCTCCAGGCTCTAAAACCCTCCCTATCTCTGTAACCTCCAAAAGTCCCTAAAATCCTCCCTATTTTGTAACCTCCTCCAGTCCCTAAAACCCAACCTATCTTTATAACCTCGTCCACCCCCTAAACCCACCCCATCCCTGTAACCTCCTCCAGTCCCTAAACCCTCCCTATCTCTGTAACCTCCACCAGCCCCTACACCCCACCTATCTCTGCAACCTTCTCAAGTCCGTAAAATCCTCCCTATTTTTGAAACCTGCTCCAGCCCCTACAACCCTCACTATTTCTGTAACCTCCTCCAGACCATACAACCCTCCCTATCTCTGTAACCTCCTCCAACCCTCTCTATATCTGTAACCTCCTCGAGCCCCTGCGACCCTCCGACACTCCCTATCTCTGTAACCTAATCCAGCCCCAACACCCTCCATATTGCTGTATCCTCTTCCAGTCCCAACGACCCTCCCTATCTCTGTAACCTCCTCCAGCCCCTACACCCCTCCCTATCTCTGTAACATCCTCCAGCTCCTACGACCCTCCCTATCTCTGTAACCTCCTCCAGCTCCTACGACCCTCCCTCTCTCTGTAACCCCTCCAGCCCCAACAACTCTCCCTAACTCCGTAATCTCCCCCACCCACTACAACCCTCCCTAATTCTGTAACCTCTCCAGTCACGAATACCCTCCCTATCTCTGTAACCTCCTCCAGCCACTACAACCCTCCCTATCTCTGTAACCTCCTCCAGCCCCTACAAAACTCCCTATCTCGGTAACCTACTCCAGCCCCTACGACGTTCCATATCTCTGTAACCTCCTCCAGCCCGTAGGACTGTCCCTATCTCTGTCACTTCCTCCAGCCCCTACGACCCTCCCGATCTCTGTAACCTCCTTCAGCCCGTACCACCCTCCCTATCTCTGTAACCTCCTCCAGCCCGTACCACCCTCCCTATCTCTGTAACCTCATCCAGACCCTACAACCCTCCCTATCTCTGTAATCTCCTACAGCCGCTACAAACCTCCCTATCTTTGTAACCTACTCCAGTCCCTAAAACGCTCCCTATCTCTGTAACCTCCTCCAGCCCCTACACCCTCCCTATCTCTGTAACCTCCTCTGGATCTACAACCCTCCCTATCTCTGTAACCTACTCCAGCCCCTAATACACTCCCCATCTCTGCAACCTACTCCAGCCCCTACGACCCTCCCAATCTCTGTAAGCTCCTCCACCCTCTAAACGCACCCCATTCCTGTAACCTCCTCCAGGCCCTACAACCCTCCCTATCTCTGTAACCTCCTTCAGACCCTACAACCCTCCCTATCTCTGTAACCTCCAACAACCCTCCCTATCTCTGTAACCTCCTCCAGTCCGTAAAACCCTATCTTTGTAACCTCCTCCAGCCCCTACAAACATCAATATCTCTTTAACCTCCTCCAGCCCCTACAACCCTCCCTATCTCTGTAACCTCCTTCAGACCCTACAACCCTCCCTATCTCTGTAACCTCCTCCAGCCCCTACAACCCTCCCTATATCGGTAACCTCCTCCAGCCCCTACTACCCTATCTCTGTAACCTCCTCCAGCCCCTAATACACTCCCTATCTCTGTACACTCCTCCAGCTCCTACAACCCTCCCTATCTCTGTAACCTCGTCTAGCCCCTACAACCCTCCCTATCTCTGTAACCTCCTACAGCTCCTACGTCCCTCCCTATCTCTGTAACGTCATCCAGCCCCTACAACCCTCACTATATCTGTCACCTCCTCCAGTCCCTATGACCCTCCCTATCTCTGCAACCTACTCCAGCCCCTACGACCCTCCCTATCTCTGTAACCTCCTGCAGCCCCTACAACCCTCCCAATCTCTGTAACCTCCTCCAGCCCCTATGACCCTCCCTATCTCTGTAACCTGCTCCAGCGCCTACAACCCTATCTCTGTATCCTCCTCCAGCCCCTACTACCCTCCCTATCTCTGTAACCTTCTCCAGCCCCTACAACCCTCCCTATCTCTGTAAACTCCTTCAGCCCCTACAAACCTCCCTATCTCTGTAATCAACTCCAGCCCCCTACACCCCTCTCTATATCTGTAACCTCCTCCATCCCCTACACCCCTCCCTATCTCTGGAACCTAGTCCAAACCCTACACCCCTCCCTATCTTTGTAAACTCCTCCAGCCCCTACACCCCTCCCTATCTCTGTAACCTCCTCCAGTCCCTACACTCCTCCATAACTCTGTAACCTACTCCAGCCCCTACGACCCTCCCTATCTCTGTAACCTCCTCCAGCCCCTACAAACCTCCCTATCTCTGTAATCACCTCCAGCCCCCTACACCCCTCCATATCTCTTTATCCTCCTCCAGTCGCTAAAACCCTCCCTTTCTCTGTAACCTCCTCCAGTCCCTAAAACCCTCCTTATCTCTGTAACCTCCACCAGTCCCTAAAACCCTATCTTTGTAACCTCCTCCACCCCCTAAACCCACCCCATCTCTGTAACCTCCTCCAAGACCTAAACCCTCCCTATCTCTGTAACCTCCTCCAGTCCGTAAAACCCTATCTTTGTAACCTCCTCAAGCCCCTACAACCCTCCCTATCTCTGTAACCTCCTCCACCCCTACAACACTCCCTATCTGTTACCTTCTCCAGTCCCTACAACCCTCCCTATCTCTGTAACCTCCTCCAGTCCCGACAACCCTCCCTATCTCTGTAACTTCCTCCAGCCCCAACAACCCTCCCTATCTCTGTAACCTCCTCCAGCCCCTACGACCTTCCGTCTCTCTGTAACCTCCTCCAGCCCATACGACCCTCCCTATCTCTGTAGCCTCCTCCAGCCCCTACAACCCTCCCTATCTCTGTAACCTCCTCCAGCCCCTACAACCCTCCCTATATCTGTAACCTCCTCCAGCCCCTACAACCCTCCCTATATCTGTAACCTCCTCCAGCCCCTACACCCCTCCCTATCTCTGTAACATCCTCCAGCCCCTAAACCCTCCCTATCTCTGTAACCTCCTCCAGCTCCTACGACCCTCCCTATCTGTGTAACCTCCACCAGCCCCTACAACCCTCCCTATCTTTGTAACCTCCTCCAGCCCCTACACACCTCCCTATCTCTGTAACCTCCTGCAGCCCCTACAACCCTCCCTATCTCTGTAACCTCCACCAGCCCCTACAACCCTCCCTATCTTTGTAACCTCCTCCAGCCCCTACACACCTCCCTATCTCTGTAACCTCCTGCAGCCCCTACAACCCTCCCTATCTCTGTAACCTCCTGCAGCCCCTACAACCCTCCCTATCTCTGTAACCTCCTGCAGCCCCTACAACCCTCCCTATCTCTGTAACCTCCTCCAGCCCCTACAACCCTCCCTATCTCTGTAACCTCCTCCAGCCCCTACAACCCTCCCTATCTCTGTAACCTCCACCAGCCCCTACAACCCTCCCTATCTTTGTAACCTCCTCCAGCCCCTACACACCTCCCTATCTCTGTAACCTCCTGCAGCCCCTACAACCCTCCCTATCTCTGTAACCTCCTGCAGCCCCTACAACCCTCCCTATCTCTGTAACCTCCTCCAGCCCTACACCCCTCCCTATCTCTGTAACCTCCTCCAGCCCCTACAACCCTCCCTATCTCTGTAACCTCCTCCAGCCCCTACAACCCTCCCTGTCTCTGTAATTTCCTCCAGCCCCTACAGCCTCCCTATCTCTGTAACCTCCACCAGCCCCTACACACCTCCCTATCTCTGTAACCTCCTGCAACCCCTACAACCCTCCCTATCTCTGTAACCTCCTTCAGACCCTACAACCCTCCCTATCTCTGTAACCTCCTCCAGCCCCTACAACCCTCCCTATATCGGTAACCTCCTCCAGCCCCTACTACCCTATCTCTGTAACCTCCTCCAGCCCCTAATACACTCCCTATCTCTGTACACTCCTCCAGCTCCTACAACCCTCCCTATCTCTGTAACCTCGTCTAGCCCCTACAACCCTCCCTATCTCTGTAACCTCCTACAGCTCCTACGTCCCTCCCTATCTCTGTAACGTCATCCAGCCCCTACAACCCTCACTATATCTGTCACCTCCTCCAGTCCCTATGACCCTCCCTATCTCTGCAACCTACTCCAGCCCCTACGACCCTCCCTATCTCTGTAACCTCCTGCAGCCCCTACAACCCTCCCAATCTCTGTAACCTCCTCCAGCCCCTATGACCCTCCCTATCTCTGTAACCTGCTCCAGCGCCTACAACCCTATCTCTGTATCCTCCTCCAGCCCCTACTACCCTCCCTATCTCTGTAACCTTCTCCAGCCCCTACAACCCTCCCTATCTCTGTAAACTCCTTCAGCCCCTACAAACCTCCCTATCTCTGTAATCAACTCCAGCCCCCTACACCCCTCTCTATATCTGTAACCTCCTCCATCCCCTACACCCCTCCCTATCTCTGGAACCTAGTCCAAACCCTACACCCCTCCCTATCTTTGTAACCTCCTCCAGCCCCTACACCCCTCCCTATCTCTGTAACCTCCTCCAGTCCCTACACTCCTCCATAACTCTGTAACCTACTCCAGCCCCTACGACCCTCCCTATCTCTGTAACCTCCTCCAGCCCCTACAAACCTCCCTATCTCTGTAATCACCTCCAGCCCCCTACACCCCTCCATATCTCTTTATCCTCCTCCAGTCGCTAAAACCCTCCCTTTCTCTGTAACCTCCTCCAGTCCCTAAAACCCTCCTTATCTCTGTAACCTCCACCAGTCCCTAAAACCCTATCTTTGTAACCTCCTCCACCCCCTAAACCCACCCCATCTCTGTAACCTCCTCCAAGACCTAAACCCTCCCTATCTCTGTAACCTCCTCCAGTCCGTAAAACCCTATCTTTGTAACCTCCTCAAGCCCCTACAACCCTCCCTATCTCTGTAACCTCCTCCAGTCCCGACAACCCTCCCTATCTCTGTAACCTCCTCCAGCCCCAACAACCCTCCCTATCTCTGTAACCTCCTCCAGCCCCTACGACCTTCCGTCTCTCTGTAACCTCCTCCAGCCCATACGACCCTCCCTATCTCTGTAGCCTCCTCCAGCCCCTACAACCCTCCCTATCTCTGTAACCTCCTCCAGCCCCTACAACCCTCCCTATATCTGTAACCTCCTCCAGCCCCTACAACCCTCCCTATATCTGTAACCTGCTCCAGCCCCTACACCCCTCCCTATCTCTGTAACCTCCTCCAGCCCCTAAACCCTCCCTATCTCTGTAACCTCCTCCAGCTCCTACGACTCTCCCTATCTGTGTAACCTCCACCAGCCCCTACAACCCTCCCTATCTTTGTAACCTCCTCCAGCCCCTACACACCTCCCTATCTCTGTAACCTCCTGCAGCCCCTACAACCCTCCCTATCTCTGTAACCTCCACCAGCCCCTACAACCCTCCCTATCTTTGTAACCTCCTCCAGCCCCTACACACCTCCCTATCTCTGTAACCTCCTGCAGCCCCTACAACCCTCCCTATCTCTGTAACCTCCTGCAGCCCCTACAACCCTCCCTATCTCTGTAACCTCCTGCAGCCCCTACAACCCTCCCTATCTCTGTAACCTCCTCCAGCCCCTACAACCCTCCCTATCTCTGTAACCTCCTGCAGCCCCTACAACCCTCCCTATCTCTGTAACCTCCTCCAGCCCTACACCCCTCCCTATCTCTGTAACCTCCTCCAGCCCCTACAACCCTCCCTATCTCTGTAACCTCCTCCAGCCCCTACAACCCTCCCTGTCTCTGTAATTTCCTCCAGCCCCTACAGCCTCCCTATCTCTGTAACCTCCACCAGCCCCTACACACCTCCCTATCTCTGTAACCTCCTGCAGCCCCTACAACCCTCCCTATCTCTGTAACCTCCACCAGCCCCTACAACCCTCCCTATCTTTGTAACCTCCTCCAGCCCCTACACACCTCCCTATCTCTGTAACCTCCTGCAGCCCCTACAACCCTCCCTATCTCTGTAACCTCCTGCAGCCCCTACAACCCTCCCTATCTCTGTAACCTCCTCCAGCCCCTACAACCCTCCCTATCTCTGTAACCTCCTCCAGCCCCTACAACCCTCCCTATCTCTGTAACCTCCTCCAGCCCCTACAACCCTCCCTATCTCTGTAACCTCCACCAGCCCCTACAACCCTCCCTATCTTTGTAACCTCCTCCAGCCCCTACACACCTCCCTATCTCTGTAACCTCCTGCAGCCCCTACAACCCTCCCTATCTCTGTAACCTCCTGCAGCCCCTACAACCCTCCCTATCTCTGTAACTTCCTCCAGCCCTACACCCCTCCCTATCTCTGTAACCTCCTCCAGCCCCTACAACCCTCCCTATCTCTGTAACCTCCTCCAGCCCCTACAACCCTCCAAGACCTCTGTACTCCTCCAGTTCCAGCCTCTTGACCATCACCCGATTCCCATCGCTCCACCATTGGCGGCCGGGCCTTCAGCTGCTTGGGGGGTCCCTTAGCTCTGGAATTCCCTCCCTGAACCTTTCCCTCGCCCCCTGTTAACGACATCTTTAAGCTGTTAGTCACCTGTCTACTTTTGAAAGGCTCGGTTCCCATAGCAGTGAGGAATCTCTTATACCATGAAGGTGCTGAGTAATTGTAGGTCAATGTTTTGAACAGGGGACTAACTGTGCTGGCCTGGGGACAGCGCAGTGAGTGCCAAGTGACTGTTCAACCACAGAAGGCATCCATGGCTCTAAGCTGCAGCAGAGCCACACTGGAGCTGTTGGCAGAATTTGTGAGTACTCTGTGATTATATAGACGATTTGTACACTTATTTTTCACCAATCAAACCTTGCCCTCTTTCCCTTCTGAACAGGACTGCAGCCAGCGCTCGGTCAGTCTGGTGCCCAGTCTCGGCTGCATTGCTGCCTCTGCATGGACAGTGCAACCAACTCACTCCTGCCCACGTCCACCTCACAATCTCTCACAAACTGCTGGCTGCTTACGTCCTCAGTGAGTATAGGATACCCCTGACTCCAGGGACAGGGGAGCAGCTCTGACAGCTACTCACTACAGCACCACGAGCAAAATTAGGAGCTCACCGTGTGGGGGAATCACAGACACAGACCTGCACTGTCAGAGGGTCAGTACTGAGGGAGTGCCGCACTGTCGGAGGGTCAGTACTGAGGCAGCGCCCTACTGTCAGAGGGTCAGTACCGATGGAGTGCCTCACTGTCGGAGGGTCAGTACTGAGGGAGTGCTGCAGTGTCGGTGCTGCTAAGGGTGTGCTCCTGTGTGTGTGGTGAGTTTCAAGTAGAAACAGAAATTAAATCCAAACCAAATCCAGTTTTACTCTCAGGCTCCAGTTCCATTTTAATGAAAACCTTTGTTGATCTGTTAACGGTACCAAGTGGAACGGGACAGGGAGCTCCCTGGATCCACACAGTTCACTCCCTCCAAAACACTCACTCCGTTCACAGGTACCAGCACCAAAGTCAAATCCACAGGCAGGGCTACACCAAATTATACAACAGAGAGAGAGAGACGGACAGATGATCAATAATCATCAGAAAGGTCAAATCCTGTCAACTACTGAATGAAACGTTATATTTTAAAACCCAAATCTGCATGCAAAATTCTTTTTAATACAATTAAACATGGACAGGGATTGAACGAGCTCTGGTCTTGGCTCAGGCCTGGTCCTTTGTAATCATTAAACTGCACCGGTCTGGACCCAGCCTGGACCCGGCGGAGACCCGGCCTGGACCCGGCGGAGACCCGGCCTGGACCCGGCGGAGACCCGGCCTGGACCCGGCGGAGACCCGGCCTGGACCCGGCGGAGACCCGGCCTGGACCCGGCGGAGACCCGGCCTGGACCCGGCGGAGACCCGGCCTGGACCCGGCGGAGACCCGGCCTGGACCCGGCGGAGACCCGGCCTGGACCCGGCGGAGACCCGGCCTGGACCCGGCAGAGACCCGGCCTGGACCCGGCAGAGACCCGGCCTGGACCCGGCAGAGACCCGGCCTGGACCCGGCAGAGACCCGGCCTGGACCCGGCAGAGACCCGGCCTGGACCCGGCAGAGACCCGGCCTGGACCCGGCAGAGACCCGGCCTGGACCCGGCAGAGACCCGGCCTGGACCCGGCAGAGACCCGGCCTGGACCCGGCAGAGACCCGGCCTGGACCCGGCAGAGACCCGGCCTGGACCCGGCAGAGACCCGGCCTGGACCCGGCAGAGACCCGGCCTGGACCCGGCAGAGACCCGGCCTGGACCCGGCCTGGACCCGGCAGAGACCCGGCCTGGACCCGGCAGAGACCCGGCCTGGACCCGGCAGAGACCCGGCCTGGACCCGGCAGAGACCCGGCCTGGACCCGGCAGAGACCCGGCCTGGACCCGGCAGAGACCCGGCCTGGACCCGGCAGAGACCCGGCCTGGACCCGGCAGAGACCCGGCCTGGACCCGGCAGAGACCCGGCCTGGACCCGGCAGAGACCCGGCCTGGACCCGGCAGAGACCCGGCCTGGACCCGGCAGAGACCCGGCCTGGACCCGGCAGAGACCCGGCCTGGACCCGGCAGAGACCCGGCCTGGACCCGGCCTGGGCCCGGCGGAGACCCGGCCTGGGCCCGGCGGAGACCCGGCCTGGGCCCGGCGGAGAGCCGGCCTGGACCCGGCGGAGACCCTGCCTGGACCCGGCGGAGACCCTGCCTGGACCCGGCGGAGACCCGGCCTGGACCCGGCGGAGACCCGGCCTGGACCCGGCGGAGACCCGGCCTGGACCCGGCGGAGACCCGGCGGAGACCCGGCCTGGACCCGGCGGAGACCCGGCCTGGACCCGGCGGAGACCCGGCCTGGACCCGGCGGAGACCCGGCCTGGACCCGGCGGAGACCCGGCCTGGACCCGGCGGAGACCCGGCCTGGACCCGGCGGAGACCCGGCCTGGACCCGGCGGAGACCCGGCCTGGACCCGGCGGAGACCCGGCCTGGACCCGGCGGAGACCCGGCCTGGACCCGGCGGAGACCCGGCCTGGACCCGGCGGAGACCCGGCCTGGACCCGGCGGAGACCCGGCCTGGACCCGGCGGAGACCCGGCCTGGACCCGGCAGAGACCCAGCAGCGACCCAGGTGACATCGTGTCCCTCCTTCCCCAGGCAGAGTGACTGCACTGCTCCCACTTAGCAGCTGGTGCTGGGCTGGGGTTGTGGGGTTCCCAGTCAATCCACAGTGACACCCACTCTTCCCCACCCCCATTTCTTGGGTAATAATCTTTCGACTCTCCCCTTTAGCTCCTCCCAATTCCCATCAAAGACACACACGGTCCTGGTGCTGGAGTCAACAGCCAGAACAGAGTCTAACTCCGAGCCCCTCACACTCTGGCACCTCGCTACCATCACCGCCTGTACGGCTTCGTTCAGCAGCACTGTCCTCTCTGGGGGGGGCCTGGCTCAGCCCACAGCCCAATCGCCACTTCAAAATCAGCCACAAGTGCTTTTCAAACTCATTTTCCTGTACAGTTCCCCCTCCAACAGCGGGAACTATTTGTAAAGACAAGGAGCTGTTGCATGGGAACCTGCGAGGGTCTCACCCCCAGCTCCCTCAGACACTATGCG
>JANJGN010000869.1:0-250952 GCA_026770705.1 Isurus oxyrinchus | reverse complement strand
CCCCACCCCCACCCCCCAACACCCAACCCCCAACCCCCACCCCCACCCCCACCCCCAACCCCACCCCCAACACCACCCCCTCACCCCCCAGCCCCACCCCCACGCCCAACCCCACCCCCACCCCCACCCCCAGCCCCACCCCTCACCCCCACCCCCACCCCCAACCCCCACCCCCAACATCCACCCCAAACCCCACTCCCAACACCCACCCCAACCCCCACCCCCACCCCCCAACACCCACCCCCAGCGCCCACCCCCACCCCCAACCCCCAACCCCCACCCCCACCTCCAAACCCCAACCCCCACCCCCACCACCAACCCCACCCCCACCCCCAACCCCCAACCCCCAACCCTCAACCCCCACCCCCACCCCACCCCCACCCCCACCCCCAGCCTGCACCCCCACCCCCAACACCCACCCCCAGCCCGCACCCCCACCCCCAACCCCCAGCCCGCACCCCCACCCCCAACCCCCACCCCCACCCCCACACCCAACCCCACCCCAACCCCAACCCTCACCCCCCACCCCCAACCCCACCCCTCACCCCCAGCCCCACCCCCACCCCCAACCCCCACACCCACCCCCAGCCCCCACCCCCACCCTCACCCCCACCCCCAACCCCCACCCCCAACCCCACCCCCAACCCCACCCCTCACCCCCAGCCCCACCCCCGCGCCCACACCCACCCCCACCCCCAGCCCCACCCTCACCCCCAGCCCCACCCCCACGCCCACACTCAACCCCCACCCCCACCCCCAACCCCCAGCCCCACCCCCACCCCCACCCCCACCCCCAAACCCCACACCAACCCCACCCCCACCCCCAGCCCCACCCCCACGCCCACCCCACCCCCACCCCCAGCCCCACCCCTCACCCCCAGCCCCACCCCCACGCCCACCCCCAACCCCCACCCCCACCCCCAACCCCCAGCCCCAACCCCACCCCCACCCCCACCCCCAAACCCCACCCGAACCCCACCCCCACCCCCCACCCCCAATCCCACCCCCAGCCTCAACCCCCACGCCCACCCCGAACCCCACCCCCAACCCCCAACCCCACCCCCAACCCCCAACCCCCACCCCCACCCCCAACCCCCACCCCCAACTCCACCCCCACCCCCATCCCAACCCCCACCCCCACCCCCAACCCCCAACCCCCAACCCCACCCCCACCCCCAACCCCCAACCCCCAACCCCACCCCCACCCCCACCCCCACCCCCAACCCCCAACCCCCAACCCCCACCCCCCACCCCCAACCCCCAACCCCCAACCCCACCCCCACCCCCACCCCCACCCCCAACCCCCAACCCCCAGCCCGCACCCCCACCCCCAACCCCCAATCCCCACCCCCACCCCCAACACCCAACCCCCAACCCCCACCCCCACCCCCACGCCCACCCCAGCCCGCACCCCCACCCCCACCCCCAACTCCACCCCCAACCCCATCCCTCACCCCCAGCCCCACCCCCACGCCCACCCCCACCCCCAACACCCAACCCCCAACACCACCCACCACCCCCACCCCCCAACTCCACCCCTACCCCCAACTCCACCCCCAACCCCAACCCTCACCCCCCATCCCCAACCCCATCCCTCACCCCCAGCCCCACCCCCACGCCCACCCCCACCCCCAACACCCAACCCCCAACACCACCCCCCACCCCCACCCCCCAACCCCCAACGCCAGCCCCACCCCCACCCCCCACCCCCAACTCCACCCCTACCCCCCACCCCCAACCCCCACCCCCACCCCCAACCCCCAACCCCACTCCCACCCCCACCCCCACCCCCAACCCCCACCCCCAACCCCAACCCCCACCCCCAACCTCCACCCCAACCCCCCACCCCCACCCCCAACCCCCACCCCCATCCCCACCCCCATCCCCACTCCCACCCCCACCCCCACCCCCAACACCCACCCCAAACCCCACCCCCAACACCCACCCCAACCCCACCCCCCAACCCCCACACCCAACCCCCAACGCCCACCCCCCACCCCCCAAACCCACCCCCAACCCCCCACCCCCCACTCCAACACCCCACCCCCACCCCCACCCCCAACCCCCATCCCCATCCCCACCCCCACCCCCACCCCCACTCCCACCCCCAACACCCACCCCAACCCCACCCCCCACCCCCACCACCAACACCCACCCCCAACCCCACCACCAACCCCCAACCCCACCCCCAACCCCCATCCCCAACACCAACCCCCACCCCCACCCCCACCCCCCACCCCCATTCCCAACCCCAACTCCCAACCCCCACCCCCAACCCCAACCCCCAACCCCAACCCCCAACCCCCAACCCCACCCCCACCCCCAACCCCCACCCCCAACCCCCAACACCCACCCCCAACCTCCAACCCCACCCCCACCCCCACCCCCACCCCCACCCCCAACCCCAACCCCCACAAACCCAACCCCACCCCTCACCCCCACCCCCACCCCCACCCCCAACCCCAACCCCCACAAACCCAACCCCACCCCCACCCCCACCCCCAACCCCACCCCCACCCCACCCCCACCCCCAACCCCAACCCTCACCCCGCACCCCCAACCCCACCCCTCACCCCCACCCCCAACCCCCACCCCCACCCCTCACCCCCAGCCCCACCCCCACGCCCACACCCACCCCCACCCCCAGCCCCACCCCTCACCCCCAGCCCCACCCCCACGCCCACACCCAACCCCCACCCCCACCCCCAACCCCCACCCCCACCCCCAGCCCCACCCCTCACCCCCACCCCCACCCCCAACCCCCACCCCCAACATCCACCCCAAACCCCACCCCCAACACCCACCCCAACACCCACCCCCACCCCCACCCCCCAACACCCACCCCCAGCGCCCACCCCCACCCCCAACCCCCAAACCCCACCCCCACCTCCAAACCCCAACCCCCACCCCAACCCCCACCCCCAACCCCCAACCCCCAACCCTCAACCCCCACCCCCACCACACCCCCACCCCCCACCCCCAGCCTGCACCCCCACCCCCAACCCCCACCCCCAGCCCGCACCCCCACCCCCAACCCCCAGCCCGCACCCCCACCCCCAACCCCCACCCCCACCCCCACACCCAACCCCACCCCCAACCCCAACCCTCACCCCCCACGCCCACACCCACCCCCACCCCCAGCCCCACCCCTCACCCCCAGCCCCACCCCCACGCCCACACCCAACCCCCACCCCCACCCCCAACCCCCAGCCCCACCCCCACCCCCACCCCCACCCCCATCCTCCACCCCAACCCCACCCCCACCCCCAGCCCCACCCCCACCCCCACCCCCAACCCCCAGCCCCACCCCCAACCCCACCCCCACCCCCAAACCCCACCCCAACCCCACCCCCACCCCCAGCCCCACCCCCACCCCCAACCCCCAGCCCCACCCCCACCCCCACCCCCAAACCCCACCCGAACCCCACCCCCACCCCCCACCCCCAATCCCACCCCCAACCCCAACCCCACCTCCACCCCCCACCCCCAGCCTCAACCCCCACGCCCACCCCAACCCCCAACACCCACCCCCACCCCCACCCCCAACCCCCAACCCCACCCCAAACCCCCACCCCCAACCCCCACCGCCAACCCCACCCCCAACCCCCACCCCCAACCCCCACCCCAACCCCCACCCCCAACCCCCACCCCAACCCCCACCCCCAACCCCCACCCCAACCCCCACCCCCATCCCCCACCCCATACCCCCACCCCCACCCCCACTCCCAACCCCCCCCAACCCCACCCCAACCCCCACCCCAACCCCCACCCCCACCCCCCACCCACAGGAAATGAATATTACAAACATGTGAATTAGGAGCAGGAGAGGCCACTCAGCCCCTCGAGTCTGCTCCACCATTCAATACGATCGTGGCTGATCGGCCTGTAACCTCAAACCTGCATCCCACCCACCCCCGATAACCTTTCACCCCCTTGTTCATCAAGAATCTACCCAGATCAGCCTATAAAATATTCACAGACTCTGCTCCCTCCGCCTGTTCAGGAAGAGAATCCAAACACTAAACCATCTGGGTGAAACATTTCTCCCCATCTCTGTTTTAAATGGGCGACCCCTTATTTTTAAACACTGACCCCCTATTTCTAGAGTCTTCCACAAGAGGAAACATTCTCTCCACACCCACCCTGTCAGGGACCCCTCAGGACCTTATATGTTTCAATCAAGCCGCCTCTTACTCTTCTAAACTCCAGTAGATACAAGCCCAGCCTGTCCCACCTTCCCTCATAAGACAACCCGTCCACTGCGGGTATCAGTCTGGTAAACCTCCTCTGAAGAGTTTCTAACGCATTTACATGCTGCGTATTTATTGCACGAGGACAGGCTGGACATAAGAGAATCAGAAACCACAAGTAAAACTATGGAAGGAGCCCCTCTATTAACAGTGACCTTTAACTGGACAGAGTGTCAGGGCCAGAGAATTCTTCCCACCGTAACCGCGGACAGACAGAAGAAGGGAAAGATCCTCTCGGTGAAAGTGTGGCTGAACGTGTGGAGATGGGACATGGTGGCCGCATTGTAAAACGACACCTGGCCCCCCTCGTAGTCCAGGGGTTCACCGTCAGGGCAAGGGGAGTCCTTGAGGGGGAAGTGCCGGCAAAATAGGAGCTGCCGGGCAGCAGACACACAGTCCAATAGCCGGTCTCTGGCCCCAGGCTCATCGCCACCTTCCTGTTGACTGACTCCAGGGCTACTCCCAACTCCCAAGAAATCTTGTCCCCCACCTCCACCTCCCAGTAGTGCCTCCCCGACATGAATCCCTCCGACGCCAGGACACAGAGCCAGCGGTCAAACCTCTCCGGGGTGTTAGGGAGAGGCTGCCAATTATCTCCGAGGGTCACTCTGGTCCGGTCCTCAGATACAACGAGCAGGGGGTGGGCTGTTGTCGGGTCCAGGGTCAGAGAGGCTGGAGCTGCGGCAAGTCAAAATAACACACAGTCAGCAGTTTGAATCCTTACTGTGAGTTAATCAAACTCAGTAACTCTACTGTTAAACGCTCTGCCCTGCTCGATATTATTGACTGACTTTGTTGTGTCTCAGTGTTTATCAGTGAGACTGCGACTGAGAAAGAGAGTGTTTGAGTCAGGGGGAGGTGTACTGGGATTGTCACTGGCCTAGAGAGCAAAGGTGATGCTCTGGGGACCCAGATCCAATCCCATCACGGCAGATGGTGGAATCTGAATTCAGTAAAAATCTGGCTGACTAATGCCCTTTAGGGAAGGAAACCTGCTGTCCTTACCTGGTCTGGCCTACATGTGATTGACTCTTAAACACCCTCTGAACAGGGGCAATGAGGGATGGGTAATAAACGTCGGCCCAGCCAGTGACACCCACAGCCCATGACCAGATTTTTGATAAAGGAGCGAATGGAGAATCCAGGGAGGCTGAGGGAGGATGAGAGACGGGCCCAGGTGGCTGGTAGACACTAAGATGAACAAGAATGTGAAGCGTGGGCCAATCACACACTTACAAATACCGTTGGCAACAGAATCAGCCGGTCATTAAGGTCATTGTGGAGCAAGGCCTGGGGAACCTGGGAGATGTTGGCGGGAATGTCACTGGAGGAGGATTCAGAGCCTCCCCAGGCCTCAGGGGTCACGGGGTCAAACCCCACCTTGGACAGCTGGGAGGTTTTGAATTCAATTAATAAATCTGGAATAAACAAAAAGCGAGTTCATGAACCTTTGCTCCAAGATTTAAGGGAAACACACGGAGTAACTGAAGGTGCTTCACTGTGATTGGCTGGGATTAGTGTGAACACCCTCATTGCATTATTTCAAGAACAAAGGGAAGGAGCAGATAAGGCGAATGTCACAGGCCATAAAACTTCCTCAATGAGCCAACACACCGCGGATTCGTGGCTAAGGTCAGGCCATGTTGAGTCAGGGAATAAGTAGTAGGTTCGGTAGAAGGCTACATCCAGAGGAGGGAGTACAGGGAAAGGTGGTGACTTAGACTGGGCCATGGATGTCCCACAAGAGCTGGTGCTGGGGTCTCACTGTGTTATGGCCATTCACCATTTACATAAACAACCTGGATTGGGAAAGAATGACGGTGGTCCACAGCAAATTGGCTGCTGAGGGGTGGGGGACAGGGCCAGGAGGGGGACAGGGAGGGGGGGTTTGTTAATCCAGGGGAGGATTAATACAAAATACAGGAAGAGGTTAAGAAACATGAGGAATGGGCACGGGACTGGCAGGTGAACTTCATGGATAAGTTGGAACCTTCTTGGAAATAAAGAGTCTACATGGGAATCAATTGGATCCAGCTGAACACCAACCATGGAGCAGGATAAGGTCAGGAATGACAATCCAGTCAATGGGATCGACTTCCAGAGAGGATTGAAAATCTGGGAAGTCACACGGGGCAGAGTCTGCACCTCACACTTTGGACGAGTGACAGTCTCAGAACCCAACGAAGCAGATTGGCAGCAAAACCATCCTCCATCCAGAGGAAGATGCTGATTTCAAACACCAAAATCTGGACTCTAAACACTCCTCACCTGGGCCAAGGCTCTCTATCATTCCTTTCCACTCTGTGTACAGTCCGGGCCCCTTGAATTTTCCAGTCGGCAGGTTCACACTCACAAATGGAAGCTCAATTTCCTCTTCACTGATTCTGAAAATATGAAACAGTCCAAAAACTCTAGAACTCCCCCTGAACTGAATTTGAGTAGACACAAAGCCAAGTCACAAGCAGGTCCTACCTTCTGTCCCTGGACACAGCCATCTGGAATAAAGTAGAAACACAATTCTCAGGTCACAGGCGAGGGTCAGTGAGGAAATATTCCGAATTCAGCAGCGCACAGTGGAACTGGCAGCCCAGGAGGGAGAGAACGCAGAGACAAGGAGGGCTTTCAAAAGGAAACTCAGCAGGGGCTTGAGGAAATAGACTCAGAGGGATACAGGGACCGAGGGGAGGGAATGGGACCCACTCCATTGCTTTACAGAGAGCCAGGACCAACGTAATGGGTTGAATGGCCACCTTCTGAACCCTGATGACTCCATGGCTCTGTGAGCTGTTGTAAGAGGTCACCAAGTATAACGTAAATCAACCGTATCAGTGGATGGACAGCCCAGGACAGAAAGGGGAGATGTGGGTGTGTGTGATAATGTCACTGGACAAGTAATCAAAAGCACCAGGCAGTGGATGTATATCTATATATTATCACACACAGAGTGGTTGTATATCTATATATTATCACACACAGAGTGGATGTATATCTATATATTATCACACACAGAATGGATGTATATCTATATATTATAACACACAGGGTGTGGATGTATATCTATATATTATCACACACAGAGTGGATGTATATCTATATATTATCACACACAGAGTGGATGTATATCTGTATATTATCACACACAGAGTGGATGTATATCTATATATTATCACACACAGGGTGTGGATGTATATCTATATATTATCACACACAGAGTGGATGTATATTTATATATTATCACACACAGAGTGGATGTATATCTATATATTATCACACACACTGGCAGTGGATGTATATCTATACATTATCACACACACAGTCAGTGGATGTATATCTATATATTATCACACACACAGAGTGGATGTATATCTATATATTATCACACACACACAGGGAGTGGATGTATATCTATATATTATCACAGACACAGGCAGTGGCTGTATATCTATATATTATCACACACACAGAGTGGATGTATATCTATATATTATCACACACACAGAGTGGATGTATATCTATATATTATCACACACACTGGCAGTGGATGTATATCTATACATTATCACACACACAGTCAGTGGATGTATATCTATATATTATCACACACACAGTCAGTGGATGTATATCTATATATTATCACACACACAGAGTGGATGTATATCTATATATTATCACACACACAGGCAGTGGATATATATCTATATATTATCACAGACACAGGCAGTGGCTGTTTATCTATATATTATCACACACACAGGCAGTGGATGTATATCTATATATTATCACACACACAGGGAGTGATGTATATCTATATATTATCACACACACAGAGTGGATGTATATCTATATATTATCACACACACAGCGAGTGGATGTATATCTATATATTATCACACACACAGGGAGTGGATGTACATCTATATATCACACACATAGGCAGTGGATGTATATCTATATATTATCACACACAGGCAGTGGATGTATATCTATATATTATCACACACACAGAGTGGATGTATATCTATATATTATCACACACACAGCGAGTGGATGTATATCTATATATTATCACACACACAGGCAGTGGATGCATATCTATATATTATCACACACACATGGAGTGTATGTATATCTATATATTATCACACACAGAGTGGATGTATATCTATATATTATCACACACACAGGCAGTGGATGTATATCTATATATTATCACACACACAGAGTGGATGTATATCTATATATTATCACACACATAGGCAGTGGATGTATATCTATATATTTTCACACACACAGAGTGGATGTTTATCTATATATTATCACACACACAGGCATTGAATGTATATCTATATATTATCACACACACAGAGTGGATGTTTATCTATATATTATCACACACACAGGCAGTGAATGTATATCTATATATTATCATACACACAGGCAGTGGATGTTTATCTATATATTATCACACACACAGGCAGTGTATGTATATCTATATATTATCACACACAGGCAGTGGATGCATATCCATATATTATCACAGACAGAGGGATTGAATGTATATCTATATATTATCACACACACAGAGTTGATGTTTATCTATTCATTATCACACACACAGAGTGGATGTATATCTATACATTATCACACACACAGGCAGTGGATGTATATCTATATATTATCACAGACAGAGGGAGTGAATGTATATCTATATATTATCACACACACAGAGTGGATGTATATTTATATATTATCACACACAGAGTGGATGTATATCTATATATTATCACACACACTGGCAGTGGATGTATATCTATACATTATCACACACACAGTCAGTGGATGTATATCTATATATTATCACACACACAGAGTGGATGTATATCTATATATTATCACACACAGAATGGATGTATATCTATATATTATAACACACAGGGTGTGGATGTATATCTATATATTATCACACACAGAGTGGATGTATATCTATATATTATCACACACAGAGTGGATGTATATCTGTATATTATCACACACAGAGTGGATGTATATCTATATATTATCACACACAGGGTGTGGATGTATATCTATATATTATCACACACAGAGTGGATGTATATTTATATATTATCACACACAGAGTGGATGTATATCTATATATTATCACACACACTGGCAGTGGATGTATATCTATACATTATCACACACACAGTCAGTGGATGTATATCTATATATTATCACACACACAGAGTGGATGTATATCTATATATTATCACACACACACAGGGAGTGGATGTATATCTATATATTATCACAGACACAGGCAGTGGCTGTATATCTATATATTATCACACACACAGAGTGGATGTATATCTATATATTATCACACACACAGAGTGGATGTATATCTATATATTATCACACACACTGGCAGTGGATGTATATCTATACATTATCACACACACAGTCAGTGGATGTATATCTATATATTATCACACACACAGTCAGTGGATGTATATCTATATATTATCACACACACAGAGTGGATGTATATCTATATATTATCACACACACAGGCAGTGGATATATATCTATATATTATCACAGACACAGGCAGTGGCTGTTTATCTATATATTATCACACACACAGGCAGTGGATGTATATCTATATATTATCACACACACAGGGAGTGATGTATATCTATATATTATCACACACACAGAGTGGATGTATATCTATATATTATCACACACACAGCGAGTGGATGTATATCTATATATTATCACACACACAGGGAGTGGATGTACATCTATATATCACACACATAGGCAGTGGATGTATATCTATATATTATCACACACAGGCAGTGGATGTATATCTATATATTATCACACACACAGAGTGGATGTATATCTATATATTATCACACACACAGCGAGTGGATGTATATCTATATATTATCACACACACAGGCAGTGGATGCATATCTATATATTATCACACACACATGGAGTGTATGTATATCTATATATTATCACACACAGAGTGGATGTATATCTATATATTATCACACACACAGGCAGTGGATGTATATCTATATATTATCACACACACAGAGTGGATGTATATCTATATATTATCACACACATAGGCAGTGGATGTATATCTATATATTTTCACACACACAGAGTGGATGTTTATCTATATATTATCACACACACAGGCATTGAATGTATATCTATATATTATCACACACACAGAGTGGATGTTTATCTATATATTATCACACACACAGGCAGTGAATGTATATCTATATATTATCATACACACAGGCAGTGGATGTTTATCTATATATTATCACACACACAGGCAGTGTATGTATATCTATATATTATCACACACAGGCAGTGGATGCATATCCATATATTATCACAGACAGAGGGATTGAATGTATATCTATATATTATCACACACACAGAGTTGATGTTTATCTATTCATTATCACACACACAGAGTGGATGTATATCTATACATTATCACACACACAGGCAGTGGATGTATATCTATATATTATCACAGACAGAGGGAGTGAATGTATATCTATATATTATCACACACACAGAGTGGATGTATATTTATATATTATCACACACAGAGTGGATGTATATCTATATATTATCACACACACTGGCAGTGGATGTATATCTATACATTATCACACACACAGTCAGTGGATGTATATCTATATATTATCACACACACAGAGTGGATGTATATCTATATATTATCACACACACACAGGGAGTGGATGTATATCTATATATTATCACAGACACAGGCAGTGGCTGTATATCTATATATTATCACACGCACAGGCAGTGGATGTATATCTATATATTATCACACACACAGAGTGGATGTATATCTATATATTATCACACACACAGGCAGTGGATGCATATCTATATATTATCACACACACATGGAGTGTATGTATATCTATATATTATCACACAGAGAGTGGATGTATATCTATATATTATCACACACACAGAGTGGATGTATATCTATATATTATCACACACATAGGCAGTGGATGTATATCTATATATTATCACACACAAAGGGAGTGGATGTTTATCTATATATTATCACACACACAGGCATTGAATGTATATCTATATATTATCACAAACACAGAGTGGATGTTTATCTATATATTATCACACACACAGAGTGGATGTTTATCTATATATTATCACACACACAGGCAGTTAATGTATATCTATATATTATCACACACACAGGCAGTGTATGTATATCTATATATTATCACGCACAGGCAGTGGATGCATATCCATATATTATCACAGACAGAGGGATTGAATGTATATCTATATATTATCACACACACAGAGTTGATGTTTATCTATACATTATCACACACACAGAGTGGATGTATATCTATACATTATCACACACACAGGCAGTGGATGTATATCTATATATTATCACAGACAGAGGGAGTGAATGTATATCTATATATTATCACACACACAGAGTGGATGTATATCTATACATTATCACACACACAGAGTGGATGTATATCTATACATTATCACACACACAGAGTGGATGTATATCTATACATTATCTCACACACAGACAGTGGATGTATATCTATATATTATCACAGACAGAGGGAGTGAATGTATATCTATATATTATCACACACACAGGGTGGATGTATATTTATATATTATCACACACACAGGCAGTGGATGTATATCTATATATTATCACAGACAGAGGGAGTGGATGTATATCTATATATTATCACATACACAGGCAGTGGATGTATATCTATATATTATCACACACACAGAGTGGATGTATATCTATATATTATCACACACAGGCAGTGAATGTATATCTATATATTATCACAGACAGAGGGAGTGGATGTGTATCAATATATTATCACACACAAAGGGAGTGGATGTATATCTATATATTATCACACACACAGGCAGTGGATGTATATCTATATATTATCACAGACACAGGCAGTGGATGTATATCTGTATATTATCACACGCACAGGCAGTGGATGTATATCTATATATTATCACACACACAGAGTGGATGTATATCTATATATTATCACAGACACGGGCAGTGGATGTATATCTATATATTATCACACGCACAGGCAGTGGATGTATATCTATATATTATCACACGCACAGGCAGTGGATGTATATCTATATATTATCACACACACAGAGTGGATGTATATCTATATATTATCACAGACACAGGCAGTGGATGTATATCTATATATTATCACACGCACAGGCAGTGGATGTATATCTATATATTATCACAGACAGAGGGAGTGAATGTATATCTATACATTATCACACACACAGAGTGGATGTATATCTATACATTATCACACACACAGGCAGTGAATGTATATCTATATATTATCACCGACAGAGGGAGTGTATGTATATCTATATATTATTACACACATAGGCAGTGGATGTATATCTATATATTATCACACACACAGAGTGGATGTATATCTATATATTATCACACACAAAGGGAGTGGATGTATATCTATATATTATCACACACAGACAGTAGATGTATTTCTATATATTATCACAGACAGAGGGAGTGGATGTATATCTATATATTATCACAGACAGAGGGAGTGGATGTATATCTATATATTATCACAGACAGAGGGAGTGGATGTATATCTATATATTATCACAGACAGAGGGAGTGGATGTATATCTATATATTATCACACACACAGAGTGGATGTATATCTATATATTATCACACACAGGCAGTGGATGTATATCTATATATTATCACAGACAGAGGGAGTGAATGTATATCTATACATTATCACACACACAGAGTGGATGTATATCTATACATTATCACACACACAGAGTGGATGTATATCTATATATTATCACACACAGGCAGTGGATGTATATCTATATATTATCACCGACAGAGGGAGTGTATGTATATCTATATATTATTACACACATAGGCAGTGGATGTATATCTATATATTATCACACACACAGAGTGGATGTATATCTATATATTATCACACACAAAGGGAGTGGATGTATATCTATATATTATCACACACAGACAGTAGATGTATTTCTATATATTATCACAGACAGAGGGAGTGGATGTATATCTATATATTATCACAGACAGAGGGAGTGGATGTATATCTATATATTATCACAGACAGAGGGAGTGGATGTATATCTATATATTATCACAGACAGAGGGAGTGGATGTATATCTATATATTATCACAGACAGAGGGAGTGGATGTATATCTATATATTATCACACACACAGAGTGGATGTATATCTATATATTATCACACACAGGCAGTGGATGTATATCTATATATTATCACAGACAGAGGGAGTGGATGTATATCTATATATTATCACAGACAGAGGGAGTGGATGTATATCTATATATTATCACACACAAAGGGAGTGGATGTATATCTATATATTATCACAGACACGGGCAGTGGATGTATATCTGTATATTATCACACGCACAGGCAGTGGATGTATATCTATATATTATCACACACACAGAGTGGATGTATATCTATATATTATCACACACACAGGCAGTGGATGCATATCTATATATTATCACACACACATGGAGTGTATGTATATCTATATATTATCACACAGAGAGTGAATGTATATCTATATATTATCACACACACAGAGTGGATGTATATCTATATATTATCACACACATAGGCAGTGGATGTATATCTATATATTTTCACACACACAGAGTGGATGTTTATCTATATATTATCACACACACAGGCATTGAATGTATATCTATATATTATCACAAACACAGAGTGGATGTTTATCTATATATTATCACACACACAGAGTGGATGTTTATCTATATATTATCACACACACAGGCAGTTAATGTATATCTATATATTATCACACACACAGGCAGTGTATGTATATCTATATATTATCACGCACAGGCAGTGGATGCATATCCATATATTATCACAGACAGAGGGATTGAATGTATATCTATATATTATCACACACACAGAGTTGATGTTTATCTATACATTATCACACACACAGAGTGGATGTATATCTATACATTATCACACACACAGGCAGTGGATGTATATCTATATATTATCACAGACAGAGGGAGTGAATGTATATCTATATATTATCACACACACAGAGTGGATGTATATCTATACATTATCACACACACAGAGTGGATGTATATCTATACATTATCACACACACAGAGTGGATGTATATCTATACATTATCTCACACACAGACAGTGGATGTATATCTATATATTATCACAGACAGAGGGAGTGAATGTATATCTATATATTATCACACACACAGGGTGGATGTATATTTATATATTATCACACACACAGGCAGTGGATGTATATCTATATATTATCACAGACAGAGGGAGTGGATGTATATCTATATATTATCACATACACAGGCAGTGGATGTATATCTATATATTATCACACACACAGAGTGGATGTATATCTATATATTATCACACACAGGCAGTGAATGTATATCTATATATTATCACAGACAGAGGGAGTGGATGTGTATCAATATATTATCACACAAAGGGAGTGGATGTATATCTATATATTATCACACACACAGGCAGTGGATGTATATCTATATATTATCACAGACACAGGCAGTGGATGTATATCTGTATATTATCACACGCACAGGCAGTGGATGTATATCTATATATTATCACACACACAGAGTGGATGTATATCTATATATTATCACAGACACGGGCAGTGGATGTATATCTATATATTATCACACGCACAGGCAGTGGATGTATATCTATATATTATCACACGCACAGGCAGTGGATGTATATCTATATATTATCACACACACAGAGTGGATGTATATCTATATATTATCACAGACACAGGCAGTGGATGTATATCTATATATTATCACACGCACAGGCAGTGGATGTATATCTATATATTATCACAGACAGAGGGAGTGAATGTATATCTATACATTATCACACACACAGAGTGGATGTATATCTATACATTATCACACACACAGGCAGTGAATGTATATCTATATATTATCACCGACAGAGGGAGTGTATGTATATCTATATATTATTACACACATAGGCAGTGGATGTATATCTATATATTATCACACACACAGAGTGGATGTATATCTATATATTATCACACACAAAGGGAGTGGATGTATATCTATATATTATCACACACAGACAGTAGATGTATTTCTATATATTATCACAGACAGAGGGAGTGGATGTATATCTATATATTATCACAGACAGAGGGAGTGGATGTATATCTATATATTATCACAGACAGAGGGAGTGGATGTATATCTATATATTATCACAGACAGAGGGAGTGGATGTATATCTATATATTATCACAGACAGAGGGAGTGGATGTATATCTATATATTATCACACACACAGGAATTGTACATATCTATATATTATCACACATACAGGGATTGTATAAATCTTTATATTTTCTCACAGGCCTAACGGTTTCTGGCACCTTCATGTTTTCAAAGCAGCAATAAATCTGGACCAACTGAGGTCTCTCAGTCTGTTGCAGAGCAATGTCTCGTCACTATGTAAACTGTGGGCTAGACAGAGGCTGGACAGAGACAGGTAGCTCAGGTGAATGTTCAAACAGGTGGCAGACAGAGTGAAATGTGGGCAAGTGCCGGCTGGTTCATTCCTTGTAGGAATAGGCAAACAGGATATTTGTTTTTTAAATGTGTAACTTTGCAAATGTTGCTTTTCAGAGGGACTTGCATGGACCCAAACAAGGAACACAACGTTAACAAGCAGGTACAGGAATTAGGAAGGCAAGTGGCATATGTTGTCCTTCATCACAAGGAGATTGCAGTACAGGAATAATGAAGTCTCACTCCAGTTGTACAGGGATTTGGGGAGACCACATCTGGAATACTGTGTGCAGTTCTGGTCTCCACATCTGGAATACTGTGTGCGGTTCTGGTCTCCACATCTGGAATACTGTGTGCAGTTCTGGTCTCCACATCTGGAATACTGTGTGCAGTTCTGGTCTCCGCATCTGGAATACTGTGTGCAGTTCTGGTCTCCACATCTGGAATACTGTGTGCCGTTCTGGTCTCCACATCTGGAATACTGTGTGCGGTTCTGGTCTCCACATCTGGAATACTGTGTGTGGTTCTGGTCTCCACATCTGGAATACTGTGTGCAGTTCTGGTCTCCACATCTGGAATACTGTGTGCGGTTCTGGTCTCCACATCTGGAATACTGTGTGCGGTTCTGGTCTCCACATCTGGAATACTGTGTGCAGTTCTGGTCTCCACATCTGGAATACTGGGTGCAGTTCTGGTGTCCACATCTGGAATACTGGGTGCAATTCTGGTCCCCACATCTGGAATACTGCGTGCAGTTCTGGTCCCCACATCTGCAATACTGTGTGCAGTTCTGGTCTCCACATTTAAGGAAGGATAGACTTACACTGGGGGTGGGACAGTGAAGATTCACGAGGTTGGCCCCTGGGATGAGGGGATTGTCCGATGATGAGGGGCTGAGTAAACTGGGTTTATCATCTCGGGAGTTTAGAAGAATGAGAGACAATCTCATTGAAACACACAGGATTCTGAAGGGGTTTGACGGGGTGGATGCTGAGAGATTGTTTCCCCTGGTCGGAGAATCTAAAACACGGTGGGGGGGGTGGGGGGGGTCAGTCTCAGGATAAGGGGCCAATCGTTTGGGACACAGGAATGTGAGATTTAGGAGCAGGAGGAGGCCATTCAGCCCTTCAAGCCTGCTCCGTCATTCAATAAGATCAGGACTGATCTCCACCTTCATCACCCTTGACTCCCTCGTCTATCACAAAGCTGTCTGATTCAGCCTTGAGTAACCCAGCCCCCACTGCTCCCAGTGAAGACCATTCCAAACACACACAACTCTCAGAGAAAACATTTAAACATTTCTCTGTCTTCAAAGGGAGACCTGTTATTTTTAAAGAGTTCCCCCCCACCACCCAAGTCTAGATTTCTCCACAAGGGCAAATATCTGAGGTGGGTTCAGGCCTTTCCCAAGCTTGTGGTTCTAGCTGACTTCATATCCACTTCCTCCTTCAATCCCCAGAACACCGACCATCTCCAGACTGGCCTCAGCTCATCGGCTGCTGAAAACTTCATCCATGCCGTCTTTACCTCCAGACCGGACTCCCTCATCGCTCCCCACCTTCCTGAACTTCAACTCGCCCAGAACTCTGCTGTCCGTAGCTCAAGCCAAGACTAATGCACCCACCACACCTCTCCGCCCACAGCTAGATTGTCTCCCAATGTGATAATGGCTCCATTTTAACATTCTCCCTCTGGAGGACTCACCCAACCTGTATCCAAAGAGCTGTTTGGTAGCTCAGGACATGAGGATTGCTGATAAAAGAGACGTGTTGAAGCTTGTCCTCCTGCACTCAACAGGACACTTCACAAGAGGAAAACAACAATTTATACTGCATGTGAAGAGAGTGCTGATTGGTTGGCAAGTGGACCATGATTGGTCAAGGCGTGGAGAATTCTGCCTGGGCGTGTGGTGGACACAGTGGATGAAGAAAAGGTGGGAGAATGGGACTAGCTGCATTGCTCAGTCAGACAGTCGGAGAAGATACGATGGGCTGAATGGCCTCCTTTTATGCTGTAACCATTCTGTGATCATGCAGTTCAGTGTCACACCCTGGTTAAAAGTCGGTAGTCTGAAGCGGCCTGGGGCATGTTACTAGGTTAAAGGCGCTATACAAATGCAGGTTCCTGTGGAATTAGGGCTGGATTACACACTGGAACGGGAGAAAGCAGAGAGCAGAGGAATCAAGGCTGGATTCCCAGAGTGTTTGTGTTCTGCTCTGTAATCCTCCTTCACACTGTCTGGATCAATGGTTTCCCTATCAGGATAGGGAGTAGATCCCATTATGTAGAATAACAAAGGGACGTTAATGAGAAGTTGGGGGAGGGGGGGGTAGTGAAGTGGTGATGGGAAAAGGTTTGTGGGACAGAATTAAATGCCAGTGAGTGTGAGGCTTGTTTGCCAAGCTCCATCGTAAACCAGCCAGAGCTACCAACACCCTCTCAGAATGGTTCAGAGTCAAAAAGTGTGTTCGACAGCGGAAAGTCCCTTCATTGTATTGATTCAGCATCCGAGCAGAAACAGGAACAGAGGTGGACACACGGGTGGCAGGCGGCTAGTTTTGAATCTTCAATATGCTGTTGACATTATTCTGCTCACTATCTCAATGGAGGGGCTATAGGAGTCTGTGTTATTGTCCTGGAGAGGGTGCAGAGGAGATTTACCAGGAAGCTGTCTGGGCTGGAGGGTCTGATCTATGAGGAAAGATTGGATAGGCTGGGGTTGTTTTCCTTGGAGCAGCGAAGGTTGAGAGGGGACATGATAGGGGTGGATAAGATTATGAGGGACATAGATAGGGTGGACAGGACGGTACTTTTTCCATTAGTAGAGGGGTCAATAACCAGCGGGCGTAGATTTAAGGTAAGGGGTAGAAAGCTAAGAGGGGAGTTGAGGAGAAATCGTTTCACCCAGAGGGAGGTGGGAGACTGGAACTCACTGTCTGAAAGGGTGGTTGAGTCAGAAACTCTCGTAACATTTAAGAAGTATTTAGATATTCAGTTGTGTTACCATAGCCTCCAGGGCTATGGGAAATGGGATTAATGTCGTCAGAGCTTTGTTGACTGTCACAGACACAATGGGCCGAATGGCCTCCTTCTGTGCTGTAAGCGTCTAGGAGTCTCTGAGTTGGTGGATCAAGTTAACCGGATATTCAGTCCCCTGATCAGTGTCAACCAGGCAAAGTTGAGGCTCTGATTAACAGAGTTCAGCTTGAACAGGTCGATACTTTCTGCTATCTCAGGTCACTCATCGCAGGACACACAGAGAACAACAGAGAATTTCAGGCTGGACTTAACAAGGGCTGTGGTGTTGTGAACTCACCTAGGAAGGGTTCGGAGTAATCACAGCATCTCAATTACAATGAAGATTCATCTTGTGAAAGTGTCTGTGTGACAATGTACAGCTGTGGAAACTGGACCATCAGGAAGGAGTGACGAGGCTTATAGGGGGAGGGGGAGGGGGAGGGGTAGTGTTATTGTCACTGGACTAGTAATCCCAAGACCCAGGGTAATGCTCTAGGGACCAGAATTCAAATCCCGCCACAGCAGATGGCTATCTGCACCTTATCTGTCCTGTCTTCTACCCTTAATTAGCACATTCCTTTAGATAATATCACCACCGTCAACACCTCTTTGTTCTTTTGTCTGTGACATCTTTTGGTTATCTCCACCTATCACTGGCTGCTTGTCCCAACAAACCACACCTCCCACCACCCCCCACCTTAAACCAGCTTATATTTCACCCCTTCCCTATTTTTACTTAGTTCTGTTGAAGGGTCATGAGGACTCGAAACGTTAACAGTGTACCTCTCCGCCGATGCTGCCAGACCTGCTGAGTTTTTCCAGGTATTTCTGTTTCTGTTTTTGTTTTGGATTTCCAGCTTCCGCAGTTTTTTGCTTTTCTCACACAATAGTGATGTCCCTTTACACTCTGTCTGATCTACAACCGGTTCTGCACAAAGTGGTTTGGCCAAATGGTTGGTTGAGTTGTTACAATCAGTTCTGAGCAAGTATTCCACATACACGGTGAAGGATTCCTCCACGTTTGTGAAGGCCACACAGGATTTACATATCAACAGCAATGCTGTGTCCATGTGCCCACTTGACATTGCTAAGCTATTCACCAATATTCCACTTAAGGAAGCCGTAGCTATTAGCGCTGCAGCTCTGTATCAGGGTGATCTAGACCCACCACCACTGCGTGAATCAATACTCGCTGAGCTTATAAACTCAGCCACTCTCACAGTTGAGTTCAGTTTGAACAGTACCGCGTGTGTCCAAGTAGATAGTGTTGCCGTGGGATCCCCTCTAGGCCCAGGTCTCGCAAACATCTTTGTTGGGTTCCATCAGAAACATGTCTTGATGGAATGACACCTACCGATTAGACCCAAGGTCATAGCTCATCCTGCACTCAAATTCACCTTTGAAATGGAGCAGTCAAATGAACTCCCCTTCCTTGACGTACTGGTTGAGAAATCAGCCAGGGGATTCTCTACCATGGTTTACTGCAAGACTACCTTCACTGGTCATTACACACGCTGGGATTCTCACAGTTCCACACACTATATGATTGGTCCCATAGGGTTAAAATAGGGCCTGAGCTGTCCGCTCACCATACAAGTTTGATACTGAAATAGGCACATCAAAGACATCCTGTGGGATAATGGCTACCTTGACCAGGTCATTCATGCTGTATATCATACAAACTCATGATCATGCACAGGGTTGTCACTCGTGGCCCTGAAAAGTGTCCAGTCTACCTCAGATTACCCTGGAAGGGCAAAGAATCTTCAAAATGTCAGCAACAGGTGAAGGGGAAGGCAGCGATGGTGTACTGGTACTGCCGCTGGACCAGTAATCCGAGACCCAGGGTAACGCTCCTGGAATTTAATCTGGAATGAAAAGTCTGATGATGACCAGGAAACCAGTGTCGATTGTTGTAAAAACCCATCTGGGTCACTAATCCCCTTTAAGGAGGGAAATCTGCCCTCCTTACCCAGTCTGGCCTACATGTGACTCCAGACCCACAGCAATGGCCTCTGAACAAGGGCAGTTAGGGAAGGGCAATAAATGTGGGGGCCCAGCCAGCGATGTCCACATCCCATGAATGAATAAAGAGAAAACCAGCTGATTCACGCTGCAGTAGCAACACGAGTGGGTATTGGCCGCTAACAGGATGCTGCTGTCAAGCCAGAAAGACGCTGTGTCTATCACACAAATGAGTAATGTGGTGTATGAATTTCAGTGCCAGTGTGTTGCTGGGTATGTAGGCCGACTGGCAGATTGTATCAAACAGCAGGTCCCAGCCGCTGTTCACAACGGGCAAGGTACAGACTGTACACAACCAGCCCGTGCTTACAAAACTCAAAACACCGTGTCCAACATTAGATATGATTCTGTGATTGGACAGCACTTGCTGAACAATCCTGATTGTGCTAAGAATGAATCTGAAGTTGGTTGTCGGCGTATCAGTCCAGCTCAGTGTGGTTCACTTACCCCCTGCCAGAAGCCACACATATTCACACACAGGGCCCTGACTCTCACAGGCAGAGAAGCAAGTCCACGCATTGTGCTTTTTACAAGTAAACAAAAGCTTGGGGTCAGCCATTCCCTGGTTCATTCCCCATGGCAATGACTTGGTCAATAAATGTCAATCTGGTTTGAATTTAAACAAGAACTTGGCAGTTAACTATTCCCTGGTGCATTCTCCATGGCAATGCCTCTACCAGTTCAGATTCCACTTGCCAACCAATCAGCATTCTCCTCTCATGCAGTATAAATTGTTGTTCCCTTTACAATTGGCATTCTTGAGAATCTATCCTGACGATTAAAAGCTTCAACAGTAAGTCTCCTTTCTCAACAATACTGCAGTTCTGTACCACAAACGGCCACATGGGTATGCACAGGTGAAGCGAGCAGTTGGCAGATGGAGAATAACGTGGGAAAATGTGAATTTGTCCAAATCTCCAGATAGGAGCTGTCGGATGCAGTTATGAAATAATGGGATAAGGTGGTTGAAATGGACTGTTTCAGGTAGTTAAGGGGTTTAAAACAAAGTGCCATTATAGGATTAAATAATGCACCAGGGAGTTGAGGATCATTGCTCCCAGTGAATCTGGAGGCTGTGGGATTTATTTCCAATTTTCCTGATCGAGGTAGAAACGTTGTCAATATTCCAGGTGAGAAGGGAGAAGGTATGAAGGGATTTGGACCATACCGTTTGAATGTGCATAGAACGAGCTAGCTCTTGTGTAGTTATATAAAAAATGCAGCAATCCTCACTTTCAGAAACGAGACTGCATCTCCTTCCTCCATCTGTCTCTCAAAGTTCACTATCTCGCCCTCCATGCGATCCAGGTCCCGCTGCACTCTCTCCAGGCTTTCCTTCATTGCTTGCAGTGCCTCTGCCTCTTGTTCTTTGAGATTCTGGAGTAAGCGCTCCACCATCTCAGCGAGGAGCTGATGTGTCCCTGCAAGCTCTCCGACCGTTCCTATCCAAAGGAAAGGGGAGACGTATTGAATGTCTGGCGGCGATGAGAACGAAGCTAACCCGGGGATGCTGGGGAAATCAGCAGGCCTTACCCTGACTTGGGAAATCTGCTGCTCTTGCAGCTGTTGTCGGTCCAGAGATGAGGCTCTTCTGAATTTAGCATTTTCCAGAGTAGATTTCAACTTCACCTGGAAGGAGGAAAGTTCCTTCAGTTTGAATTTGAACGAGGGATGATTGAGCAAAGGGTGTGATGGAGGTTGTAGACTCCCATGGCTTTGCTCAAAAACTCTTCAGCTTGAACACCATTTGGCTAACAGGCTAATGCTCTGGGGACACAGGTTCAAATCCCAGCACAGCTGGAGGAACTTAACTTCAATTAATAAATCTGGAATCGAGCGCTTGCCTCAGTCATGGTGACTGTGACAACCATCATCAATTGCTGTAAAACCCCACCGGGTTCATGAAGGGAGGGAAGCAGATAGATTGGAACCCCACCGTCTGGAAGTTCCCCTCCAAGCCACTGACCATCCGGACTTGGAAATATATCGGCCGTTCCTTCACTGTCACTGGGACAAAATCCTGGAACTCCCTCCCTAACAGCACTGTGGGTGTACCTACACCACACGGACAAAATCTTGGAATGCCTCCCTAACAGCACTGTGGGTGTACCTACACCACATGGACAAAATCCTGGAACTCCCTCCCTAACAGCACTGTGGATGTACCTACACCACAGGGACAAAATCCTGGAACTCTCTCCCTAACAGCACGGTGGGTGTACCTACACCACACGGACAAAATCCTGGAACTCCCTCCCTAACAGCACTGTGGGTGTACCTACACCACAGGGACAAAATCCAGGAAATCCCTCCCTAACAGCACTGTGGGTGTACCTACACCACACGGACAAAATCTTGGAATGCCTCCCTAACAGCACTGTGGGTGTACCTACACCACAGGGATAAAATCCTGGAACTCTCTCCCTAACAGCACGGTGGGTGTACCTACACCACACGGACAAAATCCTGTAACTCCCTCCCTAACAGCAATGTGGGTGTACCTACACCACAGGGACAAAATCCTGTAACTCCCTCCCTAACAGCAATGTGGGTGTACCTACACCACAGGGACAAAATCCAGGAAATCCCTCCCTAACAGCACTGTGGGTGTACCTACACCACAGGGACAAAATCCAGGAAATCCCTCCCTAACAGCACTGTGGGTGTACCTACACCACATGGACAAAATCCTGGAACTCCCTCCCTAACAGCACTGTGGGTGTACCTACACCACATGGACAAAATCCTGGAACTCCCTCCCTAACAGCACTGTGGGTGTACCTACACCACACGGACAAAATCCTGGAACTCCCTCCCTAACAGCACTGTGGGTGTACCTACACCACACGGACAAAATCCTGGAACTCCCTCCCTAACAGCGCTGTGGGTGTACCTACACCACACGGACAAAATCCTGGAACTCCCTCCCTAACAGCACTGTGGGTGTACCTGCACCACATGGACAAAATCCTGGAACTCCCTCCCTAACAGCACTGTGGGTGTACCTACACCACACAGACAAAATCCTGGAACTCACTCCCTAACAGCACTGTGGGTGTACCTGCACCACATGGACTGCAGCAGTTCAAGAAGGCAGCTCACCACCACCTTCTCAAGGGGCAATTAGGGATGGGCAATAAATGCTGGGCGACACCCACATCCTGTGAATGAATTTTTAAAAGTTCGGGCCCATTATGTCTGCACTGACTCTCCAAATGAGCATTCTGACTATGTGCCATTGCCCTGTCTTTTCCCCATACCCCTGTACATTAGATGATTATTTGAATAGAAACAACGTCCTCTTGAAAGCCTCGATTGAACCTGCCTCCACCACACTTCCAGGCAGTGCATTCCACACCTGAGCCACTCTCTGTGGGAAAAAGATTTTTCCCACATCACATTTGCTTCCTTTGCAAATCATTAAATCTGTGCCCTCTCGTTCTTGATCCTTTTACGAATGGGAACAGCTTCTCCCTCTCTACTCTGTCCAGCCCCCTTATGATTTTGAACATCTCTATCAAATCTCCTCTTAGCCTTCTCCTCTCCAAGGAGAACAGTCCCAACCTCTCCAATCTACCCTCATAGCTGAAGTTTCTCATCCCTGGAACCATTCTTGTGAATCTCTTCTGCGCTCTCTCCAATGTGTTCACATCCTTCCTATAATGTAGCGCCCAGAACTGTACACAACGCTCCAGCCGAGGTCTGACAAGTGTCTTATATAAATTCAGCATAACCTCCCTGCTCTTGTACTCTATGCCCCTATTAATAAAGCCCAGGACACTATTTTCTCTGTTAACTGCTCTCTCCAGCTGTCTTATGATCTATGCACATTTACACCCAAGTCTTGTACCCCCTCCAAAATTTCACCCCTTATTTTATATTGTCTGTCCATGTTCTTCACCTCACACTTCTCCACACTGAACTCCATCTGCCCCCTATCTGCCCACTGCACCAACTTGTCTATGTCCTATTGAAGTCCCACACCGTCCTCCTCACTGTCCCCAAGCTTCATATCATCCGCAAACTGTGAAATTGTCCCCTGCACACCAAGATCCAGATCATTAATATAGATCAGGAAAAGCAAGAGTCCCAATACCGACCCCTGGGGAACTCCACAAACCTTCCTCCAGCCCAATAAACACCCATTGACCATTACTCTCTGCTTCCTATGTTTCCGCCAATTTCGTATCCACTGCACTTACAGTTACAGGTGAAATTTACAATACTCATTCCATGTCGAGCCTGGGGAGGTTTGTGGTTCCCAGTCCCTCGGTGCACTGTGACAGAAAGGTCTCAGACAGCGACCCTTCCCCATTGGGCCTTTGCGGCGGCTGCCCCAAGCTTTAGTGCATCCCTCAGCACGTAGTCCTGGACCTTGGAATGTGCCAGTCTGCAACTCTCGCTTGGGGACAAGTCTTTGCGCTGGAAGACCAACAAGTTTGGGGCAGACCAGAGAGCGTCAGTCACCGAGCTGATGATCCTCCAGCTGCAGTTGGTGTGTGTCTGGGTGTGTGTCCCCTGGGGAACAGCCCATAGAGCACAGAGTCCTGTGTCACAGAGCTGCTCGGGATGAACCTCGACAGCAACCCCTTGCATCTCTCTCCAGACCTTCTCTGCAAAGGCTCAATCCACAAGGAGGTGGACAGCGGTCTGGTCCCCACCACAGCCACCTCGAGGGCAAGGTGCAGGGGGGGGGGGGGGGGGCGGGTGAGACTCCTGGCGTGTGGGAAGGATCTGATGGAGAGGTGGTGGGGCGGGGTGGGGGGGGGGGGGGGGGGTCTTTCTCACCCCTAGCCAGGATATACCTCACCCTGTAGAGCTGGGCAGCTTGCTCGGTGCTCATGAAATTGTGGCTCTTGGGACCCAGACCGGCTGGGGCCACAAGACAGCTGACACACATCAGCCTCCTGTCCGTTTCACAGAAGACCTTCCCCAGGACCCCTGTTGATCCTGAGACCGGTGCCTGCGGGTTCCTGCCGACACTGGGGGACAGAGCCGCCCGGAGCGCTTTCGCTTTCTCTTCTGGCTGAACCTGTGTGCCGCTGGGCTGGGAGGGCACACAGTCCACCCGGAGGCACAAGTGGGCATCAGGCGTGTTCCCAGTTTCCCCACAGCGGCCCTTCCCAGTCGGGGTCCGTGACTGAAAAATCTCGTGAGCTAAAGACTTCCGAGGTGTGAAGTGCTGTTTCCGAAGCTGGGTGTGTGTCAGCCAGAGGCTGGCCCGCCTGAGTGACTGGACAGAGTCTGCCCTGTTAGACTGACAGAGGAGGCGGGAATTGGCGCTGTGGGGGGGGTCCTGACTCAGTCAGAGGGTAAGGGAAAGGGGAAAGGGGGGGTTAACTGCCCCCTTGTGTGGTGCAGAGCGCCTACCTGGCGGAAGGTGTGAGTGTGGAAGCAGTGATGAGAGAGACAGACAGAGACAGACAGAGACAGACAGACAGACAGATAGAGACAGACAGACAGAGACAGACAGAGACAGACAGACAGACAGACAGAGACAGACAGACAGAGACAGACAGAGACAGACAGACAGACAGCCTGAGCACCGCTGTGTGGACCGACACCCTGCACTGTCTGAGCGGAGCTGCACGGCGACTTGTCAAGTTGGACCCAGAGACAGGGACTCTCAGTGAAACATCCGACATGGACTCAGTCGCTCTCTGCCCGGTTTACAGCCTTCCCCAGAGAGGCTGCATCTGCACAAAGGGCTTCTGAACAATAACACAGCTCACTTCTACTGGGGTGTGAGACAGTGTGAACCCTCTCCCCAACTGCAAAGGCAGCTTTCTCTCTATCGCTGTCTCTGTCTCTGTCTCTCTCTCTCTCTATCTCTCTCTATCGCTCACTCTGTCTCTCTCTCTATATATATATCGCTCTCTCTCTCTCTCTATTTCTCTCTCTCTCTCTTTCTCTCTCTATCGCTGTCTCTGTCTCTCTCTCTCTCTCTCTCTCTATTTCACTCTCTCTATTTCTCTCTCTCTATTTCTCTCTCTCTATTTCTCTCTCTCTGTCTTTCTCTCTCTCTCTCTTTCTCTCTCTCTCTATCGCTCTCCCTCTAACTCTCTCTCTCTCTATCGCTTTCTCTCCAACTCTCTATCGCTCTGTCTCTGTCTCCCAATCTCTCTCTCTATCGCTCACTCTGTCTCTCTCTATATATATATATCGCTCTCTCTCTCTCTATTTCTCTCTCGCTATTTCTCTCTCTCTATTTCTCTCTCTCTCTCTCTCTATTTCTCTCTCTCTTTTTCTCTCTATTTCTCTCTCTCTATTTCTCTCTCTCTCTCCCCACCCACCTTGTTCTGTCTCTGTCTCTCCTCCTAGGGGTTGGAGGAGGTTAGAGATAGAGAGGGGCAAGATGATGTGGGTTTTGAAAGAAAGCTGACTGTTTACAAAGTGAGTGAGTGACTGCGAGCCAGTGCAGCTCAGTGAGCAGAGGGGGTAAATGTGGTACAGGACTTGGTGTGAATTCACACACAGGGTCAACACTTTGGATGACCTCCAGTTTACAGAGTAGATTGTTGAAGACCAGCCCCAGGGTGTTGGAATAGTCGAGTCTTCAGTTAACAGAGACAGGAATGAGGGTTTCAGCAGCCGATGAGCTGAGACAGGCTGAAGTCGGGCGATGTTAGGGAGGTGGGAAGAGGCTGTCTTCGTGGTGGCTGCAATGTCAGTTTGCAAGCTCCTCGCAGGGACAAGTCTGACCCTGATGTGGAGAGTGACCTGGTCAGCCTTTGGCAGTGGTGGGCTGGTGCTGGAGATAAGGGAGTAGAGTTGGTGGCTGTTACCCAGGGCAATAATTAGCAGGAAATCCCTGCTCAGCCAGGATTGGATGTTAGATAAGCAGTCCGATACTTCAGAGACAGTGGCCCAACCATAGCTACAACCCGGTGAGCATAGCGAGTGGGTAATAGAGATGGGAATAAATCCTTCTCCTTGTCCCCTCAGTGAAGGGTGATTCCAATGATTTAATGTCCTTTCAAACAGTGTTTGTGTTTCTTGAGGTCACAGTGGTGTAGAGCTGAAATCTCCAGGCCCAGGTCACAGTGGTGTAGAGCTGAAATCTCCAGGCCCAGGTCACAGTGGTGTAGAGCTGAAATCTCCAGGCCCAGGTCACAGTGGTGTAGAGCTGAATTCTCCAGGCCCAGGTCACAGTGGTGTAGAGCTGAAATCTCCAGGCCCAGGTCACAGTGGTGTAGAGCTGAATTCTCCAGGCCCAGGTCACAGTGGTGTAGAGCTGAAATCTCCAGGCCCAGGTCACAGTGGTGTAGAGCTGAAATCTCCAGGCCCAGGTCACAGTGGTGTAGAGCTGAAATCTCCAGGCCCAGGTCACAGTGGTGTAGAGCTGAAATCTCCAGGCCCAGGTCACAGTGGTGTAGAGCTGAAATCTCCAGGCCCAGGTCACAGTGGTGTAGAGCCAGAATCTCCAGGCCCAGGTCACAGTGGTGTAGAGCTGAAATCTCCAGGCCCAGGTCACAGTGGTGTAGAGCCAGAATCTCCAGGCCCAGGTCACAGTGGTGTAGAGCTGAAATCTCCAGGCCCAGGTCACAGTGGTGTAGAGCTGAAATCTCCAGGCCCAGTTCACAGTGGTGTAGAGCCAGAATCTCCAGGCCCAGGTCACAGTGGTGTAGAGCTGAAATCTCCAGGCCCAGGTCACAGTGGTGTAGAGCTGAAATCTCCAGGCCCAGGTCACAGTGGTGTAGAGCTGAAATCTCCAGGCCCAGGTCACAGTGGTGTAGAGCCAGAATCTCCAGGCCCAGGTCACAGTGGTGTAGAGCTGAAATCTCCAGGCCCAGGTCACAGTGGTGTAGAGCTGAAATCTCCAGGCCCAGTTCACAGTGGTGTAGAGCTGAAATCTCCAGGCCCAGGTCACAGTGGTGTAGAGCTGAAATCTCCAGGCCCAGGTCACAGTGGTGTAGAGCTGAAATCTCCAGGCCCAGGTCACAGTGGTGTAGAGCTGAAATCTCCAGGTCATCGGAGGTGCAGATACCTTTCTTCACAATCCACAGATCCTGCTTGGAGACCACTCAGGGGAAAGATAATCAGTGCCGTTCGGGGTGAAAGATGGAGCTGAATCAGATTCTTGCCTCCCTCTATGTGTTGATACAGCTGAGGCTGTTCGAAAAGTCCTTTCTGAGAGAAAGACCGGGGGAGCTGAAACAGCTCTGTTCATCTCTATTCTGTACCTGCAGACAGCAGAGGGATAATGTCTTGGCTTCAGCAAACAGTGACTGGTCTTGCTGAACCTTTAGAATATCGTAAACACTACCAATGGTCTTGAGTACCTTATCTAAATGGTGAGAGACTGCAGTGTTCTGAGATTCAGAGGGATCTGGGTGTCCTTGTGCATGAATCACAAAAGGTTAGTTTGCAGGTACAGTCGGTAAAGAGGAAACGAATAGAATGTTAATGCTTATTGTGAGGGGAATTGAATACAAAAGTAGGGAGGTTCTGCTTCAGTTAAACAGGGCACCAGTGAGACCACATCTGGAGTATTGTGTACAGTTTGGGTCAACATATTCAAGGAAAGATGTAATGCATTGGAAGCAGTTCAGAGAAGGTTTACCAGATCGTGAGGGGTGTTGACAGGGTGGAGGTGGAGAAGATGTTTCCCCTTGAGGGAGAATCTGGAACTAGGGGGTCACTGTTTAAAAATAAGGGGGTCGTCCATTTAAAACGGAAATGAGGTGAAATTTTCTCTCAGAGGGTGGTGAGTTTTTGGGACTAACTTCCTCAACAGGCGGTGGAAGCAGAGTCTTTGAATATTGTTAAGGTTGTGCAAGATAGATTCTGGATGAACAAGGGGTGGGGGGGGGTGAAAGATTATTGGGGGTCGGCAGGAATGTGGGGTTGAGGTTACAGTCAGATCAGCCACGATCGTATTGAATGGTGGAACAGGATCGAGGGGCCGAATGGCCTCTCCTGCTCCTAATTCACTTGTTGGTTTGGTACAGTTACAGAACAAAGCTTGAACAGCAACCTCACAGACAGGGAGTGAGACAATCAGTCAGGGACTCCAAGGAGGAAGGGAGAGTGGGACTGAGTAACCATCAGAAATCAGGATCCAGGTACCCGACAACCTGTGACCGATGACACGGAAGATTCACTGGTACAACAAATACAACTATTCCAGCCGACTGTGCGGAAGGTTTACTGAGTGTGTAACGTCCTTCACAAGGTACAAGATAACCAGTCTGAGACAAACCTGTCAACGTCCACAGCCTTCCATTGAATCGAGAGGCTGAAGTGATAATCATTGTTCACAATCCCCTCACAAGCAAAGTTATTCAGACCTTCACACGGACCACACTCACTCCGAGATAGATCAGTCGGTTAGTAACAGTCAGTGAGCATTCCCCTGTCTTTCACTCATACTCACTGTACAGTCCACTGTCTGTCTCACTGCTTAAGGAGCTGCTACATTTACAGCAACTGGAGTAGAACATTCAGCCCCTCAAATTGTATATCATTATTCAGTTAAATCGTAGCTGATCAGTGTCTGAAATGTATTAGCCTGTCTTTGATTCCAATGTATTAATAAAACTAAGAGTGTAGGAACTGGAGTCGACCATTCAGCTGTTTGAATATAGAAACAGGAATGGGATATTTCGCTGTTTGAATATAGAAACAGGAGTGGGCTATTTCACTGTTTGAATATAGAAACAGGAGTGGGCTATTTCACTGTTTGAATATAGAAAGAGGAGTGGGCTATTTCACTGTTTGAATATAGAAAGAGGAGTGGGCTATTTCACTGTTTGAATATAGAAAGAGGAGTGGGCTATTTCACTGTTTGAATATAGAAACAGGAGTGGGCTATTTCACTGTTTGAATATAGAAAGAGGAGTGGGCTATTTCACTGTTTGAATATAGAAACAGGAGAGGGCTATTTCACTGTTTGAATATAGAAACAGGAGTGGGCTATTTCACTGTTTGAATACAGAAACAGGAGTGGGCTATTTCACTGTTTGAATATAGAAACAGGATTGGTATATTTCACTGTTTGAGCCTGTTTCCATGTTCAGTTAGTCCATGGCTGATCAGTATCGGAACCCCATCTAACCATGTTGCTTTGAAAGCCACAATAACCTAACAAACATCAGTCTATCTCGCTGTGTGTGCTGTCCACTGCCTGGTCTTCACTGTGACAGTCACTATGTTACAACAGGTTTCCCTTGTTTCTAAAACACTGAGAAATCCCGAGGTTGCAAAACGTATTGTTGAAATTCAACTTCCCTTTATTTTCTGATAACTTTTCTTGTTTTAATGATTCCATTGGGATAGATCACTGCCTCCAGCACATCAGTTTCAATTAATTATTGTCAATGAAGAAATAGATTGACATTAAGGTATACGCAGAACACAGATATACATTAAAGTATATACAGAACTGGATTTACCTTAAAGTATATACAGAATCGGATTTACATTAAAGTATATACAGAACACAGATTTACATTAAAGTATGTACAGAACTGGATTTACATTAAAGTATATACAGAATCGGATTTACATTAAAGTATACACAGAACCCAGATATACATTAAAGTATATACAGAACCGGATTTACATTAAAGTATATACAGAACACGGATTTACATTAAAGTATGTACAGAGCACAGATATACACTAAAGTATGTACAGAACATGGATTTACATTAAAGTATAAACAGAACTCGGATTGACATTAAAGTATATACAGAATACAGATTAACACTACCCAACGTAGAGAATAACAGGCTGACAACCCAGAGACTAGTGAGATACTGTATAGTGTACAGATGTCTTCTGTCTGCATTGTCAGCCTGTGTCTCACAATGTTCTGTTCCTCGCATTTCCACTTCCTTCTCACTCAATGGCCATTGTGAATAGATGAGGAAAAATATCAAAACAAAAATAAAAAAAATTAAACATTTACCTGAACGTACTGTTTATATTGCAAATCTCATCCAGGGAGATACAAGCCACCCACCGGGGAGCAGCTGCAGATAGTTAATTCAGGAAACTAACTTCAACTGGTTTTTGTGTTCCTGGACTCAGCTATTCCCAGTAGTGTAGGAAAGTATAAATTCAGACACCGCCTGTGATGCGACTTTAAACAGAGTGCTGGAGTTTGGTAAGTTGAGGGAGTTAGGGGAAGGAGGTGCTCCTTTGCTTTTTCTAACTTTTCCATCCTGTCGGAGTTGGTTCTTGCTCTACTACAGAGGAAGAAGCTAATTCTTTGGTAAGTATCTGATAAGCAGCTGGTGAGTGGTTAAGCTGTATTCCTACAGTTTAAATTAGTACAGGAATTTGTGAAAAGATTAATAAAATACGGAAAAGAAAATAACTAATTGAATAAAATAATTAATTAATTAAAACACATTAAACGTGACAGAGCAGGTAAAACATCAGGGCTGCAGCAGTGTGGGAGCTGCTGAATTCCATTGTGATCCAGATAAGAGAACGAGGTAAACAAATACAGAGAAGGGACAGAGGCAATAAACAACCATTCAAAAATCACCTTCAGCACAAGGAGATTAGTCCGTTCCCCCCACCTCCGGGGGTGTGGGGTGGTTCCCAAGTGATCTGCTGTGTCATTGATCAGCACCCTCCCGTCACCCCCACCCCCCACAGGCAGGGGGCAGCTTTCAGGAATCCAGGAGGATAAACAGAAAGTCCAGGTAGAGTGGGGTCGTGAAGGAAGCTGGTGATGTGGCTGAGTGAGTGTGTGTGTGTGTATGTAGCACTGCACACGTTCCAGTTCACACAGGAATATTCCAGATCTCTCACCAATTCAGACTCCATTTCTGCAGGGAAACTCTCATCTCAACAGTTTCTTATAAGCCCTTCACCTGAAATAGAGATTTCCACAAATTAAATGAACGCCTGCTGATGGTCCAGGGAAGATTCAATCCCTCCTTTTGATTACTGGGGACATGGGCCACACTGGGGGATGGATCAGCGTCATTGGTCTGCGCAGTAACAGTGAAAGAATGCTCACATTCACTATAAATACTGCAGAAATCTTCAGACACTTTCAGGCTGTCAGTACACAGCAGCGAGAGGGATTCTAGTCCAGAGTGTGAGACCAGTTAAGGCCCAGTCAGCTTATAAAAGCTCATTACAATTTCCTATTGTGGACAGATGAGAATGTGAAATTCAAAAGCCAAAGACGTCAGCTGTGATCTTATTGAAAGGCAGAGCAGGCTCGAGGGGCCCAATGCTGCAGACGGATGTGGACAGGTTAGGAGAATGGGCAAAGAAGTGGCAGATGGAATACAACGTGGGGAAGTGTGAGGTCATGCACTTTGGTAGGAAGAATAGAGGCATGGACTATTTTCTAAATGGGGAGAGAATTCAGAAATCTGGAGTGCAAAGGGACTTGGGAGTCCTAGTCCAGGATTCTCTTAAGGTTAACTTGCAGGTTGAGTCAGTAGTTAGGAAGGCAAATGCAATGTTGGCATTTATTTCGAGAGGACTAGAATATAAAAGCAGGGATGTGCTGCTGAGCCTTTATAAGGCTCTGGTCAGACCACAGTTAGAATATTGAGAGCAATTTTGGGCCCCGTATCTCAGGAAGGATGTGCTGGCCCTGGAGAGGGTCCAGAGGAGGTTCACAAGAACGATCCCAGGAATGAAAGGCTTAACATATGAGGAACGTTTGAGGACTCTGGGTCTATACTCGATGGAGTTTAGAAGGATGAGGGGGGATCTGATTGAAACTTACAGAATACTGAAAGGCCTGGATAGAGTGGACGTGGGGAAGATGTTTGCATTAGTAGGAGAGACTAGGACCCGAGGGCACAGCCTCAGAGTAAAGGGAAGACCTTTTAGAACAGAGATGAGGAGAAACTTCTTTAGCCAGAGAGTGGTGAATCTATGGAATTCATTGCCACAGAAGGCTGTGGAGGCCAGGTCATTGAGTGTATTTAAGACCGAGATAGATAGGTTCTTGATTGGTAAGGGGGTCAAAGGTGACGGGGAGAAGGTGGGAGAATGGGGTTGTGAAACTTATCAGCCATGAGTGAATGGCGGAGCAGACTCGATGGGCCGAATGGCCTAATTTCTGCTCCTATGTCTTATGTTCTTATGGCCAACTGCTGCTTATATTTCGTGTGTTCATTGCTTTTGCACTCTCTGTCTCTATTTCTAAAGCCCAGAATGTTTTATCAACCAGTTTCTTAACCTGTCCTGCCACCTTCAACACTTTGTGCACAGATACCCCTAGGTTCACCTGTCTCTGAACCCTCCAGCTGTCAGTGGATATTCTCTGATAGGATCTCTCTCTCCCTCTCTCCCTCTGCTGGACTGCCTGGGAAATCAACTGGGATCTTCCTGTCAGAGGCATTCCTTTCCAAGTTGTGGGAAATCCAACTGCAAACTGGCTTGAGGGTCACTCTGGGGAAACCCCAAGGTGTTTTATAAGTACTTAGAGGAAAAGGATAACTTGGGAAAGAGTACGGCTGATTAGAAACCACAGTGAAGCAATTGACACTTCTCTGCATTCAATTGCAGCTGTCACAGACTCACCCATTCCACCTGCCTGTCTGTGTTCGTTCTCAAATTAGACACTGTCCTCCCCACAGCTCACAACACTTCCAAACTCGGCACCAGCTGCCTTTGTTACATTGTGCCCCACACACCCAGCTCTTGGTCATTCACACATAACAAGAGCAGCAGTGGTCCTCATGCTGACCCCTCGTGAACTCCACGACAAACCTTCCTCCAGGCTGAACAACACCCATTCATCACTGCTCTCTGTTTCCTGTCACACAGCCAATTTCACATCCATGTCCCTTTCATTCCATGAGCTGTAACTTTGTTCACAGGTGTCTTGTGCGGCTCTGTAAACCACATCAACACCACTGCCCTCATCACCCTCTCTCTTACAGCTTCAAAACATTTCCAGCCAGCTGGTTAAACATGATCTCCCTGAACAACTCCATACCGGCCTTTCTTAATTAACCGGCATCTGTCCAAGTGACTATTAATTTTGTCCCAAATGATTGTTTCTGAAAGCCTTCCCAGCAGCAAGGTTAAAGCCACTGGTCTGTACTTGCTGGGCTGCTGGTTACAGATTTTGAGGAACACGGGTGTAATGTTTGGAATCCTCCAGTCCTCTGGCACCAACCCTGAGTCTAATGAAGACTGAAAGATACTGGCCAGTGTCTCTGGAATTTCCACTCTCACTTCCCTCAGTTCCTTGCCTATATTTAACCTGCTCCTGTCGCATTATGAAATCGAAGTACAGACAGACTATCCAATACCTCCTGCTGATCAATTAAAAACCCTTCTAGTGGCTGAATGCTCTCCCCTTTCACCCTGGTCTGGGTAGCATCTTCATCCTTGATGAAGACAGGCGCAAAGTGTTCATTTAAGTCATCAGCCAAGGTCCCTGTCTTCATGTGCAAATCCCCTTTATGGTCCCGAATCCACACCCACTCCTCCCTTCACCACGCGTTCACACATTATATCCCTGAATACACCTTGTGGATTCCCTTTCATGATTGCTGACAGGCTCTACTCATACTCTATGCTTATTATTGAATTTGTCACCTCCCCGCTGAGCCAGCTCTCTTCAGCCTGGTCCTCACTCCCATTATCAGCCTGACATGTGTCACCTGCACCTTTTTTACTGCTTCATCTGAATTTCTGTCTCTCTCATCATCCAGGGAGCTCCAGGTTTGTGTGAAATACTTTTCCCCCTCGTAGGCAATGGACTCTGACTGTCTGGGAACTCTGTCTCTTCTGAAGCCAGCCCATGGGTCAGTTACAATGTTACCTGCTGACCCGTGGTTTTAATTTACCTGGACCACACCTGTTCGGACCCAATGAAATGGGTCTTTCTGTAAAGGTCACATCTGTAAACACTTCCCATGTGGACCCCTTTGTCTTCACCTCAATTCTATCTTTGTGTAGGAGACAAGGGGATGAAGAGGAGGGAGATGAAGATACTCACCGTTCAGTTTAGAGCTTCTGATTGTTGCTTTTCGCTTTATTCCCAGCACAATAGCAGAAACGAGTATTACCAGGGAGAAAGCAGGAACGAGGAAGAAAATCCAACGGTTTCTGGGCCCTTGAAGGAAGGAGTGAATTGCATTGAAACCACTGAGTTTCATTTAATTCCCAGTCAGTGCTCACAAATACTCAGACCTTCCTCCTGGATACAGGACCTGGCCTCACAATCTCATTTACCCCTCCCCACCTCCAGGGGGCTCCGACAGACCGTCCAGTAACTTCTTCACCTGGGGAGCACCATTCGGCTATTCGACTGTGGGGGGCACACACCAAACAGTTTACAGCAACCAGGGGCCGGCAGGGTAATTCTCCTGCTGCCCCTTGCCCAGGGAACGATGATGCTGCCCCCCCACCCCTCCCCCGACCTCCACCAGCCCACTCACACTCACTTTCCCAGCCTGGTCTTCAATCCTGCACCGAGCCTGCGGGACCGGAGCCCGGATTGGAGAACCTGCCTCGGTATCGTAAGCCTGCTGCTCAGGTCGCTGAATTTCTCCTGTCGCTCTCAGAGGGATAAGCCAGCCTAGTCTGTACCCTCTATGCTTCAGCCCATCATCAATGTCTGGGGACCATGCCACTGTGATTTAATGGGTAGAGGACAGGGAAACCACATGTTGGGACACCCCATACTCTGGGAGAATAAAGAATCCCGAGAATATTGGACCATCTGAACTGAGAGAACATTACACACTCACCTCTGTCTCCGTCTCCCACACATTTCCATTGTGAAAGGCCCACTCATTTCCACACTGACTGGGTTCTCCGCGATGCACCTGTAGGTGTGGGACTCCAGCTCACTCATGTTGCCCAGCGGTAGCACAGCTCCATAAAAGGTGTCATCGCCGATACCATCAGCCGATTGCCTTTCCCAGCGACAGGTAACGTCTGTTCCTCCGGAAGCCGAACAGTTCAGGTTACAGTTCCCAGTAATAACAACCATCGGCTGGGACACAGGCTCTGAAACACAGGGACATCCCTTCCATTAAAAGTTTTCCAACTGTAGAAGATATTGCAGACTGACGCTCAGAGACAGGATGGAGGGAGTGCCTCACGGTCAAAGAGGCAGTACCGAGGGAGTGCTGCACTACAGGAGGAGCGGGGTGAGGGAGAATTGGAGCTGTGGGAAGCAGGGAGTTTGGGGGCCGTGTACATAACAAGGGTAGAGGACAGTTACCAAGTGTAATCTGAATAGTTAATCGAATGTTGATCTGTATTCCAGGGAATTAGGACAGACGTGAGACAGTGGTGCCTGTGTTGCTCAGACCCTATCAGGGTAACTGATTACTGTTGTGGGAACCACACCTCAGCCAGGATCTACTGGAGGGGCTACAGCACATATACACCACAATTATTCCAAACGCTTAAATTAGGCTTCTTCAATTTGCCTTAATTCTGACTATTTAGGAAGCTGTGGGGAGAGCTAATCGAAGTGTTTAAAATGAATCAACATTTGGTATAAAATAGGGAGAAAACTTATCGAGTTTTGGAAGAATGTGGAACGAGGGAATACATTGTGGAAGTGAGAGCCAGGTCCTTTCACAGGGCAGGTCAGGGATAATGATTTTCCTGTGGAGGGGTTGGGAATCTGGAATTCTCTCCCACAAAAGGCTGGGAACGGATGTACAATTTCAACTCGTTATCCTGGATCCATCGATGAGTGTAAAAGGATCCAGGGTCGGGAAATGGAGTAGAGATGCAGATCAGTCATGTTCTAATGGACTGGTGGAACAGTCCAGAGGGGCTGAATGGAATCAGCCCATTGCTATATGTGGGGGTCAGCAATGAGTATTCTACCTGGTTCTCAGTACTCACCAAACACACGCAGCTCAAACAGATCCTGGTCATTGACCCTCAGCTGATCAACCAGGTAGTCCGTCTGTATCTCATACACCCCTTCATCATCAAAGTGCACATCCTGTAACTCAACAAAGCCATCTCTGTGGAACCGAACTCTCTGTATATACTGAGGATGAATCCGATATGGCGTCTCTGGGTTCTCCGAGTTCCAAGCCAGAACTTTTAAGCTGACCGGAGATTTGCGTTTAAATGTCACCTCATATTGCCCATCACTGTGGTAATTGATTGGAAACCTGACGTCTACTCCAACACGGAGATTAGTGACAGAGAACGGGGAGGCTGGCAGTGCCGCTCCACACAGAGTAATACAGTGAAGGACTGGAATAGAAACAGAATGAGAGTATCTATTATATAGAGAAATAAAACTAAACAGTGTCTGAGGATTGGAACTGGATCCTGAATTTAGACCAATTCACAGCCCAAGTCAGTCGAGTACAGAATGAGCAGTGTGATCTTACAGGAGCATTAGTGTTTTCTCATTCATTCATTGGATGTGAGCTCATCTGTCTGGGCCCAGCATTTATTGCCCATCCCTAATTGCCCTTGGGAAGGTGGTGGTGAGCTGCCTCCTTGAATCTCAGCAGTCCGTGTGGTGTAGGTACACCCACAGTGCTGTTAGGGAGGGAGTTCCAGGACTTTGTCCGTGTGGTGTCGGTACACCCACAGTGCTGTTAGGGAGGGAGTGCCAGGATTTTGTCCATGTGGTGTAGGTACACCCACAGTGCTGTTAGGGAGGGAGTTCCAGGATTTTGTCCGTGTGGTGTAGGTACACCCACAGTGCTGTTAGGGAGGGAGTTCCAGGAATTTGTCCGTGTGGTGTAGGTACACCCACAGTGCTGTTAGGGAGGGAGTTCCAGGATTTTGTCCGTGTGGTGTAGGTACACCCACAGTGCTGTTAGGGAGGGAGTTCCAGGATTTTGACCCATTGACAGTGAAGGAACGGTGATATATTTCCAAGTCAGGATGGTGAGTAACTTGGAGGGGAACTTCCAGGTGTTGGTGTTCCCATCTATCTGCTGCCCTTGTCTTTCTAGATGGTAGTGATCATGGGTTTGGAAGGTGCTGTCGAAGGAGCCTTGGTGAGTTGCTGCAGTGCATCTTGTAGATGGTACACACACTGCTGCTACTGTGTGTCGGTGGTGGAGGGAGTGAATGTGTGTGGATGTGGTGCCAATCAAGCGGGACTGCTTTGTCCTGGATGGTGTCGAGCTTCTTGAGTGTTGTGGGAGCTGCACTCATCCAGGCAAGTGGGGAGTATTCCATCACACTCCTGACTTGTGCCTTGTAGATGGTGGACAGGCTTTGGGGAGTTAGGAGGTGAGTTACTCACTGCAGGATTCCCAGCCTCTGACCTGCTCTTGTACCCACAGTATTTATATGGCTGGTCCAGTTCAGTTTCTGGTCAATGGTAACCCCCAGGATGTTGATAGTGGGAGATTCAGTGATGGGAATGCCATTGAACATCAAGGGGCGATGGTTGGATTCTCTCTTGTTGGAGATGGTCATTGCCTGACACTTGTGTGGTGTGAATGTTACTTGCCGGTTTTCAGTCCAAGCCTGGATATTGTCCAGGTCTTGCTGCATTTGGACATGGACTGCTTCAGTATCTGAGGAGTTGTGAATGGTGCTGAACATTGTACAATGAATGATATTTACCATTTGTGAATCACTAAATTACCTGCAAAGAGCCTGAAGATTTCCATTACTTTCCAATCAGAGTATTTGATCCTTGGATCCAATGTATCTGGAGCCTCCTCTCTGATCACAGCTCACAGTGGTGGGTTCTGAATATCACAATGATTCTGCAGAACAGAAAGTCTTCAATCTGTGCAATGAGAACACACTTCCAAATTCATTCTGAAATCAGATCTAAGAACACCTTTAAACACACTGTAAGGCCCAACATTTCGCTGGGCTCGGTCAGTGTCAGAGTGCTTTCTGCTGATCAGAAAAAGGTAAAGGATTGGGTATTTATGTCTAGTTTCTACTTGTTATTGACCCTTCCAGTCAACTGGTGAACACCAGCTCAAATTTCATGCCCATCTCAAAGTGACATCCCACAGATCCTGTCAGAGCTGCTGAGTCTCACCAGTGATTCTGTGTTTCACAACAAATAAATAGGCTTTGTCAGTAACACCCAGACCCCATGAACAGATTCAAATAAAGGGAAGCAGGGAAGAGACAGCGGAACGAGCGGGACCAACAGAGGGAAACAGCGTTAAAAAGCAGCAAGGGAAGAAAGCATTAACCCGGACTGTGACCACCTACAGACAGACACACACCCTGTCCACACTGAGTCCTGAATGTACTGACATTCCCGGGATCGCTCCCTGTCCACACTGAGTCCTGAATGTACTGACATTCCCGGGATCGCTCCCTGTCCACAATGAAGTCCTTACCTAGAATCCTGGATGTGAGTGAGCCTGGGATCGCAGACACTGAAATTCGGGGCTGAAATGTGGTGGATTTTATGCTTTCCTGTTGCATCGTTTAAATTTCACCGCTCAGCCGGGGTTCAGCCAATCAGAGAGCGCCCAGCCTGGGCCCCACCCCTTCCTGCTGCTGATTGGCCATTGGAAGTTATTATCCTACAAAGTGATTGGCGCAGAGCTGTAGGCGGCTGTGATTGGAGGGCACACACTGCCTCAATGGGACAGAGCAGTGGGATTGGTGAGTCTGGGAGACCCGGAAGGGGAGCAGCTGGTGTTTGGGGAAAGAAATGTCCTTTTTACCCGGTCCTGGGGCAAATCCCAACCTGGGGGGGAGTCAGAGGGGGAAAGTCCCTTTAATGGGACTTTAAATGTCTGTGATGGGGAGAGGGGGAGAGAGACAGAGAGGGGGGGGAAAGAGAGAAAGAGAGATTGAGGAAAGGAGAGAGTGAGGGGGGGGGGAAGAGAGTGAGGGGAAAGGCTAGAGAGTGGAAAGGAGAGAGAGATGGGGGAAAAGAGGGAGGGGGAAAGGAGGGTGGTAAAGGAGAGATGGAGGGAAAGGAGAGACAGGGAGGAAGGAGAGAGAAATGGGGAAAGAGAGAAAGTGGGAGATTCCCGGGATCACTCTCTGTCCACACTGATTCCTGAATGTACTGACATTCCCGGGATCACTCCCTGTCCACACTGATTCCTGAATGTACTGAAATTCCTGGGATCACTCCCTGTCCACACTGAGTCCTGAATGTACTGACATTCCCGGGATCACTCCCTGTCCACACTGATTCCTGAATGTACTGACATTCCTGGGATCACTCCCTGTCCACACTGATTCCTGAATGTACTGACATTCCCGGGATCACTCCCTGTCCACACTGATTCCTGAATGTACTGACATTCCTGGGATCACTCCCTGTCCACACTGATTCCTGAATGTACTGACATTCCTGGGATTGCTCCCTGTGCACACAGATTCCTGAATGTACTGACATTCCTGGGATCACTCCCTGTCCAAATTGATTCCTGAAGATAGTGACATTCCCGGGATCACTCCCTGTCCACACTGAGTCCTGAAGGTGCTGAGATTCCCAGGATCACTCCCTGTCCACACTGAGGTCCTTACGCTGGAATCCTGGATTGCTGAGTGAGCCGGGGATCTCAGACACTGGATATCACATTCCTTTAGCTAATATCACCACCGTCAACACCCCTTTGTCCTTCTGGCTGGGACATCTTTGGCAATCTCTCCTTGGCCCCCACCTATCACTGGCCCCCTATCCAGCTCCACCTGTCCCACCCCCTCTACCAGCTTCTATTCCACCTCATTTCTATATTCCCTCAGTTCTGATGGAGACTCAGAGGGACTCGGAACCTTAACCCTCCCCCTGTCCGCGGACACTGTCACACCTGATGACTTTCTCCATCACTCAAAGATGCATTGTTTAAAATCCCGGCTCAGCCAATCAGAGAGCGCCCAGCCTGGGCTCCACCCCTTCCTGCTGCTGATTGGCCATTGGAAGTTATTATCCTACAAAGTGATTGGTGCAGAGCTGTAGGCGGCTGTGATTGGAGGGCACACACTGCCTCAATGGGACAGAGCAGTGGGATTGGTGAGTCTGGGAGACCCGGAAGGGGAGCAGCTGGTGTTTGGGGAAAGAAATGTCCTTTTTACCCGGTCCTGGGGCAAATCCCAACCTGGGGGGGAGTCAGAGGGGGAAAGTCCCTTTAATGGGACTGTAAATGTCTGTGATGGGGAGAGGGGGAGACAGGGGGAAAGGAGAGAGAGAGGGGGGAAGGTGAGAGAGACGGAGGGGGGGAAGGCGAAAGGAGAGAGAGAGGGGCAAAGGATAGAGTGAGAGAGAGAGAGCGAGAAAGAGGGGGAAAGTAGGGGGGAGGAGAGATAGAGACCATAAGACCATAAGACATAGAAGCAGAAATTAGGCCATTCGGCCCATCAAGTCTGCTCCGCCATTCAATCATGGCTGATAAGTTTCTCAACCCCATTCTCCCACCTTCTCCCCGTCACCTTTGACCCCCTTACCAATCAAGAACCGATCTATCTCGTTCTTAAATACACTCAATGACCTGGTCTCCACAGCCTTCTGTGGCAATGAGGGGGAGAAGGAGAGAGAGAGAAAGGAGAGAAAGAGGGGAAGGTGGGAGAGAGGGGAAGGAGGGAGAGAGAGGGAAAGGGGAGAGAGAGAGAGAGGGAAAGGGGAGAGAAAGATGGGTAAAAGGGAGAGAGAGGGGGGAAAGGGGAGGGAGAGGGAAAGGAGAGAGAGAGAGACGGTGTGGAAGGAGGGAGAAAAGGGGCTGAGAAGGGAGAGGGGGTAAAGGAGAGAGAGATTGGGAAAGGATAGCATGAGGGAAAGGAGGGAGAGCAAGGGAAAGGAGGGAGGAAGATGGGGAAAGGAGAGAGAGAGAGATGTTTCCAAGAGAGAATTTTGCTTGAAACTTGTGGAGATGGGAGATGTAAATGAGTGGTGGAACAGACTCAATGGAGCAATAGCCTGTTCCTGCTCCTTTTCTTATTATCTTATCTGGTCAGATGATCTACTTTCACACTGTTGGTTCAGGGATAAACATTGGCCAAGACATCAGAGACAAATCCACCTTCCACAGCCATAGAATCTTTTACAGTCACCTGAGATAGCAGACATGGCTTCAGTTTAACATCTCATTTATAAAATGGCACCTCTGACAGTGCAGTCCTGCAGTGGAGTATCAGCCCAGACTTTACACTCAGATCTCTGGAGTAGGATGAATCTTCAAACATTTCACCCACAGAAGGAATGCTGGCACCTCGCTACAGTTGACATCAATGTTTCATTTTGGAAAACTAGGCAAAGAACCAAAGTCAACAGTTGGTTTCACTATAAAGAATGGAAGAAAAAAATCAGTTAAGTCAAGAAGCAGTAAATAGATGATGCCAAGATTTGGCGTTAATCTTTGTTGATCATCCTGGCAAGTTGTGTGTTGTTAAAACAGGCTTTCCACTATAAGCAATATAACTTTGGAATGATACAGAAGAAAGCATAGCTTTATTCCTGCTTTTGATGTTTAAGTATTATCTAAGAGAAGTGTTTGTGTAAGGAATTCCATAAGTGACTGGTAATGCACCCACTATGGGTGATTAAAGTAGCCCATTAGTGACTAGTGTAGGGAGATGGATTTATTAACAGTAGTATAGAAAGATAATGGTTAATAAAGCACAATCTTCCAAAGATTTGAGAATACTTAAGCTTTCTGTTTAAGAGAAGTAGCTTTGAAGTCAACAACTGCAACTGTTTATGTAAACAGTATGTTTTCAAAGGATTCAGGGACAGATACATCATGAGGTTTTATCTGTGACCTGTATTTTTGAAATAGGCAAAAATAAGCTGTATTGAGGAATTCAACAGTTCTTTGGAAGGTACATTCTGTGTTTAGTTAGGCCAATCACTGGTGCCAGATATCAATAAAATCTATTCCATATTCCACCATCAAGTGTCTTGTGCTTACTTGAGGCATGTCATGATGAACCATAGAAGGAAGGGAGATTGAGTAGTTGGATAGCTTAATATTAACAAAGTTCCCTAGATTATAATAGGAAATGGTGGGAGACAATGCTTTAAGTTTTTGAGATCCTGGTGAAGAAAGCTTTGGAGGACAGTGTAATGAGTCTTCATTTCAATATAGTGAGGATGTAGAGAGGACTTTTAGACCTTGTTGCATTATTCAAAGATTAAAATTAATTATTCATTGTAACTATAAAAGTATAAATGTTTCAAGTCAGTTTGCAAAATTTCCAATATATAGCAGTGTCCAACCAAGTAAGAATGCTCAATTGTCAGACAGCAGATTCACATTTCTGAATAATTACTTCTATTAAGTGTAAAAATATATACTTTCTCCCCATGATCCATCTAAGTAAAATAATGGCATTTAGAAAATCTTCTGGGAAATAAATACTTTTATTGATTAAAATGAATAGAAAGCACAACTATAAACCCACATGACAACTCAATATTTCACTGAAGCCAGCAGAATAGCAATCGCTCTTTCAGTGATATTGAACAACTCTTTTCTTTCTGACTTCACATTTTTCATTGATAATTACTAAAGAGAGAAAGCTTTTGATTATTGTTTTATTTGATCATGTTTGTGCACTTTTATAACATTAGAAATAGATACTGACAAGAAAATGTCATTGAGAAAGAAGCTTTCTGCTCAGGCCAAAGACTTAGCATCTTAACTCAACCTTGGATCCAGTCGGTTTGCCATAAGTACATGTGAGTACACATTAGTACACAGCCCATGCAATATCAATTCAGTTTGGCAGATGTCCAACAGCTGTTATGTTTATTTATTAATAGTGGAGGAGAGAGGTTGGCCATAACGTGAAGAGACAATAGTTCTTTTTTGCTGCTAGAATGCAAATTATGTGAATCTTCAGGTTGCAAATGATCTTTCTCCACCCATGTAATTGCCTGGAGTGCTGTATTCAGACAGGATTGTTTCTGCAGGTATTTTGTTGCAAACATCCATCCCTGTGCCCACACCTTCCTTCCTGGATACAGCCATGATTAGAACATCCATCCCTGTCCCTACACCTTCCTTCCTGGATACAGCCATGATTAGAACTGCAAAACTTAATCTCATCACTGCAGGCTACCAATCCATTCACAGACTCCAGTGTTTTGTGCTGAGAAACCTTTCTACGTTAAAGTAATCATCAATTAAGATTCATACAATTTCTGCACGCAGTTCAGAACCAAAACAAAAAGTGAAATGCGCACTTGATCTGTCCAAGCTGGGAATATTTCCCTCAGAGGGTGGGTGTAATTCAGTGATCCAGAGTACGTCTAATTCCGTTGCATAATTGTATTGTTTACTGCTCTAATTTATAGCTAGAGAAGTCTATACATACATTATCAGCAGAAAAAAAAGTGCGAGGTATTATAAACTAGACAATCCAATAAGGGAATTTTCTCCCGCTAAAAACTGATCTAACCAAAGAATTTGACCCAATATCGGATCAGTGCTGCTGCCAAATAATTTTCTTACTCCATCTACCAAATGCCTGGTTACAATTACAGCGGCGTTCCCTACAATTTGCTTTGATCATTAGAAATAGCTTTCTAATTTAATTTAAAGGGAAGAAACGACCCTTGACGCATCAAAAGTTGGCTCCTGTAAATCTTAAACATGCCACATAAAAGAATTCCTTTCCTCATCCCAAATTACCATGGCTAAAATCTTTAAACGCATAAAGCGACGAAAATGCTTTCACAGGTTTCTGTTTGCAGGAGAAATCAAAGTAATATTACTGGAGATGTTTACATACGATATTATTTCCGTATAATTTTAGGCACTATCATTCCATTTCCGACTGAAGCAATACTCAGTGCTATTCCGTTTAGTTGCAGTACTACTTGATATCCGTGGAGATATACAGCGAGTTCTCGCAGCTTTCAGTGATCTGAGCAGGAGAGCTAGCAGTATTGCATTCGATCGTTCCTGGTTATATTCGCAAACACATTAGTTATCATGTTTGCTAAGGTTTTCGAATATAATATAATCAATTTAATAACCATTGAATTAACACGATTTATTCGAAAGTTACACTTGACTGTAAATTCTAAGAATCGGTTGACTTCATAATAACTGAATTCCACAAGTGCAGCTTACCACAAGACTCCTCTCATTAAGATTAAACCATTAAAGTATGAACTAGGATGCAGTTTATTTTACAGATAATCTATCCTCAAATGCGTGGGAAGATGTGTATCTAAGTCTTGATTGTCCGTTAACGACTATAAGTCCCAACTAGTGTGACACACTGTCCCCGAAAATCCATCAGGATGCTTTCCGATACAATGATTTCTCATCTCTCCTGATTAATATTAGAAATCTTCCACGTTTCGCGCGCCAGACTGTAAAAATCGATCCGAGAATGAGGATAGAGAGCCGGTATCGCCACGTTACAACTAAAATGCTAGTTTGCTCTAAGTTTTAGCAAATGGCTTTTTATTGCGCCGAAGCCAAGAATGAACATTTGAATAATTGAGAATTAAATCATATCATTCTAACAGAGTGAGGCTACCAACTGCTTCTGACAACCAGAGGGAATATAATTCTATAGGAATATAATGCGTTTCGGACAGAAATGATAATATGAAGGAACATTCTCCCGCCGGCACTGTACCGAGTGTCTGAGTCAAATCCGTGGGCAAGAATTACACTCTACCCCCAGGGTTAATGATTCCAGTGATGAACCTGTTATACACCCCATGGGCCAAATGTAACAACGCGATCATTGTGGTGTTTACCATGAGTGAACATTCTGCTGCATTCCACACACTCCAGGACCATCCAGAGTATCTTTGCATTCCAGACGGTACAGCGTTTATATATCAGTATAAACATCGCTGAAGCTAATTTGGAAATGCTGGTATAATGAAACCTCTCTGTTTTATTGGGAAACGGCTAGATGACGTTTTTAACAGTGCAATGTGCACATCAGAAATAGAACAACGCTCCAGCAGATCCGAGTTGATCATTTTTGGACAGCAGATAGTAGGTGGGGGGTTTGCAGTATAGCGAACACAATGGCTCCTTTCAATGCGATTATATACACTTGTCAACGATCGAAGTCAATATTTATCAATTATCGGCAGTCGATGATTTGTAGATTGTAAAAAAAACTCAGTTTACCGCTTCCAGTTCGCGCTGTTTTCAACGGCGTCGTGAGACAAAGGCATGTTTGTGAGGATTAACCAGGCGCACAAGCCGTGTTAATTCTCTAACTGAAAACAGCTCACCCTGTCACTTCACTTTTTTAGGCTTTCAGAACGACCAGCAGGACTCAAAGAACTCGCTTACTGCAGCAGAGTTGTCAAATCTATAAAGATTTCAATCAAACAGAACAACAGAGGCCAGGCTGCACTGGTGCAGAAAATAAGATGCACCGCTTGACGTCCTTTATGTTTCTGGATGCACAAGGTAAAGGCTCAACGTGCCTGTTACCTGGGGAATTGTTTTCACAAGCTGACATTATTTCTTGGCGAACTGAGCTGCAGCAGTTGAACAGAGCAGGATGCTGAGTTCCAGAGACGCGGTCATCCCCTGTCGCTTCGAAAAAGCGAGACAAAAATCGCAGGCGAATAGCTTTGTGTTAAACCTAAAACCTGCCTCCTCAATATTTAAAAACAAAAAAAAACTGCGGATGCTGGAAATCCAAAACAAAAACAGAATTACCTGGAAAAACTCAGCAGGTCTGGCAGCATCGGCGGAGAAGAAAAGAGTTGACGTTTCGAGTCTTCATGACCCTTCGACAGAACTTGATTTCGAGTCCAGGAAAGAGTTGAAATATAAGCTGGTTTAAGGTGTGTGTGTGGGGGGGCAGAGAGAGAGAGAGAGAGAGACAGAGGTGCTTGTGTAGACAAACAAGCAGTGATAGAAGCAGATCATCAAAAGATGTCAGTGACAATGGGACAAAAGAACACATAGGTGTTAAAGTTAAAGTTGGTGATATTATCTAAACGAATGTGCTAATTAAGAATGGATGGTAGGGCACTCAAGGTACAGCTCTAGTGGGGGTGGGGAGAGTGTAAAAGATTTTAAAATATTTAAAATAATGGAAATAGGTGGGAAAAGAAAAATCTATAAAATTTATTGTAAAAAACAAAAGGAAGGGGGAAACAGAAAGGGGGTGGGGATGGGGGAGGGAGCTCACGACCTAAAGTTGTTGAATTCAATATTCAGACCGGAAGGCTGTAAGGTGCCTAGTCGGAAGATGAGGTGTTGTTCCTCCAGTTTGTGTTGGGCTTCACTGGAACAATGCAGCAAGCCAAGGACAGACATGTGGGCAAGAGAGCAGGGTGGAGTGTTAAAATGGCAAGCGACAGGGAGGTTTGGGTCATTCTTGCAGACAGACCGCAGGTGTTCTGCAAAGCGGTCGCCCAGTTTACGTTTGGTCTCTCCAATGTAGAGGAGACCACATTGGGAGCAACGAATGCAGTAGACTAAGTTGGGGGAAATGCAAGTGAAATGCTGCTTCACTTGAAAGGAGTGTTTGGGCCCTTGGACGGTGAGGAGAGAGGAAGTGAAGGGGCAGGTGTTACATCTTTTGCGTGGGCATGGGGTGGTGCCATAGGAGGGGGTTGAGGAGTAGGGGGTGATGGAGGAGTGGACCAGGGTGTCCCGGAGGGAGCGATCCCTACAGAATGCTGATAGGGGGGGTGAAGGGTCATGAGGACTCGAAACATCAACTCTTTTCTTCTCCGCCGATGCTGCCAGACCCGCTGAGATTTTTTAGAAGGAAAGACCTGTTTGCATTAGCTGAGGGGACAATTACCAGGAGGAACAGATTGAAGGGGATCGGTAGAAGGATTAAAGAGGACATGAGGAATAACATTTTCACCCAGAGGGCGATGGGTGTCTGGAACTCGCTGCTTGAACTGGTAGCTGAGACTGAAACGCTGAATTCATTGAGAAGGGATGTGGATCTGAAGCGCTGGAACCTGCACGATTGTGGATCAGGGGCTGGAAAGTGGGATTAAAATGAGCGGCTCCTTTCGTTATTCCCTTTCTCGGCTGGCGCAGACACAATGGGCTGAATGGCCTCTTTCTGCACGGTAACGTTTCTATGGTTCTATTCTTCCTTAGATAAGGAGGCCAAAACTGTGCAGTCTCACCAAGGCTCTATATAACTGCAGCTAGACACCTTCACTCTGATACTCAAATCTTCTCGCGATGAAGGCCAACATACATTTCCCTCCCTAATTACTTGTTGAACCTGCGCACTAGCTTTTAGTGACTCATGAACAAGGACACCCAGGTCCCTTTGGACACCCGCACTTCCCAACCTCTCACCATTTAAGAAATAGTCTACCCTTCTGTTTTCCCTACCAAAGTGAATAACCTCACACTTATTCACGTTATATTCCATCTGCCATGTTCTAGCCCGTTCACTTAGCCTGTCCAAGTCCTTTAGAAGCCTCCTTGAATCCTCCTCATGACTCACAATCCCACCGAGTATTATGTCATCAGCAAATCTGGAAATATTACAATTGGGCCCCAAATCCCAATCATTGATCTGGATTGTGAAGAGTTGTGGTCCCAGCACTGATCCTTGTGGTACCCCCACTAGAAACAGCCTGTCACCATGAGAATGACCCATTTATATTACCCCAAATCCCATGTGCTCTAATTTCACTTACCAATCTCCTGTGTGGTACCTTACGGCCAGGATATTGAGGTCGGAGAGTGGGAGCAGGGGGTAGGGTCCGCTCACTGACATGTAAAATGACGCAGGGTGACATAGGGCAGAACTCCTGGTGTCACCCCCACCTCATTTCCATTTTCAGGTGGATGCGGGTGCAGCTGAATCAGCTGTGCACACCCCTCCTCCCGACCTGTCAATGACCTATTGAGGCCATTTCCAAACTCATGGCAGTAATTGATGGAGCTGCCTGTCTAACATTAACGTTGGTGCGCAGACCAGGAGACCGAGCAGGCTTCAGATAAAACCTGAAACCCCTTCCACAGCTGGGATGATGTTACATGAGGGTATTTTAAAATTTAAGAGATGTTTAAATAGAAATGATGGACATGTCCCAACTCAGGTGACAGCGTCTCATCAGGGGACATGTCAGGGAAATTCTATTGTTGTCCATTGACCAGTTTTGAATTAGGAACCGATCTCCCTGAGGCAGCTCTTAGACATGAGAGAGAGGGTTCCCTCACCCATCAACTTACTGAATGCTGGAGCAGGATCGAGGGGCTGAGTGGCCTGATCCTGTTCCTAATTCACATGTTGGTTTGATACAGTTACAGAACAAAGCATGAACAGCAACCTCACAGACAGGGAGTGAGACAATCAGTCAGGGACTCCAAGGAGGGAGGGAGAGTGGGACTGAGTAACCATCAGAAATCAGGATCCAGGTACCCGACAACCTGTGACCGATGACACGGAAGATTCACTCGTACAACAAATACAACTATTCCAGCCGACTGTGTGGAAGGTTTACTGAGTGTGTAACGTCCTTCACAAGGTACAAGTTAACCAGTCTGAGACAAACCTGTCAATGTCCACAGCCTTCCATTGAATCGAGAGGCTGAAGTGATTATCATTGTTCACAATCCCCTCACAAGCAAAGTTATTCAGACCTTCACACGGACCACAATCACTCCGAGATAGATCAGTCGGTTAGCAAAAGTCAGTGAGCATTCCCCTGTCTTTAACTCATACTCACTGTACTGTCCACTGCCTGACTCACTGCTTAAGGGGCTGGTACATGTACAGCAACTGGAGTAGGACATTGAGCCCATCAAACTGAACATCATTATTCAGTTAAATCATAGCTGAACAGTGTCTGAAATGTATTAGCCTGTCTTTGATTCCAATGTATTAATAAAACTAAGAGTGTAGGAAATGGAGTCAACCAGTCAGCTGTTTGATTATAGAAAAAGGAGGGGGTATTTCACTATTGAATATAGAAAGAGGAGTGGGCTATTTCACTGTTTGAATAAAGAAACAGGAGTGGGATATTTCACTGTTGAATATAGAAACAGGAGTGGGCTATTTCACTGTTTGAATATAGAAAAAGGAGTGGGATATTTCACTGTTGAATATAGAAAGAGGAGTGGGTTATTTCACTGTTTGAATATAGAAAGAGGAGTGGGTTATTTCACTGTTTGAATATAGAAAGAGGAGTGGGCTATATCACTGCTTGAATATAGAAACAGGAGTGGGCTATTTCACTGTTTGAATATAGAAACAGGAGTGTGCTATTTCACTGTTTGAATATAGAAAGAGGAGTGGGTTATTTCACTGTTTGAATATAGAAACAGGAGTGGGCTATTTCACTGTTTGAATATAGAAAGAGGAGTGGGTTATTTCACTGTTTGAATATAGAAAGAGGAGTGGGCTATATCACTGCTTGAATATAGAAACAGGAGTGGGCTATTTCGCTGTTTGAATATAGAAACAGGAGTGGGCTATTTCACTGTTTGAATATAGAAACAGGAGTGGGCTATTTCACTGTTTGAATATAGAAAGAGGAGTGGGCTATTTCACTGTTTGAATATAGAAACAGGAGTGGGCTATTTCACTGTTTGAATATAGAAAGAGGAGTGGGTTATTTCACTGTTTGAATATAGAAAGAGGAGTGGGCTATATCACTGCTTGAATATAGAAACAGGAGTGGGCTATTTCACTGTTTGAATATAGAAAGAGGAGTAGACTATTTCACTGTTTGAATAAAGAAACAGGATTGGGCTATTTCACTGTTTGAATATAGAAACAGGAGTGGGCTATTTCGCTGTTTGAATATAGAAACAGGAGTGGGCTATTTCACTGTTTGAATATAGAAACAGGAGTGGGCTATTTCACTGTTTGAATATAGAAACAGGAGTGGGCTATTTCGCTGTTTGAATATAGAAACAGGAGTGGGCTATTTCACTGTTTGAATATAGAAACAGGAGTGGGCTATTTCACTGTTTGAATATAGAAACAGGAGTGGGCTATTTCACTGTTTGAATATAGAAACAGGATTGGGCTATTTCACTGTTTGAATATAGAAAAAGGAGTGGGCTATTTCACTGTTTGAATATAGAAAGAGGAGTGGGCTATTTCACTGTTTGAATATAGAAACAGGAGTGGGCTATTTCACTGTTTGAATATAGAAACAGGAGTGGGCTATTTCACTGTTTGAATATAGAAAGAGGAGTGGGCTATTTCACTGTTTGAATATAGAAACAGGAGTGGGCTATTTCACTGTTTGAATATAGAAAGAGGAGTGGGTTATTTCACTGTTTGAATATAGAAAGAGGAGTGGGCTATATCACTGCTTGAATATAGAAACAGGAGTGGGCTATTTCACTGTTTGAATATAGAAAGAGGAGTAGACTATTTCACTGTTTGAATAAAGAAACAGGATTGGGCTATTTCACTGTTTGAATATAGAAACAGGAGTGGGCTATTTCGCTGTTTGAATATAGAAACAGGAGTGGGCTATTTCACTGTTTGAATATAGAAACAGGAGTGGGCTATTTCACTGTTTGAATATAGAAACAGGAGTGGGCTATTTCGCTGTTTGAATATAGAAACAGGAGTGGGCTATTTCACTGTTTGAATATAGAAACAGGAGTGGGCTATTTCACTGTTTGAATATAGAAACAGGAGTGGGCTATTTCACTGTTTGAATATAGAAACAGGATTGGGCTATTTCACTGTTTGAATATAGAAAAAGGAGTGGGCTATGTCACTGTTTGAATATAGAAAGAGGAGTGGGCTATTTCACTGTTTGAATATAGAAACAGGAGTGGGCTATTTCACTGTTTGAATATAGAAAGAGGAGTGGGCTATTTCACTGTTTGAATATAGAAACAGGAGTGGGCTATTTCACTGTTTGAATAAAGAAACAGGAGTGGGCTATTTCACTGTTTGAATATAGAAACAGGAGTGGGATATTTCACTGTTTGAATATAGAAACAGGAGTGGGCTATTTCACTGTTTGAATATAGAAAAAGGAGTGGGATATTTCACTGTTTGAATACAGAAACAGGAGTGGGCTATTTCACTGTTTGAATATAGAAACAGGAGTGGGCTATTTCACTGTTGAATATAGAAACAGGAGTGGGCTACTTCGCTGTTTGAATATAGAAACAGGAGTGGGCTATTTCACTGTTTGAATATAGAAACAGGATTGGGCTATTTCACTGTTTGAATATAGAAACAGGAGTGGGCTATTTCACTACAAAAACAGAATTACCTGGAAAAACTCAGCAAGTCTGGCAGCATCGGCGGAGAAGAAAAGAGTTGACGTTTCGAGTCCTCATGACCCTTCGACAGAACTTGATTTCGAGTCCAAGAAAGAGTTGAAATATAAGCTGGTTTAAGGTGTGTGTGGGGGGGGCGCGGAGAGATAGAGAGAGAGAGAGAGGTGCTTGTGTAGACAAACAAGCAGTGATAGAAGCAGATCATCAAAAGATGTCAGTGACAATGGGACAAAAGAACACATAGGTGTTAAAGTTAAAGTTGGTGATATTATCTAAACGAATGTGCTAATTAAGAATGGATGGTAGGGCACTCAAGGTATAGCTCTAATGGGGGTGGGGGGAGCATAAAAGATTTTAAAATATTTAAAAATAATGGAAATAGGTGGGAAAAGAAAAATCTATAAAATTTATAGGGAAAAAAAGGGGGAAAAAAGGGGGAAACAGAAAGGGGGTGGGGATGGGGGAGGGAGCTCACGACCTAAAGTTGTTGAATTCAATATTCAGACCGGAAGGCTGTAAGGTGCCTAGTCGGAAGATGAGATGTTGTTCCTCCAGTTTGCGTTGGGCTTCACTGGAACAATGCAGTAAGCCAAGGACAGACATGTGGGCAAGAGAGCAGGGTGGAGTGTTAAAATGGCAAGCGACAGGGAGGTTTGGGTCATTCTTGCGGACAGACCGCAGGTGTTCTGCAAAGCGGTCGCCCAGTTTACGTTTGGTCTCTCCAATGTAGAGGAGACCACATTGGGAGCAACGAATGCAGTAGACTAAGTTGGGGGAAATGCAAGTGAAATGTTGCTTCACTTGAAAGGAGTGTTTGGGCCCTTGGACGGTGAGGAGAGAGGAAGTGAAGGGGCAGGTGTTACATCTTTTGCGTGGGCATGGGGTGGTGCCATAGGAGGGGGTTGAGGAGTAGGGGGTGATGGAGGAGTGGACCAGGGTGTCCCGGAGGGAGCGATCTCTACGGAATGCCGATAAGGGGGGGTGAAGGGAAGATGTGTTTGGTGGAGGCATCATGCTGGAGTTGGCGGAAATGGCGGAGGATGATCCTTTAAATGCGGAGGCTGGTGGGGCTGTTTGAATATAGAAACAGGAGTGGGGCTATTTCACTTTGAATATGGAAACAGGAGTGGGGCTATTTCACTGTTTGAATATGGAAACAGGAGTGGGCTATTTCACTGTTTGAATATAGAAACAGCAGTGGGCTATTTCACTGTTTGAATAGAGAAACAGGAGTGGGCTATTTCGCTATTTGAATATAGAAACAGGAGTGGGCTATTTCACTGTTTGAATATAGAAACAGGAATGGGCTATTTCACTGTTTGAATATAGAAAGAGGAGTGGGCTATTTCATTGTTTGAATATAGAAACAGGAGTGGGCTATTTCACTGTTTGAATATGGAAACAGGAGTGGGCTATGTCACTGTTTGAATATAGAAACAGGAGTGGGCTATTTCACTGTTTGAATATAGAAACAGGAGTAGGCTATTTGGCTGTTTGAATATAGAAACATGAGTGGGCTATTTCACTGTTTGAATATAGAAACAGGAGTGGGGTATTTCACTGTTTGAATATAGAAACAGGAGTGGGCTATGTCACTGTTTGAATATAGAAACAGGAGTGGGCTATTTCGCTGTGTGAATATAGAAACAGGAGTGGGCTATTTCACTGTTTGAAAATAGAAACAGGAGTGGGCTATTTCACTGTTTGAATATAGAAACAGGAGTGGGCTATTTCACTGTTTGAATATAGAAACAGGAGTGGGCTATTTCACTGTTTGAATATAGAAACAGGAGTGGGCTATTTCACTGTTTCAGTATACAAACAGGAGTGGGCTATTTCACTGTTTGAATATGGAAACAGGAGTGGGCTATTTCACTGTTTGATTATAGAAACAGGAGTGGGCTATTTCACTGGTGAATATAGAAACAGGAGTGGGCTAATTCGCTGTTTGAATATAGAAACAGGCGTGGGCTATTTCACTGTTTGAGTATAGAAACAGGATTGGGCAATTTAACTGGTGAATATAGAAACAGGATTGGGCTATTTCACTGTTTGAATGTAGAAAGAGGAGTGCGCTATTTCGTTGTTTGAATATAGAAACAAGAGTGGGCTATTTCACTGTTTGAATAAAGAAACTGGATTGGTCCATTTCACTGTTTGAATATAGAAACATGAGTGGGCTATTTCACTGTTTGAATAAAGAAACTGGATTGGGTTATTTGGCTGTTGGAATATAGAAACAGGAGTGGGCTATTTCACTGTTTGAATAAAGAAACTGGAGTGAGCTATTTCACTGTTTGAATATAGAAACAGGAGTGAGCTATTTCTCTGCTTGAATATAGAAACAGGAGTGGGCTATTTCACTGTTTGAATATAGAAACAGGATTGGGCTATTTCCCTCTTTGAATTTAGAAACAGGAGTGGGCTATTTCACTGTTTGAATATAGAAACAGGAGTGTGCTATTTCAGTTTTTGAATATAGAAACAGCAGTGGGCTATTTCACTGTTTAAATATAGAAACAGGAGTGGCTATATCACTGTTTGAATATAGAAACAGGAGTGGGCTATTTCAGTCTTTGAATATAGAAACAGGAGTGGGCTATTTCCTGTTTGAATATAGAAACAGGAGTGGGCTATTTCACTGTTTGAATATAGAAGCAGGAGTGCGCTATTTCACTGTTGAATATAGAAACAGGAGTGGGCTATTTCAGTGTTTGAATATAGAAACAGGAGTGGGCTATTTCAGTGTTTGAATTTAGAAACAGGAGTGGGCTATTTCACTGTTTGAATATAGAAACAGGAGTGGGCTATTTCACTGTTTGAATATAGAAACAGGAGTGGGCTATTTCACTGTTTGAATATAGAAACAGGAGTGGGCTATTTCACTGTTGAATATAGAAACAGGAGTGGGATATTTCACTGTTTGAATATAGAAACAGGAGTGGGCTATTTTACTGGTGAATATATAAAAAGGAGTGGGATATTTCACTGTTTGAATATAGAAACAGGAGTGGGCTATTTCACTGTTTGAATATAGAAACAGGAGTGGGCTATTTCACTGTTTGAATATAGAAACAGGAGTGGGCTATTTCAGTGTTTATATAGAAACAGGAGTGGGCTATTTCACTGTTTGAATATAGAAACAGGAGTGGGCTATTTCACTGTTTGAATATAGAAACAGGAGTGGGCTATTTCAGTGTTTGAATATAGAAACAGGAGTGGGCTATTTCACTGTTGAATATAGAAACAGGAGTGGGATATTTCACTGTTTGAACATAGAAACAGGAGTGGGCTATTTCACTGGTGAATATATAAACAGGAGTGGGCATTTTCACTGGTGAATATATAAACAGGAGTGGGATATTTCACTGTTTGAATATAGAAACAGGAGTGGGCTATTTCACTGTTTGAACATAGATCCAGGATTGGGATATTTCACTGTTTGAGCCTGTTTCCATGTTCAGTTAGAACATGGCTGATCAGTATCGGAACCCCATCTAACCATGTTGCTTTGAAAGCCACAATAACCTAACAAACATCAGTCTATCTCGCTGTGTGTGCTGTCCACTGCCTGGTCTTCACTGTGACAGTCACTATGTTACAACAGGTTTCCCTTGTTTCTAAAACACTGAGAAATCCCGAGGTTGCAAAACGTATTGTTGATACTCAACTTTCCTTTATTTTCTGATAACTTTTCTAGGTTTAATGATTCCATTGGGATAGTTCACTGCCTCCAGCACATCAGTTTCAATTAATTATTGTCAATGAAGAAATCGATTGACATTAAAGTATCCACAGAACACAGATATACATTAAAGTATATACAGAACTGGATTTACATTAAAGTATATACAGATAACGGATTTACATTAAATTATATACAGAACACAGATTTACATTAAAGTATGTACATAACTGGATTTACATTAAAGTATATACAGAACACAGATATACATTAAAGTATATACAGAACCGGATTTACATTAAAGTATATACAGAACTGGATTTACATTAAAGTATGTACAGAACACAGATTTACATTAAAGTATGTACAGAACACAGATTGACACTAAAGTATATACAGAACATAGATTTACATTAAAGTATGAACAGAACACGGATTGACATTAAAGTATATACAGAATACAGATTAACACTACCCAACGTAGAGAATAACAGGCTGACAACCCAGAGAATAGTGAGATACTGTATAGTGTACAGATGTCTTCTGTCTGCATTGTCAGCCTGTGTCTCACAATGTTCTGTTCCTCGCATTTCCACTTCCTTCTCACTCAGTGGCAATTGTGAATAGATGAGGAAAAATATCAAAACAAAAACAAAAAAAATTAAACATTTACCTGAACGTACTGTTTATATTGCAAATCTCATCCAGGGAGATACAAGCCACCCACCGGGGAGCAGCTGCAGGTAGTTAATTCAGGAAACTAACTTCAACTGGTTTTTCTGTTCCTGGACTCAGCTATTGCCATTAGTGTAGGAAAGTTTAAATTCAGACACCGCCTGTGATGCGACTTTAAACAGAGTGCTGGAGTTTGGTGAGTTGAGGGAGTTAGGGGAAGGAGGTGCTCCTTTGCTTTTTCTATCTTTTCCATCCTGTCGGAGTTGGTTCTTGCTCTACTACAGAGGAAAAAGCTAATTCTTTGGTAAGTATCTGATAAGCAGCTGGTGAGTGGTTAAGCTGTATTCCTACAGTTTAAATTAGTACAGGAATTTGTGGAAAGATTAATAAAATACGGAAAAGAGAATAACTAATTGAATAAAATAATTAATTAATTAAAACACATTAAACGTGACAGAGCAGGTAAAACATCAGGGCTGCAGCAGTGTGGGAGCTGCTGAATTCCAGTGTGATCCAGATAAGAGAACAAGGTAAACAAATACAGAGAAGGGACAGAGGCAATAAACAACCATTCAAAAATCACCTTCAGCACAAGGAGATTAGTCCGTTCCCCCCACCTCCGGGGGTGTGGGGTGGTTCCCAAGTGATCTGCTGTGTCATTGATCAGCACCCTCCCCTGTCACCCCCACCCCTCACAGGCTGGGGGCAGCTTTCAGGAATCCAGCAGGATAAACAGAAAGTCCAGGTAGAGTGGGGTCGTGAAGGAAGCTGGTGATGTGGCTGAGTGAGTGTGTGTGTGTGTATGTAGCACGGCACACGTTCCAGTTCACACAGGAATATTCCAGATCTCTCACCAATTCAGACTCCATTTCTGCAGGGAAACTCTCATCTCAACAGTTTCTTATAAGCCCTTCACCTGAAATAGAGATTTCCACAAATTAAATGAACGCCTGCTGATGGTCCAGGGAAGATTCAATCCCTCCTTTTGATTACTGGGGACATGGGCCACACTGGGGGATGGATCAGCGTCATTGGTCTGCGCAGTAACACTGAAAGAATGCTCACATTCACTATAAATACTGCAGAAATCTTCAGACACTTTCAGGCTGTCAGTACACAGCAGCGAGAGGGATTCTAGTCCAGAGTGTGAGACCAGTTGAGGCCCAGTCAGCTTATAAAAGTTCATTACAATTTCCTATTGTGGACAGATGAGAATGTGAAATTCAAAAGCCAAAGACGTCAGCTGTGATCTTATTGAAAGGCAGAGCAGGCTCGAGGGGCCCAATGCTGCAGACGGATGTGGACAGGTTAGGAGAATGGACAAAGAAGTGACAGATGGAATACAACGTGGGGAAGTGTGAGGTCATGCACTTTGGCAGGAAGAATAGAGGCATAGACTATTTTCTAAATGGGGAGAGAATTCAGAAATCTGGATTGCAAAGGGACTTGGGAATCCTAGTCCAGGATTCTCTTAAGGTTAACTTGCAGGTTGAGTCAGTAGTTAGGAAGGCAAATGCAATGTTGGCATTTATTTCAAGAGGACTAGAATATAAAAGCAGGGATGTGCTGCTGAGCCTTTATAAGGCTCCGATCAGACCACAGTTAGAATATTGTGAGCAATTTTGGGCCCCGTATCTCAGGAAGGATGTGCTGGCCCTGGAGAGGGTCCAGAGGAGGTTCATGAGAACGATCCCAGGAATGAAAGGCTTAACATATGAGGAACATTTGAGGACTCTGGGTCTATACTCGATGGAGTTTAGAAGGATGAGGGGGGATCTGATTGAAACTTACAGAATACTGAAAGGCCTGGATAGAGTGGACGTGGGAAAGATGTTTGCATTAGTAGGAGAGACTAGGACCCGAGGGCACAGCCTCACAGTAAAGGGAAGGCCTTTTAGAACAGAGATGAGGAGAAACTTCTTTAGCCAGAGAGTGGTGAATCTATGGAATTCATTGCCACAGAAGGCTGTGGAGGCCAGGTCATTGAGTGTATTTAAGACCGAGATAGATAGGGTCTTGATTGGTAAGGGGGTCAAAGGTTACGGGGAGAAGGTGGGATAATGGGGTTGAGAAACTTATCAGCCATGAGTGAATGGCGGAGCAGACTCGATGGGCCGAATGGCCTAATTTCTGCTCCTATGTCTTATGTTCTTATGGCCAACTGCTGCTTATATTTCGTGTGTTCATTGCTTTTGCACTCTCTGTCTCTATTTCTAAAGCCCAGAATGTTTTATCAACCAGTTTCTTAACCTGTCCTGCCACCTTCAACACTTTGTGCACAGATACCCCTAGGTTCACCTGTCTCTGAACCCTCCAGCTGTCAGTGGATATTCTCTGATAGGATCTCTCTCTCCCTCTCTCCCTCTGCTGGACTGCCTGGGAAATCAACTGGGATCTTCCTGTCAGAGGCATTCCTTTCCAAGTTGTGGGAAATCCAACTGCAAACTGGCTTGAGGGTCACTCTGGGGAAACCCCAAGGTGTTTTATAAGTACTTAGAGGAAAAGGATAACTTGGGAAAGAGTACGGCTGATTAGAAACCACAGTGAAGCAATTGACACTTCTCTGCATTCAACTGCAGCTGTCACAGACTCACCCATTCCACCTGCCTGTCTGTGTTCGTTCTCAAATTAGACACTGTCCTCCCCACAGCTCACAACACTTCCAAACTCGGCACCAGCTGCCTTTGTTACATTGTGCCCCACACACCCAGCTCTTGGTCATTCACACATAACAAGAGCAGCAGTGGTCCTCATGCTGACCCCTCGTGAACTCCACTACAAACCTTCCTCCAGGCTGAACAACACCCATTCATCACTGCTCTCTGTTTCCTGTCACACAGCCAATTTCAGATCCATGTCCCTTTCATTCCATGAGCTGTAACTTTGTTCACAGGTGTCTTGTGCGGCTCTGTAAACCACATCAACACCACTGCCCTCATCACCCTCTCTCTTACAGCTTCAAAACATTTCCAGCCAGCTGGTTAAACATGATCTCCCTGAACAACTCCATACCGGCCTTTCTTAATTAACCGGCATCTGTCCAAGTGACTATTAATTTTGTCCTAAATGATTGTTTCTGAAAGCCTTCCCAGCAGCAAGGTTAAAGCCACTGGTCTGTACTTGCTGGGCTGCTGGTTACAGATTTTGAGGAACACGGGTGTAATGTTTGGAATCCTCCAGTCCTCTGGCACCAACCCTGAGTCTAATGAAGACTGAAAGATACTGGCCAGTGTCTCTGGAATTTCCACTCTCACTTCCCTCAGTTCCTTGCCTATATTTAACCTGCTCCTGTCGCATTATGAAATCGAAGTACAGACAGACTATCCAATACCTCCTGCTGATCAATTAAAAACCCTTCTAGTGGCTGAATGCTCTCCCCTTTCACCCTGGTCTGGGTAGCATCTTCATCCTTGATGAAGACAGGCGCAAAGTGTTCATTTAAGTCATCAGCCAAGGTCCCTGTCTTCATGTGCAAATCCCCTTTATGGTCCCGAATCCACACCCACTCCTCCCTTCACCACGCGTTCACACATTATATCCCTGAATACACCTTGTGGATTCCCTTTCATGATTGCTGACAGGCTCTACTCATACTCTATGCTTATTATTGAATTTGTCACCTCCCTGCTGAGCCAGCTCTCTTCAGCCTGCTCCTCACTCCCATTATCAGCCTAACATCTGTCACCTGCACCTTTTTTACTGCTTCATCTGAATTTCTGTCTCTCTCATCATCCAGGGAGCTCCAGGTTTGTGTGAAATACTTTTCCCCCTCGTAGGCAATGGACTCTGACTGTCTGTGAACTCTGTCTCTTCTGAAGCCAGCCCATGGGTCAGTTACAATGTTACCTGCTGACCCGTGGTTTTAATTTACCTGGACCACACCTGTTCGGACCCAATGAAATGGGTCTTTCTGTAAAGGTCACATCTGTAAACACTTCCCATGTGGACCCCTTTGTCTTCACCTCAATTCTATCTTTGTGTAGGAGACAAGGGGATGAAGAGGAGGGAGATGAAGATACTCACCGTTCAGTTTAGAGCTTCTGATTGTTGCTTTTCGCTTTATTCCCAGCACAATAGCAGAAACGAGTATTACCAGGGAGAAAGCAGGAACGAGGAAGAAAATCCAACGGTTTCTGGGCCCTTGAAGGAAGGAGTGAATTGCATTGAAACCACTGAATTTCATTTAATTCCCAGTCAGTGCTCACAAATACTCAGACCTTCCTCCTGGATACAGGACCTGGCCTCACAATCTCATTTACCCCTCCCCACCTCCAGGGGGCTCCGACAGACCGTCCAGTAACTTCTTCACCTGGGGAGCACCATTCGGCTATTCGACTGTGGGGGGCACACACCAAACAGTTTACAGCAACCAGGGGCCGGCAGGGTAATTCTCCTGCTGCCCCTTGCCCAGGGAACGATGATGCTGCCCCCCCACCCCTCCCCCGACCTCCACCAGCCCACTCACACTCACTTTCCCAGCCTGGTCTTCAATCCTGCACCAAGCCTGCGGGACTGGAGCTCGGATTGGAGAACCTGCCTCGGTATCGTAAGCCTGCTGCTCAGGTCGCTGAATTTCTCCTGTCGCTCTCAGAGGGATAAGCCAGCCTAGTCTGTACCCTCTATGCTTCAGCCCATCATCAATGTCTGGGGGCCATGCCACTGTGATTTAATGGGTAGAGGACAGGGAAACCACATGTTGGGACACCCCATACTCTGGGAGAATAAAGAATCCCGAGAATATTGGACCATCTGAACTGAGAGAACATTACACACTCACCTCTGTCTCCGTCTCCATCACACATTTCCGTTGTGAGAGGCCCACTCATTTCCACACTGACTGGGTTCTCCGCGATGCACCTGTAGGTGTGGGACTCCAGCTCACTCATGTTGCCCAGCGGTAGCACAGCTCCATAAAAGGTGTCATCGCCGATACCATCAGCCGATTGCCTTTCCCAGCGACAGGTAACGTCTGTTCCTCCGGAAGCCGAACAGTTCAGGTTACAGTTCCCAGTAATAACAACCATCGGCTGGGACACAGGCTCTGAAACACAGGGACATCCCTTCCATTAAAAGCTTTCCAACTGTAGAAGATATTGCAGACTGACGCTCAGAGACAGGATGGAGGGAGTGCCTCACGGTCAAAGAGGCAGTACCGAGGGAGTGCTGCACTGCAGGAGGAGCGGGGTGAGGGAGAATTGGAGCAGTGGGAAGCAGGGAGTTTGGGGGCCGTGTACATAACAAGGGTAGAGGACAGTTACAAAGTGTAATCTGAATAGTTAATCGAATGTTGATCTGTATTCCAGGGAATTAGGACAGACATGAGAAAGTGGTGCCTGTGTTGCTCAGACCCTGTCAGGGTAACTGATTACTGTTGTGGGAACCACACCTCAGCCAGGATCTACTGGAGGGGCTACAGCACATATACACCACAATTATTCCAAACGCTTAAATTAGGCTTCTTCAATTTGCCTTAATTCTGACTATTTAGGAAGCTGTGGGGAGAGCTAATCGAAGTGTTTAAAATGAATCAACATTTGGTATAAAATAGGGAGAAAACTTATCGAGTTTTGGAAGAATGTGGAATGAGGGAATACATTGTGGAAGTGAGAGCCAGGTCCTTTCACAGGGCAGGTCAGGGATAATGATTTTCCTGTGGAGGGGTTGGGAATCTGGAATTCTCTCCCACAAAAGGCTGGGAACGGATGTACAATTTCAACAAGTTATCCTGGATCCATCGATGAGTGTAAAAGGATCCAGGGTCGGGAAATGGAGTAGAGATGCAGATCAGTCATGTTCTAATGGACTGGTGGAACAGTCCAGAGGGGCTGAATGGAATCAGCCCATTGCTATATGTGGGGGTCAGCAATGAGTATTCTACCTGGTTCTCAGTACTCACCAAACACACGCAGCTCAAACAGATCCTGGTCATTGACCCTCAGCTGATCACCCAGGTAGTCCGTCTGTATCTCATACACCCCTTCATCATCAAAGTGCACATCCTGTATCTCAACAAAGCCATCTCTGTGGAACCGAACTCTCTGTATATACTGAGGATGAATCCGATATGGCGTCTCTGGGTTCTCCGAGTTCCAAGCCAGCACTTTTAAGCTGACCGGAGATTTGCGTTTAAATGTCACCTCATATTGCCCATCACTGTGGTAATTGATCGGAAACCTGACGTCTACTCCAACACGGAGATTAGTGACAGAGAACGGGGAGGCTGGCAGTGTCGCTCCACACAGAGTAATACAGTGAAGGACTGGAATAGAAACAGAATGAGAGTATCTATTATATAGAGAAATAAAACTAAACAGTGTCTGAGGATTGGAACTGGATCCTGAATTTAGACCAATTCACAGTCCAAGTCAGTCGAGTACAGAATGAGTAGTGTGATCTTACAGGAGCATTAGTGTTTTCTCATTCATTCATTGGATGTGAGCTCATCTGTCTGGGCCCAGCATTTATTGCCCACCCCTAGTTGCCCTTGGGAAGGTGGTGGTGAGCTGCCTCCTTGAACCTCAGCAGTCCGTGTGGTGTAGGTACACCCACAGTGCTGTTAGGGAGGGAGTTCCAGGATTTTGTCCGTGTGGTGTAGGTACACCCACAGTGCTGTTAGGGAGGGAGTTCCAGGTTTTTGTCCCTGTGGTGTAGGTACACCCACAGTGCTGTTAGGGAGTGAGTTCCAGGTTTTTGTCCCTGTGGTGTAGGTACACCCACAGTGCTGTTAGGGAGGGAGTTCCAGGATATTGTCCGTGTGGTGTAGGTGCACCCACAGTGCTGTTAGGGAGGGAGTTCCAGGATTTTGTCCATGTGGTGTAGGTGCACCCACAGTGCTGTTAGGGAGGGAGTTCCAGGATATTGTCCGTGTGGTGTAGGTGCACCCACAGTGCTGTTAGGGAGGGAGTTCCAGGATTTTGTCCGTGTGGTGTAGGTACACCCACAGTGCTGTTAGGGAGGGATTTCCAGGAGTTTGTCCGTGTGGTGTAGGTACACCCACAGCGCTGTTAGGGAGGGTGTTCCAGGAATTTGTCCATGTGATGTAGGTACACCCACAGTGCTGTTAGGGAGGGAGTTCCAAGATTTTGTCCATGTGGTGTAGGTACACCCACAGTGCTGTTAGGGAGGGAGTTCCAGGATTTTGACCCAGCGACAGTGAAGGAACGGTGATATATTTCCAAGTCAGGATGGTGAGTGACTTGGAGGGGAACTTCCAGGTGGTGGTGTTCCCATCTATCTGCTGCCCTTATCCTTCTAGATGGTAGTGGTGGTGGGTTTGGAAGGTGCTGTCTAAGGAACCTTGGTGAGTTCCTGCAGTGCATCTTGTAGATGGTACACACACTGCTGCTACTGTGTGTCGGTGGTGGAGGGAGTGAATGTGTGTGGATGGGGTGTCAATCAAGCGGGGCTGCTTTGTCCTGGATGGTGTCGAGCTTCTTGAGTGTTGTGGGAGTTGCACTCATCCTGGCAAGTGGGGAGTATTCCATCTCACTCCTGACTTGTGCCTTGTAGATGGTGGACGGGCTTTGGGGAGTCAGGAGGTGAGTTACTCACTGCAGGATTCCCAGCCTCTGATCTGCTCTTGTAGCCACAGTATTTAAATGGCCAGTGCAGTTCAGTTTCTGGTCAATGGTAACCCCCAGGATGTTGATAGTGGGGGATTCAGTGATGGTAATGCCATTGAACATCAATGGGTGATGGTTGGATTCTCTCTTGTTGGAGATGGTCATTGCCTGACACTTGTATGGTGTGAATGTTACTTGCCACTTGTCAGCCCCGAGCCTGGATATTGTCCAGGTCTTGCTGCATTTGGACATGGGCTGCTTCAGTATCTGAGGAGTTGTGAATGGTGCTGAACATTGTACAATGAATGATATTTACCATTTGTGAATCACTAAATTACCTGCAAAGAGCCTGAAGATTTCCATTACTTTCCAATCAGAGTATTTGATCCTCGGATCCAATGTATCTGGAGCCTCCGCTCTGTTCACAGCTCACAGGTGGTGGGTTCTGAATATCACAATGATTCTGCAGAACAGAAAGTCTTCAATCTGTGGAATGAGAACACATTTCCAAATTCATTCTGAAATCAGATCTAAAAACACCTTTAAACACACTGTAAGGCCAAACATTTCGCTGGGCTCGGTCAGTGTCAGAGTGCTTTCTGCTGATCAGAAAAAGGTAAAGGATTGGGTATTTATGTCTAGTTTCTACTTGTTATTGACCCTTCCAATCAACTGGTGAACACCAGCTCAAATTTCATGCCCATCTCAAAGTGACATCCCACAGATCCTGTCAGAGCTGCTGAGTCTCACCAGTGATTCTGTGTTTCACAACAAATAAATAGGCTTTGTCAGTAACACCCAGACCCCATGAACAGATTCAAATAAAGGGAAGCAGGGAAGAGACAGCGGAACGAGCGGGACCAACAGAGGGAAACAGCGTTAAAAAGCAGCAAGGGAAGAAAGCATTAACCCGGACTGTGACCACCTACAGACAGACACACACCCTGTCCACACTGAGTCCTGAATGTACTGACATTCCCGGGATCGCTCCCTGTCCACACTGAGTCCTGAATGTACTGACATTCCCGGGATCACTCCCTGTCCACACTGAGTCCTGAATGTACTGACATTCCCGGGATCGCTCCCTGTCCACACTGAGTCCTGAATGTACTGACATTCCCGGGATCGCTCCCTGTCCACAATGAAGTCCTTACCTAGAATCCTGGATGTGAGTGAGCCTGGGATCGCAGACACTGAAATTCGGGGCTGAAATGTGGTGGATTTTATACTGTCCTGTTGCATCGTTTAAATTTCACCGCTCAGCCAGGGTTCAGCCAATCAGAGAGCGCCCATCCTGGGCTCCACCCCTTCCTGCTGCTGATTGGCCATTGGAAGTTATTATCCTACAAAGTGATTGGTGCAGAGCTGTAGGCGGCTGTGATTGGAGGGCACACACTTCCTCAATGGGACAGAGCAGTGGGATTGGTGAGTCTGGGAGACCCGGAAGGGGAGCAGCTGGTGTTTGGGGAAAGAAATGTCCTTTTTACCCGGTCCTGGGGCAAATCCCAACCTGGGGGGGAGTCAGAGGGGGAAAGTCCCTTTAATGGGACTGTAAATGTCTGTGATGGGGAGAGGGGGAGACAGTGGGAAAGGAGAGAGAGAGAGGGAAGGTGAGAGAGACGGAGGGGGGGAAGGCGAAAGGAGAGAGAGAGGGGCAAAGGATAGAGTGAGAGAGAGAGAGCGAGAAAGAGGGGGAAAGGAGGGGGGAGGAGAGATAGAGACCATAAGACCATAAGACATAGAAGCAGAAATTAGGCCATTCGGCCCATCAAGTCTGCTCCACCATTCAATCATGGCTGATAAGTTTCTCAACCCCATTCTCCCACCTTCTCCCCGTCACCTTTGACCCCCTTACCAATCAAGAACCTATCTATCTCGTTCTTAAATACACTCAATGACCTGGTCTCCACAGCCTTCTGTGGCAATGAGGGGGAGAAGGAGAGAGAGAGAAAGGAGAGAAAGAGGGGAAGGTGGGAGAGAGGGGAAGGAGGGAGAGAGAGGGAAAGGGGAGAGAGAGAGAGAGGGAAAGGGGAGAGAAAGATGGGTAAAAGGGAGAGAGAGAGGGGGAAAGGGGAGAGAGAGGGAAAGGAGAGAGAGAGAGACGGTGTGGAAGGAGGGAGAAAAGGGGCTGAGAAGGGAGAGGGGGTAAAGGAGAGAGAAGATTGGGAAAGGATAGCATGAGGGAAAGGAGGGAGAGCAAGGGAAAGGAGGGAGGAAGATGGGGAAAGGAGAGAGAGAGAGATGTTTCCAAGAGAGAATTTTGCTTGAAACTTGTGGAGATGGGAGATTTGAATGAGTGGTGGAGCAGACTCAATGGACCAATAGCCTGTTCCTGCTCCTTTTCTTATTATCTTATCTGGTCAGATGATCTACTTTCACACTGTTGGTTCAGGGATAAACATTGGCCAAGACATCAGAGACAAATCCACCTTCCACAGCCATAGAATCTTTTACAGTCACCTGAGATAGCAGACATGGCTTCAGTTTAACATCTCATTTATAAAATGGCACCTCTGACAGTGCAGTCCTGCAGTGGAGTATCAGCCCAGACTTTACACTCAGATCTCTGGAGTAGGATGAACCTTCAAACATTTCACCCACAGAAGGAATGCTGGCACCTCGCTACAGTTGACATCAATGTTTCATTTTGGAAAACTAGGCAAAGAACCAAAGTCAACAGTTGGTTTCACTATAAAGAATGGAAGAAAAAAATCAGTTAAGTCAAGAAGCAGTAAATAGATGATGCCAAGATTTGGCGTTAATCTTTGTTGATCATCCTGGCAAGTTGTGTGTTGTTAAAACAGGCTTTCCACTATAAGCAATATAACTTTGGAATGATACAGAAGAAAGCATAGCTTTATTCCTGCTTTTGATGTTTAAGTATTATCTAAGAGAAGTGTTTGTGTAAGGAATTCCATAAGTGACTGGTAATGCACCCACTATGGGTGATTAAAGTAGCACATTAGTGGCTAGTGTAGGGAGATGGATTTATTAACAGTAGTATAGAAAGATAATGGTTAATAAAGCACAATCTTCCAAAGATTTGAGAATACTTAAGCTTTCTGTTTAAGAGAAGTAGCTTTGAAGTCAACAACTGCAACTGTTTATGTAAACAGTATGTTTTCAAAGGATTCAGGGACAGATACATCATGAGGTTTTATCTGTGACCTGTATTTTTGAGATAGGCAAAAATAAGCTATATTGAGGAATTCAACAGTTCTTTGGAAGGTACATTCTGTGTTTAGTTAGGCCAATCACTGGTGCCAGATATCAATAAAATCTATTCCATATTCCACCATCAAGTGTCTTGTGCTTACTTGAGGCATGTCATGATGAACCATAGAAGGAAGGGAGATTGAGTAGTTGGATAGCTTAATATTAACAAAGTTCCCTAGATTATAATAGGAAATGGTGGGAGATAATGCTTTAAGTTTTTGAGATCCTGGTGAAGAAAGCTTTGGAGGACAGTGTAATGAGTCTTCATTTCAATATAGTGAGGATGTAGAGAGGACTTTTAGACCTTGTTGCATTATTCAAAGATTAAAATTAATCATTCATTGTAACTATAAAAGTATAAATGTTTCAAGTCAGTTTGCAAAATTTCCAATATATAGCAGTGTCCAACCAAGTAAGAACGCTCAATTGTCAGACAGCAGATTCACATTTCTGAATAATTACTTCTATTAAGTGTAAAAATATCTACTTTCTCCCCATGATCCATCTATGTAAAATAATGGCATTTAGAAAATCTTCTGGGAAATAAATACTTTTATTGATTAAAATGAATAGAAAGCACAACTATAAACCCACATGACAACTCAATATTTCACTGAAGCCAGCAGAATAGCAATCGCTCTTTCAGTGATATTGAACAACTCTTTTCTTTCTGACTTCACATTTTTCATTGATAATTACTAAAGAGAGAAAGCTTTTGATTATTGTTTTATTTGATCATGTTTGTGCACTTTTATAACATTAGAAATAAATACTGACAAGAAAATGTCATTCAGAAAGAAGCTTTCTGCTCAGGCCAAAGACTTAGCATCTTAACTCAACCTTGGATCCAGTCGGTTTGCCATAAGTACATGTGAGTACACATTAGTACACAGCCCATGCAATATCAATTCAGTTTGGCAGATGTCCAACAGCTGTTATGTTTATTTATTAATAGTGGAGGAGAGAGGTTGGCCATAACGTGAGGAGACAATAGTTCTTTTTTGCTGCTAGAATGCAAATTATGTGAATCTTCAGGTTGCAAATGATCTTTCTCCACCCATGTAATTGCCTGGAGTGCTGTATTCAGACAGGATTGTTTCTGCAGGTATTTTGTTGCAAACATCCATCCCTGTGCCCACACCTTCCTTCCTGGATAGAGCCATGATTAGAACATCCATCCCTGTGCCTACACCTTCCTTCCTGGATACAGCCATGATTAGAACTGCAAAACTTAATCTCATCACTGCAGGCTACCAATCCATTCACAGACTCCAGTGTTTTGTGCTGAGAAACCTTTCTACATTAAAGTAATCATCAATTAAGATTCATACAATTTCTGCACGCAGTTCAGAACCAAAACAAAAAGTGAAATGCGCACTTGATCTGTCCAAGCTGGGAATATTTCCCTCAGAGGGTGGGTGTAATTCAGTGATCCAGAGTACAAGTCTAATTCCGTTGCATAATTGTATTGTTTACTGCTCTAATTTATAGCTTGAGAAGTCTATACATACATTATCAGCAGAAAAAAAAGTGCGAGGTATTATAAACTAGACAATCCAATAAGGGAATTTTCTCCCGCTAAAAACTGATCTAACCAAAGAATTTGACCCAATATCGGATCAGTGCTGCTGCCAAATAATTTTCTTACTCCATCTACCAAATGCCTGGTTACAATTACAGCGGCGTTTCCTACAATTTGCTTTGATCATTAGAAATAGCTTTCTAATTTAATTTAAAGGGAAGAAACGACCCTTGACGCATCAAAAGTTGGCTCCTGTAAATCTTAAACATGCCACATAAAAGAATTCCTTTCCTCATCCCAAATTACCATGGCTAAAATCTTTAAACGCATAAAGCGACGAAAATGCTTTCACAGGTTTCTGTTTGCAGGAGAAATCAAAGTAATATTACTGGAGATGTTTACATACGATATTATTTCCGTATCATTTTAGGCACTATCATTCCATTTCCGACTGAAGCAATACTCAGTGCTATTCCGTTTAGTTGCAGTACTACTTGATATCCGTGGAGATATACAGCGAGTTCTCGCAGCTTTCAGTGATCTGAGCAGGAGAGCTAGCAGTATTGCATTCGATCGTTCCTGGTTATATTCGCAAACACATTAGTTATCATGTTTGCTAAGGTTTTCGAATATAATATAATCATTTTAATAACCATTGAATTAACACGATTTATTCGAAAGTTACACTTGACTGTAAATTCTAAGAATCGGTTGACTTCATAATAACTGAATTCCACAAGTGCAGCTTACCACAAGACTCCTCTCATTAAGATTAAACCATTAAAGTATGAACTAGGATGCAGTTTATTTTACAGATAATCTATCCTCAAATGCGTGGGAAGATGTGTATCTAAGTCTTGATTGTCCGTTAACGACTATAAGTCCCAACTAGTGTGACACACTGTCCCCGAAAATCCATCAGGATGCTTTCCGATACAATGATTTCTCATCTCTCCTGATTAATATTAGAAATCTTCCACGTTTCGCGCGCCAAACTGTAAAAATCGATCCGAGAATGAGGATAGAGAGCCGGTATCGCCACGTTACAACTAAAATGCTAGTTTGCTCTAAGTTTTAGCAAATGGCTTTTTATTGCGCCGAAGCCAAGAATGAACATTTGAATAATTGAGAATTAAATCATATCATTCTAACAGAGTGAGGCTACCAACTGCTTCTGACAACCAGAGGGAATATAATTCTATAGGAATATAATGCGTTTCGGACAGAAATGATAATATGAAGGAACATTCTCCCGCCGGCACTGTACCGAGTGTCTGAGTCAAATCCGTGGGCAAGAATTACACTCTACCCCCAGGGTTAATGATTCCAGTGATGAACCTGTTATACACCCCATGGGCCAAATGTAACAACGCGATCATTGTGGTGTTTACCATGAGTGAACATTCTGCTGCATTCCACACACTCCAGGACCATCCAGAGTATCTTTGCATTCCAGACGGTACAGCGTTTGTATATCAGTATAAACATCGCTGAAGCTAATTTGGAAATGCTGGTATAATGAAACCTCTCTGTTTTATTGGGAAACGGCTAGATGATGTTTTTAACAGTGCAATGTGCACATCAGAAATAGAACAACGCTCCAGCAGATCCGAGTTGATCATTTTTGGACAGCAGATAGTAGGTGGGGGGTTTGCAGTATAGCGAACACAATGGCTCCTTTCAATGCGATTATATATACTTGTCAACGATCGAAGTCAATATTTATCAATTATCGGCAGTCGATGATTTGTAGATTGTAAAAAAAACTCAGTTTACCGCTTCCAGTTCGCGCTGTTTTCAACGGCGTCGTGAGACAAAGGCATGTTTGTGAGGATTAACCAGGCGCAGAAACCGTGTTAATTCTCTAACTGAAAACAGCTCACCCTGTAACTTCACTTTTTTAGGCTTTCAGAACGACCAGCAGGACTCAAAGAACTCGCTTACTGCAGCAGAGTTGTCAAATCTATAAAGATTTCAATCAAACAGAACAACAGAGGCCAGGCTGCACTGGTGCAGAAAATAAGATGCACCGCTTGACGTCCTTTATGTTTCTGGATGCACAAGGTAAAGGCTCAACGTGCCTGTTACCTGGGGAATTGTTTTCACAAGTTGACATTATTTCTTGGCGAACTGAGCTGCAGCAGTTGAACAGAGCAGGATGCTGAGATCCAGAGACGCGATCATCCCCTGTCGCTTCGAAAAAGCGAGACAAAAATCGCAGGCGAATAGCTTTGTGTTAAACCTAAAACCTGCCTCCTCAATATTTAAAAACAAAAAAAAAACTGCGGATGCTGGAAATCCAAAACAAACACAGAATTACCTGGAAAAACTCAGCAGGTCTGGCAGCATCGGCGGAGAAGAAAAGAGTTGACGTTTCGAGTCCTCATGACCCTTCGACAGAACTTGATTTCGAGTCCAAGAAAGAGTTGAAATATAAGCTGGTTTAAGGTGTGTGTGTGGGGGGCGGAGAGATAGAGAGAGAGACAGAGGTGCTTGTGTAGACAAACAAGCAGTGATAGAAGCAGATCATCAAAAGATGTCAGTAACAATGGGACAAAAGAACACATAGGTGTTAAAGTTAAAGTTGGTGATATTATCTAAACGAATGTGCTAATTAAGAATGGATGGCAGGGCACTCAAGGTACAGCTCTAGTGGGGGTGGGGTGGAAAGACTAGCAGGGCATACAAGATTTAACAATAATGGAAATAGGTGGGAAAATAAAAATCTATATAATTTATTGTAAAAAACAAAAGGAAGGGGGAAACAGAAAGGGGGTGGGGATGGGGGAGGGAGCTCACGACCTAAAGTTGTTGAATTCAATATTCAGACCGGAAGGCTGTAAAGTGCCTAGTCGGAAGATGAGGTGTTGTTCCTCCAGTTTGCGTTGGGCTTCACTGGAACAATGCAGCAAGCCAAGGACAGACATGTGGGCAAGAGAGCAGGGTGGAGTGTTAAAATGGCAAGCGACAGGGAGGTTTGGGTCATTCTTGCGGACAGACTGCAGGTGTTCTGCAAAGCGGTCGCCCAGTTTACGTTTGGTCTCTCCAATGTAGAGGAGACCACATTGGGAGCAACGAATGCAGTAGACTAAGTTGGGGGAAATGCAAGTGAAATGCTGCTTCACTTGAAAGGAGTGTTTGGGCCCTTGGACGGTGAGGAGAGAGGAAGTGAAGGGGCAGGTGTTACATCTTTTGCGTGGGCATGGGGTGGTGCCATAGGAGGGGGTTGAGGAGTAGGGGGTGATGGAGGAGTGGACCAGGGTGTCCCGGAGGGAGCGATCCCTACGGAATGCCGATAGGGGGGGTGAAGGGTCATGAGGACTCGAAACATCAACTCTTTTCTTCTCCGCCGATGCTGCCAGACCCGCTGAGATTTTTTAGAAGGAAAGACCTGTTTGCATTAGCTGAGGGGACAATTACCAGGAGGAATAGATTGAAGGGGATTGGTAGAAGGATTAAAGAGGACATGAGGAATAACATTTTCACCCAGAGGGCGATGGGTGTCTGGAACTCGCTGCTTGAACTGGTAGCTGAGACTGAAACGCTGAATTCATTGAGAAGGGACGTGGATCTGAAGCGCTGGAACCTGCACGATTGTGGATCAGGGGCTGGAAAGTGGGATTAAAATGAGCGGCTCCTTTCTTTATTCTCTTTCTCGGCTGGCGCAGACACAATGGGCTGAATGGCCTCTTTCTGCACGGTAACGTTTCTAATGGTTCTATTCTTCCTTAGATAAGGAGGCCAAAACTGTGCAGTCTCACCAAGGCTCTATATAACTGCAGCTAGACACCTTCACTCCGATACTCAAATCTTCTCGCGATGAAGGCCAACATACATTTCCCTCCCTAATTACTTGTTGAACCTGCGCACTAGCTTTTAGTGACTCATGAACAAGGACACCCAGGTCCCTTTGGACACCCGCACTTCCCAACCTCTCACCATTTAAGAAATAGTCTACCTTTCTGTTTTCCCTACCAAAGTGAATAACCTCACACTTATTCACGTTATATTCCATCTGCCATGTTCTAGCCCGTTCACTTAGCCTGTCCAAGTCCTTTAGAAGCCTCCTTGAATCCTCCTCATGACTCACAATCCCACCGAGTATTATGTCATCAGCAAATCTGGAAATATTACAATTGGGCCCCAAATCCCAATCATTGATCTGGATTGTGAAGAGTTGTGGTCCCAGCACTGATCCTTGTGGTACCCCCACTAGAAACAGCCTGTCACCATGAGAATGACCCATTTATATTACCCCAAATCCCATGTGCTCTAATTTCACTTACCAACCTCCTGTGTGGTACCTTACGGCCAGGATATTGAGGTCGGAGAGTGGGAGCAGGGGGCAGGGTCCGCTCACTGACATGTAAAATGACGCAGGGTGACATAGGGCAGAACTCCTGGTGTCACCCCCACCTCATTTCCATTTTCAGGTGGATGCGGGTGCAGCTGAATCAGCTGTGCACACCCCCCCTCCCGACCTGTCAATGACCTATTGAGGCCATTTCCAAACACATGGCAGTAATTGATGGAGCTGCCTGTCTAACATTAACGTTGGTGCGCAGACCAGGAGACCGAGCAGGCTTCAGATAAAACCTGAAACCCCATCCACGGCTGGGATGATATTACATGAGGGTATTTTAAAATTTAAGAGATGTTTAAATAGAAATGATGGACATGTCCCAACTCAGGTGACAGCGTCTCATCAGGGGACATGTCAGGGAAATTCTATTGTTGTCCATTGACCAGTTTTGAATTTGGCACCGATCTCCCTGAGGCAGCTCTTAGTCATGAGAGAGAGGGATCCCTCACCCATCAACTTACTGTACGGTAGAGCAGGATCGAGGGGCTGAGTGGCCTGATCCTGTTCCTAATTCACATGTTGGTTTGGTACAGTTACAGAACAAAGCTTGAACAGCGACCTCACAGACAGGGAGTGAGACAATCAGTCAGGCACTCCAAGGAGGGAGGGAGAGTGGGACTGAGTAACCATCAGAAATCAGGATCTCGGTACCCAACAACCTGTGACCGATGACATGGAAGATTCACTCGTACAACAAATACAACTATTCCAGCCGACTGTGCGGCAGGTTTACTGAGTGTGTAACGTCCTTCACAAGGTACAAGATAACCAGTCTGAGACAAACCTGCCGATGTCCACAGCCTTCCATTGAATCGAGAGGCTGAAGTGATTATCATTGTTCACATTCCCTTCACAAGCAAAGTTATTCAGACCTTCACACGGACCACACTCACTCCGAGACAGATCAGTTGGTAAGAAACAGTCAGTGAGCATTCCCCTGTCTTTCACTCATACTCACTGTACAGTCCACTGCCTGTCTCACTGCTTAAGGAGCTGCTACATTTACAGAAACTGGAGTAGGACATTCAGCCCCTCAAACTGTACATCATAATTCGGTTAGATCATAGCTCATCAGTGTCTGAAATGTATTAGCCTGTCTTTGATTCCAATGAACTGATAAAGCTAAGAGTATAGGAACTGGAGTCAACCATTCAGCTGTTTGAATATAGAAACAGGAATGGGCTATTTCACTGTTTGAATATAGAAACAGGAGTGGGCTATTTCACTGTTTGAATATAGAAACAGGAGTGGGCTATTTCACTGTGTGAATATAGAAACAGGAGTGTGTGTTTTCACTGTTTGAATATAGAAACAGGACTGGGCTATTTCACTGTTTGAATATAGAAACAGGAGTGGGCTATTTGGCTGTTTGAATATAGAAACAGGATTGGGCTATTTCACTGTTTGAATATAGAAACAGGAGTGGGCTATTTCACTGTTTGAATATAGAAACAGGAGTGGGCTATTTCACTGTTTGAATATAGAAACAGGATTGGGCTATTTCCCTGTTTGAATATAGAAACAGGAGTGGGCTATTTCACTGTTTGAATATAGAAACAGGAGTGGGCTATTTCACTGTTTGAATATAGAAACAGGAGTGGGCTATTTCACTGTTTGAATATAGAAACAGGAGTGGGCTATTTCACTGTTTGAATTTAGAAACAGGAGTGGGCTATTTCACTGTTTGAATATGGAAACAGGAGTGGGATATTTCACTGTTTGAATATAGAAACAGGAGTGGGCTATTTCACTGTTTGAATATGGAAACAGGAGTGGGATATTTCACTGTTTGTATATAGAAACAGGAGTGGGCTATTTCACTGTTTGAATATAGAAACAGGAGTGGGATATTTCACTGTTTGAATATAGAAACAGGAGTGGGCTATTTCACTGTTTGAATATGGAAACAGGAGTGGGATATTTCACTGTATATAGAAACAGGAGTGGGCTATTTCACTGTTTGAATATAGAAACAGGAGTGGGCTATTTCACTGTTTGAATATAGAAAGAGGACTGGGTTATTTCACTGTTTGAATATAGAAACAGGAGTAGCTATTTCGCTGTTTGAATATAGAAACAGGAGTGGGCTATTTCACTGTTTGAATATAGAAACAGGAGTGGGCTATTTCACTGTTTGAATATAGAAACAGGAGTAGCTATTTCGCTGTTTGAATATAGAAACAGGAGTAGCTATTTCGCTGTTTGAATATAGAAACAGGAGTAGCTATTTCGCTGTTTGAATATAGAAACAGGAGTGGGCTATTTCACTGTTTGAATATAGAAACAGGAGTAGCTATTTCGCTGTTTGAATATAGAAACAGGAGTAGCTATTTCGCTGTTTGAATATAGAAACAGGAGTGGGATATTTCACTGTTTGAATATAGAAACACGAGTGAGCTATTTCACTGTTTGAATATAGAAACAGGAGTAGCTATTTCGCTGTTTGAATATAGAAACAGGAGTAGCTATTTCGCTGTTTGAATATAGAAACAGGAGTGGGATATTTCACTGTTTGAATATAGAAACAGGTGTGGGCTATTTCACTGTTTGAATGTAGAAAGAGGAGTGGCTATTTCACTGTTTGAATATAGAAACAGGTGTGGGCTATTTCATTGTTTGAATATAGAAAGAGGAGTGGGCTATTTCACTGTTTGAATATAGAATCAGGAGTAGCTATTTCGCTGTTTGAATATAGAAACAAGAGTGGGCAATTTCACTGTTTGAATATAGAAAGAGGAGTGGGCTATTTCACTGTTTGAATATAGAATCAGGAGTAGCTATTTCGCTGTTTGAATATAGAAACAAGAGTGGGCAATTTCACTGTTTGAATATAGAAATGGGAGTGGCTATTTCGCTGTTTGAATATAGAAACAGGAGTGGGCTATTTCACTGTTTGAATATAGAAACAGGAGTGGGCTATTTCGCTGTTTGAATATAGAAACAGGAGTTGGCTATTTCACTGTTTGAATATAGAAACAGGAGTGGGCTATTTCACTGTTTGAATATAGAAACAGGAGTGGGATATTTCACTGATGGAATATAGAAACAGGAGTAGGCTATTTCACTGTTTGAATATAGAAACAGGAGTGGGCTATTTCACTGTTTGAATATAGAAACAGGAGTGGGCTATTTCACTGTTTGAATATAGAAAGAGGAGTGGGCTATTTCACTGTTTGAATATAGAAACAGGAGTGGGCTATTTCACTGTTTGAATATAGAAACAGGAGTGGGCTATTTCACTGTTTGAATAAAGAAAGGGAGTGGGCTATTTCATTGTTTGAATATAGAAAGAGGAGTGGGCTATTTCACTGTTTGAATATAGAAAGAGGAGTGGGATATTTCACTGTTTGAATATAGAAAGAGGAGTGGGCTATTTCACTGTTTGAATATAGAAATAGGAGTGGGATATTTCACTGTTTGAATATAGAAACAGGAGTGGGCTATTTCACTGTTTGAATATAGAAACAGGAGGGGCTATTTCACTGTTTGAGCCTGTTTCCATGTTTAGTTAGTCCATGGCTGATAAGTATCGGAACCCCATCTAACCATGTTGCTTTGAAAGCCACAATAACCTAACAAACATCAGTCTATCTCGCTGTGTGTGCTGTCCACTGCCTGGTCTTCACTGTGACAACAGGTTACAACAGGTTTCCCTTGTTTCTAAAACACTGAGAAATCCCGAGGTTACAAAACGTGTTGTTGAAATTCAACAATTCTTTAATTTCTGATAACTTTTCTAGGTTTAATGATTCCATTTGGATAGTTCACTGCCTCCAGCACATCAGTTTCAATTAATTATTGTCAATATAGAACACAGGGTGACATTAAAGTACGTACAGAACACGGATTTACATTAAAGTATATACAAACCAATCTCTCTCTCTCCCCCTCTCCCCATCACAGACATATACAGTCCCATTAAAGGGACTTTCCCCCTCTGACTCCCCCCCAGGTTGGGATTTGCCCCAGGACCGGGTAAAAAGGACATTTCTTTCCCCAATCACCAGCTGCTCCCCTTCCGGGTCTCCCAGACTCACCAATCCCACTGCTCTGTCCCATTGAGGAAGTGTGTGCCCTCCAATCACAGCCGCCTACAGCTCTGCACCAAGCACTTTGTAGGATAATAACTTCCAATGGCCAATCAGCAGCAGGAAGGGGTGGAGCCCAGGCTGGGCGCTGTCTGATTGGCTGAGCCGGGATTTTAAACAATACATCTTTGAGTGATGGAGAAACTCATCAGGTGTGACAGTGTCCGCGGACAGGGGGAGGGTTAAGGTTCCGAGTCCCTCTGAGTCTCCATCAGAACTGAGGGAATATAGAAATGAGGTGGAATAGAAGCTGGTAGAGGGGGTGGGACAGGTGGAGCTGGATAGGGGGCCAGTGATAGGTGGGGGCCAAGGAGAAATTGCCAAAGATGTCCCAGACAGAAGGACAAAGGGGTGTTGACGGTGGTGATATTAGCTAAAGGAATGTGATATCCAGTGTCTGAGATCCCCGGCTCACTCAGCAATCCAGGATTCCAGGGTAAGGACCTCAGTGTGGACAGGGAGTGATCCCGGGAATCTCAGCGCATTCAGGAATCAGTGTGGACAGGGAGTGATCCCGGGAATCTCAGCACATTCAGGAATCAGTGTGGACAGGGAGCGATCCCAGGATCTCAGTACATTAAGGAATCAATGTTTCCCAGGGAGTGATCCCGGGAATCTCAGTACATTCAGGAATCAGTGTGGACAGGGAGCGATCTCGGGAATGTCAGTACATTCAGGAATCAGTGTGGACAGGGAGCGATCTCGGGAATGTCAGTACATTTAAGAATCAGTGTGGACAGGGAGCGATCCCAGGAATGTCAGTACATTCAGGAATCAGTGTGGACAGGGAGCGATCCCGGGAATCTCAGTACATTCAGGAATCAGTGTGGACAGGGAGCGATCCTGGGAATGTCGGTACATTCAGGAATCAGTGTGGACAGGGAGCGATCCCGGGAATGTCAGCACATTCAGGAATCAGTGTGGACAGGGAGAAATCCCGGGAATGTCAGTAAATTCAGGAATCAGTAAGGACAGGGAGCGATCCCAGGATCTCAGTACATTTAGGAATCAATGTTTCCTAGGGCGTGATCCCGGGAATCTCAGTACATTCAGGAATCAGTGTGGACAGGGAGCAATCCCGGGAATCTCAGTACATTCAGGAATCAGTGTGGACAGGGAGCGATCCCGGGAATGTCAGTACATTCAGGAATCAGTGTGTACAGGGAGCGATCCCGGGAATCTCAGCACATTCAGCAATCAGTGTGGACAGGGAGCGATCCCGGGAATGTCAGTACATTCAGGAATCAGTGTGGACAGGGAGCGATCCCGGGAATCTCAGTACATTCAGGAATCAGTGTGGACAGGGAGCGATCCTGGGAATGTCGGTACATTCAGGAATCAGTGTGGACAGGGAGCGATCCCGGGAATGTCAGCATATTCAGGAATCAGTGTGGACAGGGAGAAATCCCAGGAATGTCAGTAAATTCAGGAATCAGTGTGGACAGGGAGCGATCCCAGGATCTCAGTACATTTAGGAATCAATGTTTTCTAGGGCGTGATCCTGGGAATCTCAGTACATTCAGGAATCAGTGTGGACAGGGAGCGATCCCGGGAATCTCAGTACATTCAGGAATCAGTGTGGACAGGGAGCGATCCCGGGAATGTCAGTACATTCAGGAATCAGTGTGTACAGGGAGCGATCCCGGGAATCTCAGCACATTCAGGAATCAGTGTGGACAGGGAGCGATCCCGGGAATGTCAGTACTTTCAGGAATCAGTGTGGACAGGGAGCGATCCCAGGAATGTCAGTACATTCAGGAATCAGTGTGGACAGTGAGCGATCCTGGGAATCTCAGTACATTCAGGAATCAGTGTGGACAGGGAGCGATCCCAGGAATGTCAGTACATTCAGGAATCAGTGTGGACAGTGAGCGATCCCGGGAATCTCAGTACATTCAGGAATCAATGTGGACAGGGAGTGATCCCGGGAATCTCAGCACATTCAGGAATCATTCTGGACAAGGAGGGATCCCGGGAATTTCAGTACATTCAGGAATCAGTGTGGACAGGGAGCGATCCCGCGAATCTCAGCACATTCAGGAATCAGTGTGGACAGGGAGCGATCCCGGGAATGTCAGTACATTCAGGAATCAGTGTGGACAGGGAGCGATCCCAGGAATGTCAGTACATTCAGGAATCAGTGTGGACAGTGAGCGATCCCAGGAATCTCAGTACATTCAGGAATCAGTGTGGACAGGGAGCGATCCCAGGAATGTCAGTACATTCAGGAATCAGTGTGGACAGTGAGCGATCCCGGGAATCTCAGTACATTCAGGAATCAGTGTGGACAGGGAGTGATCCCGGGAATCTCGGCACATTCAGGAATCAGTGTGGACAGGGAGTGATCCCGGGAATTTCAGTACATTCAGGAATCAGTGTGGACAGGGACCAATCCTGGAATTTCAGTACATTCAGGAATTAGTGTGGACAGGGAGCGATCCTGGGAATGTCAGTTTATTCTGGAATCAGTGTGGACAGGGAGGGATCCTGGGAATCTCAACACATTCAGGAATCAGTGTGGACAGGGAGGGATCCTGGGAATGTCAGTTTATTCTGGAATCAGTGTGGACAGGGAGGGATCCCAGGAATCTCTCGCTCTCTCTCCTTTCCCACCCTCTCCCTTCCTCTTTCCCCATTTCTATCTCCTTCCTCCCCTTCTATCCTTTCCTTCCATCTCCTTACCCCCACTTCTTTCTCCCTCCCTCCTTCCCCCTCTTTCTCTCCCCCTTTCACCATCTCTCTCTCCTTTCCCCCTCTCACTCCCTTTTACACCTCTCTTTCCTTTCTCTCCTTCCCTCCTCTATCTCTCTCCTTTCCCCACTCTCTCTCCTTTCCCCCTCTATCCTTTCCCCCTCTCTCTCACTCTCTCCTTTCCCCATCTCTCTCTCCTTTCCCCCTCTCTCACTCTCCTTCCCCCACTCTCTCTCTCCCTTATCCCCCTCTCTCTCTCTCCTTTCCCCACTTTCTCTCTCCTTTCCCCACTCTCTCTCTCTCATTTACCCCCCTCTCTCTCCTTTACTCCTCTCTCCCTTCTTTGTCCCCTCTCTCTCCCTCCTTCCACCCCCTCTCTCCTTCCCCCTCTCTCTCTCCCCTTTCCCCCTGTCTCTCTCTCCTTTCCCCCTCTCTCACTCTCCTTCCCCCACTCTCTCTCTCCCTTATCCCCCTCTCTCTCTCTCCTTTCCCCACTTTCTCTCTCCTTTCCCCACTCTCTCTCTCTCATTTACCCCCCTCTCTCTCCTTTACTCCTCTCTCCCTTCTTTGTCCCCTCTCTCTCCCTCCTTCCACCCCCTCTCTCCTTCCCCCTCTCTCTCTCCCCTTTCCCCCTGTCTCTCTCTCCTTTCCCCCTCTCTCACTCTCCTTCCCCCACTCTCTCTCTCCCTTATCCCCCTCTCTCTCTCCTTTCCCCACTTTCTCTCTCCTTTCCCCACTCTCTCTCTCTCATTTACCCCCCTCTCTCTCCTTTACTCCTCTCTCCCTTCTTTGTCCCCTCTCTCTCCCTCCTTCCACCCCCTCTCTCCTTCCCCCTCTCTCTCTCCCCTTTCCCCCTGTCTCCCCCTCTCCCCATCACAGATATTTACAGTCCCATTAAAGGGACTTTCCCCCTCTGACTCCCCCCCAGGTTGGGATTTGCCCCAGGACCGGGTAAAAAGGACATTTCTTTCCCCAAACACCAGCTGCTCCCCTTCTGGGTCTCCCAGACTCACCAATCCCACTGCTCTGTCCCATTGAGGCAGTGTGTGCCCTCCAATCACAGCCGCCTACAGCTCTGCACCAATCACTTTGTAGGATAATAACTTCCAATGGCCAATCAGCAGCAGGAAGGGGTGGGGCCCAGGCTGGGAGCTGTCTGATTGGCGCCCAGCGAATTCGGGGAATTTTAAACGATGCGGAGGAGCGCAAGGTTAACGTTTCGAGTTCTCCTGAGCCTTCAACAGAACTGACCCAGCACATTCCAGCGCTGAATTCCGGGGTCTGCGATCCCAGGACCCCGGGTAAAGACAGGAACACAAAACTGCGGAGGCTGGAAATCCCAAACAGAAACAGAATTACCTGGAAAAACTCAGCAGGTCTGGCAGCATCGGCGGAGAAGAAAAGAGTTGTGAAGTTTACAGCCTTCCGGACTGAATATTGAATTCAACAACTTTAGGTCGTGACCTCCCTCCCCCATCCCCACCCCCTTTCTGTTTCCCCCTTCCTTTTGTTTTTTCCAATAAATTATATAGATTTTTCGTTTCCCACCTATTTCCATTAATTTTAAATCTTGTATGTCCTGCTAGTCTTTCCACCCCACCCCCACTAGAGCTGTACCTTGTGTGTCCTGCCGTCCATTCTTAATTAGCACATTCGTTTAGATAATATCACCACGTTCAACACCTCTGTGTTCTGTTGTCTGTGACATCTTTTGATGATCTGCTCCTATCACTGCTTGCTTGTCCCTACAACAACACCCCCCCTCCACCCCAACCTTAAACCAGCTTATACATTCAGGAATCAGTGTGGACAGTGAGCGATCCCAGGAATGTCAGTACATTCAGGTTTCAGTGTGGACAGTGAGCGATCCCGGGAATCTGAGTACATTCAGGAATCAGTGTGGACAGGGAGTGATCCCGGGAATCTCAGTACATTCAGGAATCAGTGTGGACAGGGAGCGATCCCGGGAATCTCAGTACATTCAGGAATCAGTATGGACAGGGAGCGATCCTGGGAATGTCAGTACATTCAGGAATCAGTGTGGACAGGGAGCGATCCCGGGAATCTCAGTACATTCAGGAATCTGTGTGGACAGGGAGCGATCCCGGGAATGTCAGTACATTCAGGAATCAGTGTGGACAGGGAGCGATCCTGGGAATGTCAGTTTATTCTGGAATCAGTGTGGACAGGGAGGGATCCCGGGAATCTCTCGCTCTCTCTCCTTTCCCACCCTCTCCCTTCCTCTTTCCCCATTTCTATCTCCTTCCTCCTCTTCTATCCTTTCCTTCCATCTCCTTACCCCCACTTCTTTCTCCCTCCCTCCTTTCCCCCTCTCTCTCTCCCTCTTTCCCCATCTCTCTCTCCTTTCCCCCTCTCTCTCTCCCTCTTTCCCCCTCTCTCCCTCCCTCCTTTCCCCCTCTCTCTCTCCTTTCCCCCCCTCTCTCTTTCCCCCCCACTCCCACTCTCTTTTCCCCACTCTCTCTCTCTCCATTCCCTCCCTCCTTTCACCCTTCTCTCTCTCCTTTCCCCCTCTCACTCCCTTTTACATCTCTCTTTCCTCTCTCTCCTTTCCCCACTCTCACTCTCCTTTCCCCCCTCTCTCTCTCTCTCCTTTCCCCCCTCTCTCTCTCTCTCTCCTTTCCCCCCCTCTCTCTCTCCTTTCCCCCTCTATCTCTCTCCTTACCCCACTCTTTCTCTCTCCTTTCCCCCTCTCTCTCCTTTCCCCACTCCCTCCCTCTCCTTTACCCCTCTCTCCCTTCTTTGTCCCCTCTCTCTCCCTCCTTCCACCCCCTCTCTCCTTCCCCCTCTCTCTCTCTCTCCCCTTTCCCCCTGTCTCCCCCTCTCCCCATCACAGACATTTACAGTCCCATTAAAGGGACTTTCCCCCTCTGACTCCCCCCCAGGTTGGGATTTGCCCCAGGACCGGGTAAAAAGGACATTTCTTTCCCCAAACACCAGCTGCTCCCCTTCCGGGTCTCCCAGACTCACCAATCCCACTGCTCTGTCCCATTGAGGCAGTGTGTGCCCTCCAATCACAGCCGCCTACAGCTCTGCACCAATCACTTTGTAGGATAATAACTTCCAATGGCCAATCAGCAGCAGGAAGGGGTGGAGCCCAGGCTGGGCGCTCTCTGATTGGCTGAACCCTGGCTGAGCGGTGAAATTTAAACGATGCAACAGGACAGCATGAAATCCACCACATTTCAGCCCCGAATTTCAGTGTCTGCGATCCCAGGCTCACTCACATCCAGGATTCTAGGTAAGGACTTCATTGTGGACAGGGAGTGATCCCGGGAATCTCAGTACATTCAGGACTCAGTGTGGACAGGGAGCGATCCCGGGAATCTCAGTACATTCAGGACTCAGTGTGGACAGGGAGCGATCCCGGGAATGTTAGTACATTCAGGACTCAGTGTGGACAGGGAGTGATCCCGGGAATGTCAGTACATTCAGGAATCAGTGTGGACAGGGAGCGATCCCGGGAATCTCAGTACATTCAGGACTCAGTGTGGACAGGGAGTGATCCAGGGAATCTCAGGCTGGGCGCTCTCTGATTGGCGCCCAGCGAATTCGGGGAATTTTAAACGATGCGGAGGAGCGCAAGGTTAACGTTTCGAGTTCTCCTGAGCCTTCAACAGAACTGACCCAGCACATTCCAGCGCTGAATTCCGGGGTCTGCGATCCCAGGACCCCGGGTAAAGACAGGAACACAAAACTGCGGATGCTGGAAATCCCAAACAGAAACAGAATTACCTGGGAAAACTCAGCAGGTCTGGCAGCATCGGCGGAGAAGAAAAGAGTTGATGTTTCGAGTCCTCATGACCCTTCGACAGAACTTGATTTCGAGTCCAAGAAAGAGTTGAAATATAAGCTGGTTTAAGGTGTGTGTGTGGGGGGGGCGGAGAGAGAGAGAGAGACAGAGGTGCTTGTGTAGACAAACAAGCAGTGATAGAAGCAGATCATCAAAAGATGTCAGTGACAATGGTACAAAAGAACACATAGGTGTTAAAGTTAAAGTTGGTGATATTATCTAAACGGATGTGCTAATTAAGAATGGATGGTAGGGCACTCAAGGTACAGCTCTAGTGGGGGTGGGGGGAGCATAAAAGATTTTAAAATATGTAAAAATAATGGAAATAGGTGGGAAAAGAAAAATCTACAAAATTTATTGGGAAAAAAGGGGGAAACAGAAAGGGGGTGGGGATGGAGGAGGGAGCTCACGACCTAAAGTTATTGAATTCAATATTCAGTCCGGAAGGCTGTAAGGTGCCTAGTCGGAAGATGAGGTGTTGTTCCTCCAGTTTGCGTTGGGCTTCACTGGAACAATGCAGTAAGCCAAGGACAGACATGTGGGCAAGAGAGCAGGGTGGAGTGTTAAAATGGCAAGCGACAGGGAGGTTTGGGTCATTCTTGCGGACAGACCGCAGGTGTTCTGCAAAGCGGTCGCCCAGTTTACGTTTGGTCTCTCCAATGTAGAGGAGACCACATTGGGAGCAACGAATGCAGTAGACTAAGTTGGGGGAAATGCAAGTGAAATGCTGCTTCACTTGAAAGGAGTGTTTGGGCCCTTGGACGGTGAGGAGAGAGGAAGTGAAGGGGCAGGTGTTACATCTTTTGCGTGGGCATGGGGTGGTGCCATAGGAGGGAGTTGAGGAGTAGGGGGTGACGGAGGAGTGGACCAGGGTGTCCCGGAGGGAGCGATCCCTACGGAATGCCGATAAGGGGGGTGAAGGGAAGATGTGTTTGGTGGTGGCATCATGCTGGAGTTGGCGGAAATGGCGGAGGATGATCCTTTGAATGCGGAGGCTGGTGGGGTGATAAGTGAGGACAAGGGGGACCCTATCATGTTTCTGGGAGGGAGGAGAAGGCGTGAGGGCGGATGCGCGGGAGATGGGCCGGACACGGTTGAGGGCCCTGTCAACGACCGTGGATGGAAAACCTCGGTTAAGGAAGAAGGAGGACATGTCAGAGGAACCGTTTTTGAAGGTAGCATCATCGGAACAGATGCGACGGAGGCGAAGGAACTGGGAGAATGGGATGGAGTCCTTACAGGAAGTGGGGTGTGAGGAGCTGTAGTCGAGGTAGCTGTGGGAGTCGGTAGGTTTGTAATGGATATTGGTGGACAGTCTATCACCAGAGATTGAGACAGAGAGGTCAAGGAAGGGAAGTGTCAGAGATGGACCACGTGAAAATGATGGAGGGGTGGAGATTGGAAGCAAAATTAATACATTTTTCCAAGTCCCGACGAGAGCATGAAGCGGCATCGAAGTAATCATCGATGTACCGGAGAAAGAGTTGTGGAAGGGGGCCGGAGTAGGACTGGAACAAGGAATGTTTCACATACCCCATAAAGAGACAGGCATAGCTGGGGCCCATGCGGGTACCCATAGCCACACCTTTTATTTGGAGGAAGTGAGAGGAGTTGAAGGAGAAATTGTTCAACGTGAGAACAAGTTCAGCCAGATGGAGGAGAGTAGTGGTGGATGGGGATTGTTCGGGCCTCTGTTCGAGGAAGAAGCTAAGAGCCTTCAGACCATCCTGGTGGGGGATGGAGGTGTAGAGGGATTGGACGTCCATGGTGAAGAGGAAGCGGTTGGAGCCAGGGAACTGGAAATTGTTGATGTGACGTAAGGTGTCGGAGGAATCACGGATGTAGGTGGGAAGGGACTGGACAAGGGGAGAGAGAAGGGAGTCAAGATAACGAGAAATGAGTTCTGTGGGGCAGGAACAAGCTGAGACGATCGGTCTACCGGGGCAGTTCTGTTTGTGGATTTTGGGTAGGAGATAGAAGCGGGCCGTCCGAGTTTGGGCGACTATCAGGTTGGAAGCTGTGGGAGGGAGATCCCCAGAGGAGATGAGGTCAGTGACAGTCCTGGAAACAATGGCTTGATGTTCAGTGGTGGGGTCATGGTCCAGGGAGAGGTAGGAGGAAGTGTCTGCGAGTTGACGCTCAGCCTCCGCGAGGTAGAGGTCAGCGCGCCAGACAACAACAGCACCACCCTTGTCCCGCGGATACAAGTTCACCTGCGGGCACGAGCGCCCCGAGCCCGCGCGCGCGCGCGTGACCCAGAGTCCCAGCAGCGCCTGGATGATCCCTCAGTGTCGTCGCCACCGGCCCAGCAGCTGACATGAGCTGAAACCCTTTTTCACACCCAAGCAGAAAGTCTTCTTGTGGCTGACAAATCTTTCATGTTATTTTGACAGTGTGATACTGTAGACGGTTCATTCACGCATTCAATCTTCTAACCTGCATGAGGACCACCCGCACTCACGTGCTTGCTTCAGTAAACAGGTTAAATATTGAGGAGGCAGGTTTTAGGTTTAACACAAAGCTATTCGCCTGCGATTTTTGTCTCGCTTTTTCGAAGCGACAGGGGATGATCGCGTCTCTGGAACTCAGCATCCTGCTCTGTTCAACTGCTGCAGCTCAGTTCGCCAAGAAATAATGTCAGCTTGTGAAAACAATTCCCCAGGTAACAGGCACGTTGAGCCTTTACCTTGTGCATCCAGAAACATAAAGGACGTCAAGCGGTGCATCTTATTTTCTGCACCAGTGCAGCCTGGCCTCTGTTGTTCTGTTTGATTGAAATCTTTATAGATTTGACAACTCTGCTGCAGTAAGCGAGTTCTTTGAGTCCTGCTGGTCGTTCTGAAAGCCTAAAAAAGTGAAGTTACAGGGTGAGCTGTTTTCAGTTAGAGAATTAACACGGCTTGTGCGCCTGGTTAATCCTCACAAACATGCCTTTGTCTCACGACGCCGTTGAAAACAGCGCGAACTGGAAGCGGTAAACTGAGTTTTTTTTACAATCTACAAATCATCGACTGCCGATAATTGATAAATATTGACTTCGATCGTTGACAAGTATATATAATCGCATTGAAAGGAGCCATTGTGTTCGCTATACTGCAAACCCCCCACCTACTATCTGCTGTCCAAAAATGATCAACTCGGATCTGCTGGAGCGTTGTTCTATTTCTGATGTGCACATTGCACTGTTAAAAACATCATCTAGCCGTTTCCCAATAAAACAGAGAGGTTTCATTATACCAGCATTTCCAAATTAGCTTCAGCGATGTTTATACTGATATATAAACGCTGTACCGTCTGGAATGCAAAGATACTCTGGATGGTCCTGGAGTGTGTGGAATGCAGCAGAATGTTCACTCATGGTAAACACCACAATGATCGCGTTGTTACATTTGGCCCATGGGGTGTATAACAGGTTCATCACTGGAATCATTAACCCTGGGGGTAGAGTGTAATTCTTGCCCCACGGATTTGACTCAGACACTCGGTACAGTGCCGGCGGGAGAATGTTCCTTCATATTATCATTTCTGTCCGAAACGCATTATATTCCTATAGAATTATATTCCCTCTGGTTGTCAGAAGCAGTTGGTAGCCTCACTCTGTTAGAATGATATGATTTAATTCTAAATTATTCAAATGTTCATTCTTGGCTTCGGCGCAATAAAAAGCCATTTGCTAAAACTTAGAGCAAACTAGCATTTTAGTTGTAACGTGGCGATACCGGCTCTCTATCCTCATTCTCGGATCGATTTTTACAGTTGGCGCGCGAAACGTGGAAGATTTCTAATATTAATCAGGAGAGATGAGAAATCATTGTATCGGAAAGCATCCTGATGGATTTTCGGAGACAGTGTGTCACACTAGTTGGGACTTATAGTCGTTAACGGACAATCAAGACTTAGATACACATCTTCCCACGCATTTGAGGATAGATTATCTGTAAAATAAACTGCATCCTAGTTCATACTTTAATGGTTTAATCTTAATGAGAGGAGTCTTGTGGTAAGCTGCACTTGTGGAATTCAGTTATTATGAAGTCAACCGATTCTTAGAATTTACAGTCAAGTGTAACTTTCGAATAAAATCGTGTTAATTCAATGGTTATTAAAATGATTATATTATATTCGAAAACCTTAGCAAACATGATAACTAATGTGTTTGCGAATATAACCAGGAACGATCGAATGCAATACTGCTAGCTCTCCTGCTCAGATCACTGAAAGCTGCGAGAACTAGCTGTATATCTCCACGGATATCAAGTAGTACTGCAACTGAGCGGAATAGCACTGAGTATTGCTTCAGTCGGAAATGGAATGATAGTGCCTAAAATGATACGGAAATAATATCGTATGTAAACATCTCCAGTAATATTACTTTGATTTCTCCTGCAAACAGAAACCTGTGAAAGCATTTTCGTCGCTTTATGCGTTTAAAGATTTTAGCCATGGTAATTTGGGATGAGAAAAGGAATTCTTTTATGTGGCATGTTTTAAGATTTACAGGAGCCAACTTTTGATGCGTCAAGGGTCGTTTCTTCCCTTTAAATTAAATTAGAAAGCTATTTCTAATGATCAAAGCAAATTGTAGGGAACGCCGCTGTAATTGTAACCAGGCATTTGGTAGATGGAGTAAGAAAATTATTTGGCAGCAGCACTGATCCGATATTGGGTCAAATTCTTTGGTTAGATCAGTTTTTAGCGGGAGAAAATTCCCTTATTGATTGTCTAGTTTATAATACCTCGCACTTTTTTTTCTGCTGATAATGTATGTATAGACTTCTCTAGCTATAAATTAGAGCAGTAAACAATACAATTATGCAACGGAATTAGACTTGTACTCTGGATCACTGAATTACACCCACCCTCTGAGGGAAATATTCCCAGCTTGGACAGATCAAGTGCGCATTTCACTTTTTGTTTTGGTTCTGAACTGCGTGCAGAAATTGTATGAATCTTAATTGATGATTACTTTAATGTAGAAAGGTTTCTCAGCACAAAACACTGGAGTCTGTGAATGGATTGGTAGCCTGCAGTGATGAGATTAAGTTTTGCAGTTCTAATCATGGCTGTATCCAGGAAGGAAGGTGTAGGGACAGGGATGGATGTTCTAATCATGGCTCTATCCAGGAAGGAAGGTGTAGGGACAGGGATGGATGTTCTAATCATGGCTGTATCCAGGAAGGAAGGTGTAGGGACCAGCACTCCAGGCAATTACATGGGTGGAGAAAGATCATTTGCAACCTGAAGATTCACATAATTTGCATTCTAGCAGCAAAAAAGAACTATTGTCTCTTCACGTTATGGCCAACCTCTCTCCTCCACTATTAATAAATAAACATAACAGCTGTTGGACATCTGCCAAACTGAATTGATATTGCATGGGCTGTGTACTAATGTGTACTCACATGTACTTATGGCAAACCGACTGGATCCAAGGTTGAGTTAAGATGCTAAGTCTTTGGCCTGAGCAGAAAGCTTCTTTCTCAATGACATTTTCTTGTCAGTATCTATTTCTAATGTTATAAAAGTGCACAAACATGATCAAATAAAACAATAATCAAAAGCTTTCTCTCTTTAGTAATTATCAATGAAAAATGTGAAGTCAGAAAGAAAAGATTTGTTCAATATCACTGAAAGAGCGATTGCTATTCTGCTGGCTTCAGTGAAATATTGAGTTGTCATGTGGGTTTATAGTTGTGCTTTCTATTCATTTTAATCAATAAAAGTATTTATTTCCCAGAAGATTTTCCAAATGCCATTATTTTACATAGATGGATCATGGGGAGAAAGTAGATATTTTTACACTTAATAGAAGTAATTATTCAGAAATGTGAATCTGCTGTCTGACAATTGAGCGTTCTTACTTGGTTGGACACTGCTATATATTGGAAATTTTGCAAACTGACTTGAAACATTTATATTTTTATAGTTACAATGAATGATTAATTTTAATCTTTGAATAATGCAACAAGGTCTAAAAGTCCTCTCTACATCCTCACTATATTGAAATGAAAACTCATTAAACTGTCCTCCAAAGCTTTCTTCACCAGGATCTCAAAAACTTAAAGCATTATCTCCCACCATTTCCTATTATAATCTAGGGAACTTTGTTAATATTAAGCTATCCAACTACTCAATCTCCCTTCCTTCTATGGTTCATCATGACATGCCTCAAGTAAACACAAGACACTTGATGGTGCAATATGGAATAGATTTTATTGATATCTGGCACCAGTGATCGGCCTAACTAAACACAGAATGTACCTTCCAAAGAACTTTTGAATTCCTCAATATAGCTTATTTTTGCCTATTTCAAAAATACAGGTCACAGATAAGACCTCATGATGTATCTGTCCCTGAATCCTTTGAAAACATACTGTTTACATAAACAGTTGCAGTTGTTGACTTCAAAGCTACTTCTCTTAAACAGAAAGCTTAAGTATTCTCAAATCTTTTGAAGATTGTGCTTTATTAACCATTATCTTTCTATACTACTGTTAATAAATCCATCTCCCTACACTAGCCACTAATGTGCTACTTTAATCACCCATAGTGGGTGCATTACCAGTCACTTATGGAATTCCTTACACAAACACTTCTCTTAGATAATACTTAAACATCAAAAGCAGGAATAAAGCTATGCTTTCTTCTGTATCATTCCAAAGTTATATTGCTTATAGTGGAAAGCCTGTTTTAACAACACACAACTTGCCAGGATGATCAACAAAGTTTAACGCCAAATCTTGGCATCATCTATTTACTGCTTCTTGACTTAACTGATTTTTTTCTTCCATTCTTTATAGTGAAACCAACTGTTGACTTTGGTTCTTTGCCTAGTTTTCCAAAATGAAACATTGATGTCAACTGTAGCGAGGTGCCAGCATTCCTTCTGTGGGTGAAATGTTTGAAGATTCATCCTACTCCAGAGATCTGAGTGTAAAGTCTGGGCTGATACTCCACTGCAGGACTGCACGTCAGAGGTGCCATTTTATAAATGAGATGTTAAACTGAAGCCATGTCTGCTATCTCAGGTGACTGTAAAAGATTCTATGGCTGTGGAAGGTGGCTTTGTCTCTGATGTCTTGGCCAATGTTTATCTCTGAACCAACAGTGTGAAAGTAGATCATCTGACCAGATAAGATAATAAGAAAAGGAGCAGGAACAGGCTATTGGTCCATTGAGTTGAAAACAAAGAAAACTGCGGATGCTGGAAATCTAAAACAAAAACAGAATTACCTGGAAAAACTCAGTAGGTCTGGCAGCATCGGCGGAGGAGAAAAGAGTTGACGTTTCGAGTCCTCATGACCCTTCGACAGAACTTGATGAGTTCTGTCGAAGGGTCATGAGGACTCGAAACGTCAACTCTTTTCTCCTCCGCCGATGCTGCCAGACCTACTGAGTTTTTCCAGGTAATTCTGTTTTTGTATTGGTCCATTGAGTCTGCTCCACCACTCATTTACATCTCCCATCTCCACAAGTTTCAAGCAAAATTCTCTCTTGGAAACATCTCTCTCTCTCTCCTTTCCCCATCTTCCTCCCTCCTTTCCCTTGCTCTCCCTCCTTTCCCTCATGCTATCCTTTCCCAATCTCTCTCTCCTTTACCCCCTCTCCCTTCTCAGCCCCTTTTCTCCCTCCTTCCACACCGTCTCTCTCTCTCTCCCTCTCCCTCCCCTTTCCCCCTCTCTCTCTCCCTTTTACCCATCTTTCTCTCCCCTTTCCCTCTCTCTCTCTCTCCCCTTTCCCTCTCTCTCCCTCCTTCCCCTCTCTCCCACCTTCCCCACTTTCTCTCCTTTCTCTCTCTCTCCTTCTCCCCCTCATTGCCACAGAAGGCTGTGGAGGCCAGGTCATTGAGTGTATTTAAGACCGAGATAGATAGGTTCTTGATTGGTAAGGGGGTCAAAGGTTACGGGGAGAAGGTGGGAGAATGGGGTTGAGAAACTTATCAGCCATGATTGAATGGTGGAGCAGACTCGATGGGCCGAATGGCCTAATTTCTGCTCCTATGTCTTATGGTCTTATGGTCTCTATCTCTCCTCCCCCCTCCTTTCCCCCTCTTTCTCGCTCTCTCTCTCTCACTCTATCCTTTGCCCCTCTCTCTCTCCTTTCGCCTTCCCCCCCTCCGTCTCTCTCACCTTCCCCCTCTCTCTCTCTCCTTTCCCCCTGTCTCCCCCTCTCCCCATCACAGACATTTACAGTCCCATTAAAGGGACTTTCCCCCTCTGACTCCCCCCCAGGTTGGGATTTGCCCCAGGACCGGGTAAAAAGGACATTTCTTTCCCCAAACACCAGCTGCTCCCCTTCCGGGTCTCCCAGACTCACCAATCCCACTGCTCTGTCCCATTGAGGCAGTGTGTGCCCTCCAATCACAGCCGCCTACAGCTCTGCACCAATCACTTTGTAGGATAATAACTTCCAATGGCCAATCAGCAGCAGGAAGGGGTGGAGCCCAGGCTGGGCGCTCTCTGATTGGCTGAGCCGGGATTTTAAACAATATATCTTTGAGTGATGGAGAAAGTCATCAGGTGTGACAGTGTCCGCGGACAGGGGGAGGGTTAAGGTTCCGAGTCCCTCTGAGTCTCCATCAGAACTGAGGGAATATAGAAATGAGGTGGAATAGAAGCTGGTAGAGGGGGTGGGACAGGTGGAGCTGGATAGGGGGCCAGTGATAGGTGGGGGCCAAGGAGAGATTGCCAAAGATGTCCCAGCCAGAAGGACAAAGGGGTGTTGACGGTGGTGATATTAGCTAAAGGAATGTGATATCCAGTGTCTGAGATCCCCGGCTCACTCAGCAATCCAGGATTCCAGGGTAAGGACCTCAGTGTGGACAGGGAGTGATCCCGGGAATCTCAGTACATTCAGGAATCAGTGTGGACATGGAGTGATCCCGGGAATGTCAGCACATTCAGGAATCAGTGGACAGGGAGCAATCCCGGGAATCTCAGTACATTCAGGAATCAGTGTGGACAGGGAGCGATCCCGGGAATCTCAGTACATTCAGGAATCAGTGTGGATAGGGAGCGATCCCGGGAATCTCAGCTCATTCAGGAATCAGTGCAGACAGGGAGCGATCCCAGGAATGTCAGTACATTCAGGAATCAGTGTGGACAGGGAGCGATCCCGGGAATCTCAGTACATTCAGGAATCAGTGTGGACAGGGAGCGATCCCGGGAATGTCAGTACATTCAGGAATCTGTGTGCACAGGGAGGGTTCCTGGGAATGTCAGTACATTCAGGAATCAGTGTGGACAGGGAGCAATCCCGGGAATGTCAGTACATTCAGGAATCAGTGTGGACAGGGTGTGATCCTGGGAATGTCAGTACATTCAGGAATCAGTGTGGACAGGGAGCGATCCCGGGAATCTCAGTACATTCAGGAATCAGTGTGGACAGGGAGCGATCCCGGGAATGTCAGTACATTCAGGAATCTGTGTGCACAGGGAGGGTTCCTGGGAATGTCAGTACATTCAGGAATCAGTGTGGACAGGGAGCAATCCCGGGAATGTCAGTACATTCAGGAATCAGTGTGGACAGGGTGTGATCCTGGGAATGTCAGTACATTCAGGAATCAGTGTGGACAGGGAGCGATCCAAGGAATGTCAGTACATTCAGGAATCTGTGTGAACAGGGAGGGTTCCTGGGAATGTCAGTACATTCAGGAATCAGTGTGGACAGGGTGTGATCCTGGGAATGTCATTACATTCAGGAATCAGTGTGGACAGGGAGCGATCCAGGGAATGTCAGTACATTCAGGAATCAGTGTGGACAGGGAGCGATCCCGGGAATGTCAGTACATTCAGGAATCTGTGTGCACAGGGAGGGTTCCTGGGAATGTCAGTACATTCAGGAATCAGTGTGGACAGGGAGCGATCCCGGGAATGTCAGTACATTCAGGAATCTGTGTGAACAGGGAGGGTTCCTGGGAATGTCAGTACATTCAGGAATCAGTGTGGACAGGGTGTGATCCTGGGAATGTCAGTACATTCAGGAATCAGTGTGGACAGGGAGCGATCCAGGGAATGTCAGTATATTCAGGAATCTGTGTGAACAGGGAGGGTTCCTGGGAATGTCAGTACATTCAGGAATCAGTGCGGACAGGGTGTGATCCTGGGAATGTCATTACATTCAGGAATCAGTGTGGACAGGGAGCGATCCAGGGAATGTCAGTACATTCAGGAATCAGTGTGGACAGGGAGCAATCCCAGGAATGTCAGTACATTCAGGAATCAGTGTGGACAAGGAGCAATCCCGGGAATGTCAGTACATTCAGGAATCAGTGTGGACAGGGAGCGATCCCGGGAATCTCAGTACATTCAGGAATCAGTGTGGACAGGGAGCGATCCCGGGAATGTCAGTACATTCAGGAATCAGTGTGGACAGGGAGCGATGCCGGGAATGTCAGTATATTCAGGAATCAGTGTGGACAGGGAGTGATCCCGGGAATGTCAGTACATTCAGGAATCAGTGTGGACAGGGAGTGATCCTGGGAATCTCAGCACCTTCAGGACTCATTGTGGACAGGGAGTGATCCCGGGAATGTCAGTACCTTCAGGAATCAATTTGGACAGGGAGTGATCCCAGGAATGTCAGTACATTCAGGAATCAGTGTGGACAGGGAGTGATCCCAGGAATGTCAGTATATTCAGGAATCAGTGTGGACAGGGAGTGATCCCGGGAATGTCAGTACATTCAGGAATCAGTGTGGACAGGGAGCGATCCTGGGAATCTCAGTACATTCAGGAATCAGTGTGGACAGGGAGCGATCCCGGGAATGTCAGTACATTCAGGAATCAGTGTGGACAGGGAGCGATCCTGGGAATCTCAGTACATTCAGGAATCAGTGTGGACAGGGAGCGATCCTGGGAATCTCAGTACATTCAGGACTCAGTGTGGACAGGGAGCGATCCCGGGAATGTCAGTACATTCAGGAATCAGTGTGGACAGGGAGCGATCCCGGTAATCTCAGTACATTCAGGAATCAGTGTGGACAGGGAGCGATCCCGGGAATCTCAGTACATTCAGGAATCAGTGTGGACAGGGAGTGATCCCGGGAATCTCAGTACATTCAGGAATCAGTGTGGACAGGGAGCGATCCCGAGAATGTCAGTACATTCAGGAATCAGTGTGGACAGGGAGCGATCCCGGGAATGTCAGTACATTCAGGAATCAGTGTGGACAGGGAGCGATCCCAGGAATGTCAGTACATTCAGGAATCAGTGTGGACAGGGAGTGATCCCGGGAATCTCAGTACATTCAGGAATCAGTGTGGACAGGGAGTGATCCCGGGAATCTCAGTACATTCAGGACTCAGTGTGGACAGGGAGTGATCCCGGGAACAAAAACAGAATTAGCTGGAAAAACTCAGCAGGTCTGGCAGCATCGGCGGAGAAGAAAAGAGTTGACGTTTCGAGTCCTCATGACCCTTCGACAGATCTTGAGTTCGAGTCCAAGTAAGAATTGAAATATAAGCTGGTTTAAGGTTTGGGGGGGGCGGGGTGGGGGGGTGGGGAGAGAGAGAGAGAGACAGAGAGACAGAGAGACAAGTGGATGGGGTTGGTGTGGTTGTAGGGACAAGCAAGCAGTGATAGAAGCAGATTATCAAAAGATGTCACAGACAACAGGACAAAGGAACACAGAGGTGTTGACGGGAACAGCAGTCTGAGAAACGGTTTATGTCCCGGAGATACCGGTAATCCTGGGTGGGTTCGAAACACGAGGGGTGGAATTTCAGTTGAATTCCACGTGGGGTAAGTCGGAGACGGAGACAGTCACTGAGAAAGGAGATGTGGCTGTGAAAGCGGGTTTTAGTAAACACCTTGTCAAACACCAGGAGGGAAATGGAAAGCAATGAAGGTGAGCAGGGCAACAGAGAGATACGGAAATCTTGTCACAGAGAGGAACAAAACTTCTTCAAGGAGGTAGGCATTTCTTGAAGGGCAGTGGCAGTCAATTAAACACAGAGATATGTTCCCGGGAATCTCAGTACATTCAGGACTCAGTGTGGACAGGGAGCGATCCCGGGAATGTCAGTACATTCAGGACTCAGTGTGGACAGGGTGTGTGTCTGTCTGTAGGTGGTCACAGTCCGGGTTAATGCTTTCTTCCCTTGCTGCTTTTTAACGCTGTTTCCCTCTGTTGGTCCCGCTCGTTCCGCGGTCTCTTCCCTGCTTCCCTTTATTTGAATCTGTTCATGGGGTCTGGGTGTTACTGACAAAGCCTATTTATTTGTTGTGAAACACAGAATCACTGGTGAGACTCAGCAGCTCTGACAGGATCTGTGGGATGTCACTTTGAGATGGGCATGAAATTTGAGCTGGTGTTCACCAGTTGATTGGAAGGGTCAATAACAAGTAGAAACTAGACATAAATACCCAATCCTTTACCTTTTTCTGATCAGCAGAAAGCACTCTGACACTGACCGAGCCCAGCGAAATGTTGGGCCTAACAGTGCGTTTAAAGGTGTTCTTAGATCTGATTTCAGAATGAATTTGGAAGTGTGTTCTCATTGCAAAGATTGAAGACTTTCTGTTCTGCAGAATCATTGTGATATTCAGAACCCACCACTGTGAGCTGTGATCAGAGCGGAGGCTCCAGATACATTGGATCCAAGGATCAAATACTCTGATTGGAAAGTAATGGAAATCTTCAGGCTCTTTGCAGGTAATTTAGTGATTCACAAATGGTAAATATCATTCATTGTACAATGTTCAGCACCATTCACAACTCCTCAGATACTGATGCAGTCCATGTCCAAATGCAGCAAGACCTGGACAATATCCAGGCTTGGACTGAAAACCGGCAAGTAACATTCACACCACACAAGTGTCAGGCAATGACCATCTCCAACAAGACAGAATCCAACCATCACCCCTTAACGTTCAACAGCATTACCATCACTGAATCCCCCACTATCAACATCCTGGGGGTTACCATTGACCAGAAACTGAACTGCACTGGCCATTTAAATACTGTGGCTACAAGAGCAGGTCAGAGGCTGGGAATCCTGCAGTGAGTAACTCACCTCCTAACTCCCCAAAGCCCGTCCACCATCTACAAGGCACAAGTCAGGAGTGAGATGGAATACTCCCCACTTGCCTGGATGAGTGCAGCTCCCACAACACTCAAAAAGCTCGACACCATCCAGGACAAAGCAGCCCCACTTGATTGGCACCACATCCACAAACATTCACTCCCTCCACCACCGACACACAGTAGCAGCAGTGTGTGTACCATCTACAAGATGCACTGCAGCAACTCACCAAGGCTCCTTCGACAGCACCTTCCAAACCCATGATCACTACCATCTAGAAGGACAAGGGCAGCAGATAGATGGGAACACCAACACCTGGAAGTTCCCCTCCAAGTTACTCACCATCCTGACTTGGAAATATATCACCGTTCCTTCACTGTCAATGGGTCAAAATCCTGGAACTCCCTCCCTAACAGCACTGTGGGTGTACCTACACCACACGGACAAAATCCTGGAACTCCCTCCCTAACAGCACTGTGGGTGTACCTACACCACACGGACAAATTCCTGGAACTCCCTCCCTAACAGCACTGTGGGTGTACCTACACCACACGGACAAAATCCTGGAACTCCCTCCCTAACAGCACTGTGGGTGTACCTACACCACATGGACAAAATCCTGGCACTCCCTCCCTAACAGCACTGTGGGTGTACCGACACCACACGGACAAAGTCCTGGAACTCCCTCCCTAACAGCACTGTGGGTGTACCTACACCACACGGACTGCTGAGATTCAAGGAGGCAGCTCACCACCACCTTCCCAAGGGCAACTATGGATGGGCAATAAATGCTGGGCCCAGACAGATGAGCTCACATCCAATGAATGAATGAGAAAACACTAATGCTCCTGTAAGATCACACTACTCATTCTGTACTCGACTGACTTGGGCTGTGAATTGGTCTAAATTCAGGATCCAGTTCCAATCCTCAGGCACTGTTTAGTTTTATTTCTCTATATAATAGATACTCTCATTCTGTTTCTATTCCAGTCCTTCACTGTATTACTCTGTGTGGAGCGACACTGTCAGCCTCCCGGTTCTCTGTCACTAATCTCCGTGTTGGAGTAGACGTCAGGTTTCCGATCAATTACCACAGTGATGGGCAATATGAGGTGACATTTAAACGCAAATCTCCGGTCAGCTTAAAAGTGCTGGCTTGGAACTCGGAGAACCCAGAGACGCCATATCGGATTCATCCTCAGTATATACAGAGAGTTCGGTTCCACAGAGATGGCTTTGTTGAGTTACAGGATGTGCACTTTGATGATGAAGGGGTGTATGAGATACAGACGGACTACCTGGTTGATCAGCTGAGGGTCAATGACCAGGATCTGTTTGAGCTGCGTGTGTTTGGTGAGTACTGAGAACCAGGTAGAATACTCATTGCTGACCCCCACATATAGCAATGGGCTGATTCCATTCAGCCCCTCTGGACTGTTCCACCAGTCCATTAGAACATGACTGATCTGCATCTCTACTCCATTTCCCGACCCTGGATCCTTTTACACTCATCGATGGATCCAGGATAACGAGTTGAAATTGTACATCCGTTCCCAGCCTTTTGTGGGAGAGAATTCCAGATTCCCAACCCCTCCACAGGAAAATCATTATCCCTGACCTGCCCTGTGAAAGGACCTGGCTCTCACTTCCACAATGTATTCCCTCGTTCCACATTCTTCCAAAACTCGATAAGTTTTCTCCCTATTTTATACCAAATGTTGATTCATTTTAAACACTTCGATTAGCTCTCCCCACAGCTTCCTAAATAGTCAGAATTAAGGCAAATTGAAGAAGCCTAATTTAAGCGTTTGGAATAATTGTGGTGTATATGTGCTGTAGCCCCTCCAGTAGATCCTGGCTGAGGTGTGGTTCCCACAACAGTAATCAGTTACCCTGATAGGGTCTGAGCAACACAGGCACCACTATCTCACGTCTGTCCTAATTCCCTGGAATACAGATCAACATTCGATTAACTATTCAGATTACACTTGATAACTGTCCTCTACCCTTGTTATGTACACGGCCCCCAAACTCCCTGCTTCCCACAGCTCCAATTCTCCCTCACCCCGCTCCTCCTGCAGTGCAGCACTCCCTCGGTACTGCCTCTTTGACCGTGAGGCACTCCCTCCATCCTGTCTCTGAGCGTCAGTCTGCAATATCTTCTACAGTTGGAAAGCTTTTAATGGAAGGGATGTCCCTGTGTTTCAGAGCCTGTGTCCCAGCCGATGGTTGTTATTACTGGGAACTGTAACCTGAACTGTTCGGCTTCCGGAGGAACAGACGTTACCTGTCGCTGGGAAAGGCAATCGTCTGATGGTATCGGCGATGACACCTTTTATGGAGCTGTGCTACCACTCGGCAACATGAGTGAGCTGGAGTCCCACACCTACAGGTGCATCGCGGAGAACCCAGTCAGTGTGGAAATGAGTGGGCCTTTCACAACGGAAATGTGTGATGGAGACGGAGACAGAGGTGAGTGTGTAATGTTCTCTCAGTTCAGATGGTCCAATATTCTCGGGATTCTTTATTCTCCCAGAGTATGGGGTGTCCCAACATGTGGTTTCCCTGTCCTCTACCCATTAAATCACAGTGGCATGGCCCCCAGACATTGATGATGGGCTGAAGCATAGAGGGTACAGACTAGGTTGGCTTATCCCTCTGAGAGCGACAGGAGAAATTCAGCGACCTGAGCAGCAGGCTTACGATACCGAGGCTGGTTCTCCAATCCGGGCTCCGGTCCCGCAGGCTCGGTGCAGGATTGAAGACCGAGCTGGGAAAGTGAGTGTGAGTGGGCTGGTGGAGGTCGGGGGAGGGGTGGGGGGGCAGCATCCTCGTTCCCTGGGCAAGGGGCAGCAGGAGAATTACCCTGCCGCCCCTGGTTGCTGTAAACTGTTTGGTGTGTGCCCCCCACAGTCGAATAGCCGAATGGTGCTCCCCAGGTGAAGAAGTTACTGGACGGTCTGTCGGAGCCCCCTGGAGGTGGGGAGGGGTAAATGAGATTGTGAGGCCAGGTCCTGTATCCAGGAGGAAGGTCTGAGTATTTGTGAGCACTGACTGGGAATTAAATGAAACTCAGTGGTTTCAATGCAATTCACTCCTTCCTTCAAGGGCCCAGAAACCGTTGGATTTTCTTCCTCGTTCCTGCTTTCTCCCTGGTAATACTCGTTTCTGCTATTGTGCTGGGAATAAAGCGAAAAGCAAGAACAGGAGCTCTAAACTGAATGGTGAGTATCTTCATCTCCCTCCTCTTCATCCCCTTGTCTCCTACACAAAGATAGAATTGAGGTGAAGACAAAGGGGTCCACATGGGAAGTGTTTACAGATGTGACCTTTACAGAAAGACCCATTTCATTGGGTCCGAACAGGTGTGGTCCAGGTAAATTAAAACCACGGGTCAGCAGGTAACATTGTAACTGACCCATGGGCTGGCTTCAGAAGAGACAGAGTTCACAGACAGTCAGAGTCCATTGCCTACGAGGGGGAAAAGTATTTCACACAAACCTGGAGCTCCCTGGATGATGAGAGAGACAGAAATTCAGATGAAGCAGTAAAAAAGGTGCAGGTGACAGATGTCAGGCTGATAATGGGAGTGAGGACCAGGCTGAAGAGAGCTGGCTCAGCGGGGAGGTGACAAATTCAATAATAAGCATAGAGTATGAGTAGAGCCTGTCAGCAAACATGAAAGGGAATCCACAAGGTGTATTCAGGGATATAATGTGTGAACGCGTGGTGAAGGGAGGAGTGGGTGTGGATTCGGGACCATAAAGGGGATTTGCACATGAAGACAGGGACCTTGGCTGATGACTTAAATGAACACTTTGCGCCTGTCTTCATCAAGGATGAAGATGCTACCCAGACCAGGGTGAAAGGGGAGAGCATTCAGCCACTAGAAGGGTTTTTAATTGATCAGCAGGAGGTATTGGATAGTCTGTCTGTACTTCGATTTCATAATGCGACAGGAGCAGGTTAAATGTAGGCAAGGAACTGAGGGAAGTGAGAGTGGAAATTCCAGAGACACTGGCCAGTATCTTTCAGTCTTCATTAGACTCAGGGTTGGTGCCAGAGGACTGGAGGATTCCAAACATTACACCCGTGTTCCTCAAAATCTGTAACCAGCAGCCCAGCAAGTACAGACCAGTGGCTTTAACCTTGCTGCTGGGAAGGCTTTCAGAAACAATCATTTGGGACAAAATTAATAGTCACTTGGACAGATGCCGGTTAATTAAGAAAGGCCGGTATGGAGTTGTTCAGGGAGATCATGTTTAACCAGCTGGCTGGAAATGTTTTGAAGCTGTAAGAGAGAGGGTGATGAGGGCAGTGGTGTTGATGTGGTTTACAGAGCCGCACAAGACACCTGTGAACAAAGTTACAGCTCATGGAATGAAAGGGACATGGATCTGAAATTGGCTGTGTGACAGGAAACAGAGAGCAGCGATGAATGGGTAACAAAAACAGAATTACCTGGAAAATCTCAGCAGGTCTGGCAGCATCGGCGGAGAAGAAAAGAGTTGACGTTTCGAGTCCTCATGACCCATTGATGAATGGGTGTTGTTCAGCCTGGAGGAAGGTTTGTAGTGGAGTTCACGAGGGGTCAGCATGAGGACCACTGCTGCTCTTGTTATGTGTGAATGACCAAGAGCTGGGTGTGTGGGGCACAATTTAACAAAGGCAGCTGGTGCCGAGTTTGGAAGTGTTGTGAGCTGTGGGGAGGACAGTGTCTAATTTGAGAACGAACACAGACAGGCAGGTGGAATGGGTGAGTCTGTGACAGCTGCAGTTGAATGCAGAGAAGTGTCAATTGCTTCACTGTGGTTTCTAATCAGCCGTACTCTTTCCCAAGTTATCCTTTTCCTCTAAGTACTTATAAAACACCTTGGGGTTTCCCCAGAGTGACCCTCAAGCCAGTTTGCAGTTGGATTTCCCACAACTTGGAAAGGAATGCCTCTGACAGGAAGATCCCAGTTGATTTCCCAGGCAGTCCAGCTGAGAGAGAGAGGGAGAGAGAGATCCTATCAGAGAATATCCACTGACAGCTGGAGGGTTCAGAGACAGGTGAACCTAGGGGTATCTGTGCACAAAGTGTTGAAGGTGGCAGGACAGGTTAAGAAACTGGTTGATAAAACATTCTGGGCTTTAGAAATAGAGACAGAGAGTGCAAAAGCAATGAACACACGAAATATAAGCAGCAGTTGGCCATAAGAACATAAGACATAGGAGCAGAAATTAGGCCATTCGGCCCATCGAGTCTGCTCCGCCATTCAATCATGGCTGATAAGTTTCTCAACCCCATTCTCCCACCCTCTCCCCGTAACCTTTGACCCCCTTACCAATCAAGAACCTATCTATCTCGGTCTTAAATACACTCAATGACCTGGCCTCCACAGCCTTCTGTGGCAATGAATTCCATAGATTCACCACTCTCTGGCTAAAGAAGTTTCTCCTCATCTCTGTTCTAAAAGATCTTCCCTTTACTCTGAGGCTGTGCCCTCGGGTCCTAGTCTCTCCTACTCATGGAAACATCTTCCCCACGTCCACTCTATCCAGGCCTTTCAGTATTCTGTAAGTTTCAATCAGATTCCCCCTCATCCTTCTAAACTCCATCGAGTATAGACCCAGAGTCCTCAAACATTCCTCAAATGTTAAGCCTTTCATTCCTGGGATTGTTCTCGTGAACGTCCTCTGGACCCTCTCCTGGGCCAGCACATCCTTCCTGAGATACGGGGCCCAAAATTCCTCACAATATTCTAAATGTGGTCTGACCAGAGCCTTATAAATCCTCAGCAGCACATCCCTGCTTTTATATTCTAGTCCTCTCAAAATAAATGCCAACATTGCATTTGCCTTCCTAACTACCGACTCAACCTGCAAGTTAACCTTAAGAGAATCCTGGACTAAGGCTCCCAAGTTACTTTGCACTCCAGATTTCTGAATTCTCTCCCCATTTAGAAAATAGTCTATGCCTCTATTCTTCCTGCCAAAGTGCATGACCTCACACTTCCCCACGTTGTATTCCATCTGCCACTTCTTTGCCCATTCTCCTAACCAAGAAAAACCAGTTGAAGTTAGTTTCCTGAATTAACTATCTGCAGCTGCTCCCCAGTGGGTGGCTTGTATCTCCCTGGATGAGATTTGCAATATAAACAGTACGTTCAGGTAAATGTTTAATTTTTTTTGTTTTTGTTTTGATATTTTTCCTCATCTATTCACAATTGCCATTGAGTGAGAAGGAAGTGGAAATGCGAGGAACAGAACATTGTGAGACACAGGCTGACAATGCAGACAGAAGACATCTGTACACTATACAGTATCTCACTAGTCTCTGAGTTGTCAGCCTGTTATTCTCTACGTTGGGTAGTGTTAATCTGTATTCTGTATATACTTTAATGTCAATCCGAGTTCTGTTCATACTTTAATGTAAATCTATGTTCTGTATATACTTTAATGTAAATCCGGTTCTGTATATACTTTAATGTAAATCCGGTTCTGTATATACTTTAATGTAAATCCGGTTCTGTATATACTTTAATGTAAATCCGGTTCTGTATATACTTTAATGTATATCTGTGTTCTGTACATACTTTAATGTAAATCCGTGTTCTGTACATACTTTAATGTAAATCCAGTTCTGTATATACTTTAATGTATATCTGTGTTCTGTATATACTTTAATATAAATCCAGTTCTGTACATACTTTAATGTAAATCTGTGTTCTGTATATACTTTAACGTAAATCCGGTTCTGTATATACTTTAATGTATATCTGTGTTCTGCGTATACTTTAATGTCAATCTATTTCTTCATTGACAATAATTAATTGAAAATGATGTGCTGGAGGAAGTGATCTATCCCAATGGAATCATTAAAACAAGAAAAGTTATCAGAAAATAAAGGAAAGTTGAATTTCAACAATACGTTTTGTAACCTCGGGATTTCTCAGTGTTTTAGAAACAAGGGAAACCTGTTGTAACATAGTGACTGTCACAGCGAAGACCAGGCAGTCGACAGCACACACAGCGAGATAGCCTGATGTTTGTTAGGTTATTGTGGCTTTCAAAGCAACATGGTTAGATGGGGTTCCGATACTGATCAGCCATGTTCTAACTGAACATGGAAACAGGCTCAAACAGTGAAATATCCCAATCCTGTTTCTATATTTAAACAGTGAAATATCCCATTCCTGTTTCTATATTCAAACAGTGAAATATCCCACTCCTGTTTCTATATTCAAACAGTGAAATATCCCACTCCTGTTTCTATATTCAACAGTGAAATAGCCCACTCATGTTTCTATATTCAAACAGTGAAATAGCCCACTCCTGTTTCTATATTCAAACAGTGAAATAGCCCACTCCTGTTTCTATATTCAACCAGCGAAATAGCCCACTCCTGTTTCTATATTCCAAAAGCCAAATAGCCCAATCCAGTTTCTTTATTCAAACAGTGAAATAGCCCACTCTTGTTTCTATATTCAAACAGTGAAATAACCCACTCCTGTTTCTATATTCAAACAGAGAAATAGCCCACTCCTGTTTCTATATTCAAACAGTGAAATAGCCCACTCCTCTTTCTATATTCAAACAGTGAAATAGCCCACTCCTGTTTCTATATTAAAACAGTGAAATAGCCCACTCCTGTTTCTATATTCAAACAGTGAAATAGCCCACTCCTGTTTCTATATTCAACCAGCGAAATAGCCCACTCCTGTTTCCATATTCAAACAGTGAAATAGCCCACTCTTGTTTCTATATTCAAACAGTGAAATAGCCCACTCCTGTTTCTATATTCAAACAGTGAAATAGCCCACTCCTGTTTCTATATTCAAACAGTGAAATAGCCCACTCCTGTTTCTATATTCAAACAGCGAAAAAGGCCACTCCTGTTTCTATATTCAAACAGTGAAATAGCCCACTCCTGTATCTATATTCAAACAGCGAAAAAGGCCACTCCTGTTTCTATATTCAAACAGTGAAATAGCCCACTCCTGTTTCTATATTCAAACAGTGAAATAACCCACTCCTGTTTCTATATTCAAACAGAGAAATAGCCCACTCCTGTTTCTATATTCCAAAAGCCAAATAGCCCAATCCAGTTTCTTTATTCAAACAGTGAAATAGCCCACTCCTGTTTCTATATTCAAACAGTGAAATAGCCCACTCCTGTTTCTATATTCAAACAGCGAAATAACCCACTCCTGTTTCTATATTCAAACAGTGAAATAGCCCACTCCTGTTTCTATATTCAAACAGTGAAATATCCCAATCCTGTTTCTATATTCAAACAGTGAAATAGCACACTCCTGTTTCTATATTCAAACAGCGAAATAACCCACTCCTGTTTCTATATTCAAACAGAGAAATAGCCCACTCCTCTTTCTATATTCAAACAGTGAAATAGCCCACTCCTCTTTCTATATTCAAACAGTGAAATAGCCCACTCCTGTTTCGATATTCAAACAGTGAAATAACCCACTCCTGTTTCTATATTCAAACTGTGAAATATCCCACTCCTCTTTCTATATTCAAACAGTGAAATAGCCCACTCCTCTTTCTATATTCAAACAGTGAAATAGCCCAATCCTGTTTCTATATTCAAACAGTGAAATAGCCCACTCCCCTTTCTATATTCAAACAGTGAAATAGCCCACTCCTGTTTCTATATTCAAACAGTGAAATAGCCTACTCCTGTTTCTATATTCAAACAGTGAAATATCCCACTCCACTTTCGATATTCAAACAGTGAAATAGCCCACTCCTGTTTCGATATTCAAACAGTGAAATAACCCACTCCTGTTTCTATATTCAAACTGTGAAATATCCCACTCCTCTTTCTATATTCAAACAGTGAAATAGCCCACTCCTCTTTCTATATTCAAACAGTGAAATAGCCCAATCCTGTTTCTATATTCAAACAGTGAAATAGCCCACTCCCCTTTCTATATTCAAACAGTGAAATAGCCCACTCCTGTTTCTATATTCAAACAGTGAAATAGCCTACTCCTGTTTCTATATTCAAACAGTGAAATATCCCACTCCACTTTCGATATTCAAACAGTGAAATAACCCACTCCTGTTTCTATATTCAAACAGTGAAATAGCCCACTCCTGTTTCTATATTCAAACAGTGAAATAGCCCATTCCTGTTTCTATATTCAAACAGTGAAATAGCCCAATCCTGTTTCTATATTCAAACAGTGAAATGGCCCATTCCTTTTTCTATATTCAAACAGTGAAATATCCCACTCCTCTTTCTATATTCAAACAGTGAAATAGCCCAATCCTGCTTCTATATTCAACCAGCGAAATAGCCCACTCTTGTTTCTATATTCAAACAGTGAAATAGCCCAATCCTGTTTCTATATTCAAACAGTGAAATAGCCCACTCCTGTTTCTATATTCAAACAGTGAAATAGCCCAATCCTGTTTCTATATTCAAACAGTGTAATAGCCCACTCTTGTTTCTATATTCAAACAGTGAAATAGCCCAATTCTGTTTCTATATTCAAACAGTGAAATAGCCCACTCCTCTTTCTATATTCAAATAGTGAAATAGCCCACTCCTGTTTCTATATTCAAACACTGAAATAGCCCGCTCCTGTTTCTATATTCAAACAATGAAATAGCGCACTCCTGTTTCTATATTCAAACAATGAAATAGCCCACTCCTGTTTCTATATTCAAACAGTGAAATAGCCCACTCCTGTTTCTATATTCATACAGTGAAATAGCCCATTCCTGTTTCTATATTCATACAGTGAAATAGCCCATTCCTGTTTCTATATTCAAACAGTGTAATAGCCCACTCCTGTTTCTATATTCAAACAGTGAAATAGCCCACTCCTGTTTCTATATTCAAACAGTGAAATAGCCCACTCCTGTTTCTATATTCAAACAGTGAAATAGCCCACTCCTGTTTCTATATTCAAACAGTGAAATAGCCCTCTCCTGTTTCTATATTCCATCAGTGAAATAGCCCACTCCTGTTTCTATATTCAAACAGTGAAATAGCCCATTCCTCTTTCTATCTTCAAACAGCTGAATGGTTGACTCCAGTTCCTATACTCTTAGCTTCATCAGTTCATTGGAATCAAAGACAGGCTAATACATTTCAGACACTGATGAGCTCTGATCTAACTGAATAATGATATACAATTTGAGGGGCTGAATGTCCTACTCCAGTTGCTGTAAATGTACCAGCCCCTTAAGCAGTGAGACAGACAGTGGACTGTACAGTGAGTATGAGTGAAAGACAGGGGAATGCTCACTGACTTTTACTTACCGACTGATCTATCTCGGAGTGAGTGTGGTCCGTGTGAAGGTCTGAATAACTTTGCTTGTGAAGGGATTGTGAACAATGATTATCACTTCAGCCTCTCGTATCAATAGAAGGCTGTGGACATTGTCAGGTTTGTCTCAGACTGGTTATCTTGTACCTTGTGAAGGACATTACACACTCAGTAAACCTGCCGCACATTCGGCTGGAGTAGTTGTATTTGTTGTACGAGTGAATCTTCCGTGTCATCGGTCACAGGTTGTCGGGTACCTGGATCCTGATTTCTGATGGTTACTCAGTCCCACTCTCCCTCCCTCCTTGGAGTGCCTGACTGATTGTCTCACTCCCTGTCTGTGAGGTTGCTGTTCAAGCTTTGTTCTGTAACTGTATCAAACCAACATGTGAATTAGGAACAGGATCAGGCCACTCAGCCCCTCAATCCTGCTCCAGCATTCAGTAAGTTGATGGGTGAGGGTACCCCCCTCTCTCATGACTAAGAGCTGCCTCAGGGAGATCGGTGCCAAATTCAAAACTGGTCAATGGACAACAATGGAATTTCCCTGACATGTCCCCTGATGAGACGCTGTCACCTGAGTTGGGACATGTCCATCATTTCTATTTAAACATCTCTTAAATTTTAAAATACCCTCATGTAATATCATCCCAGCCGTGGATGGGGTTTCAGGTTTTATCTGAAGCCTGCTCGGTCTCCTGGTCTGCGCACCAACGTTAATGTTAGACAGGCAGCTCCATCAATTACTGCCATGAGTTTGGAAATGGCCTCAATAGGTCATTGACAGGTCGGGAGGGGGGGTGTGCACAGCTGATTCAGCTGCACCCGCATCCACCTGTAAATGGAAATGAGGTGGGGGCGACACCAGGAGTTCTGCCCTATGTCACCCTGCGTCATTTTACATGTCAGTGAGCGGACCCTGCCCCCTGCTCCCACTCTCCGACCTCAATATCCTGGCCGTAAGGTACCACACAGGAGGTTGGTAAGTGAAATTAGAGCACACGGGATTTGGGGTAATATAAATGGGTCATTCTCATGGTGACAGGCTGTTTCTAGTGGGGGTACCACAAGGATCAGTGCTGGGACCACAACTCTTCACAATCCAGATCAATGATTGGGATTTGGGGCCCAATTGTAATATTTCCAGATTTGTTGATGACATAATACTCGGTGGGATTGTGAGTCATGAGGAGGATTCAAGGAGGCTTCTAAAGGACTTGGACAGGCTAATTGAATGGGCTAGAACATGGCAGATGGAATATAACGTGAATAAGTGTGAGGTTATTCACTTTGGTAGGGAAAACAGAAGGGTAGACTATTTCTTAAATGGTGAGAGGTTGGGAAGTGCGGGTGTCCAAAGGGACCTGGGTGTCCTTGTTCATGAGTCACTAAAAGCTAGTGCGCAGGTTCAACAAGTAATTAGGGAGGGAAATGTATGTTGGCCTTCATCGCGAGAAGATTTGAGTATCGGAGTGAAGGTGTCTTGCTGCAGTTATATAGAGCCTTGGTGAGACTGCACAGTTTTGGCCTCCTTATCTAAGGAAGAATAGAACCATAGAAACGTTACCGTGCAGAAAGAGGCCATTCAGCCCATTGTGTCTGCGCCAGCCAAGAAAGAGAATAACGAAAGGAGCCGCTCATTTTAATCCCACTTTCCAGCCCCTGATCCACAATCGTGCAGGTTCCAGCGCTTCAGATCCACGTCCCTTCTCAATGAATTCAGCGTTTCAGTCTCAGCTACCAGTTCAAGCAGCGAGTTCCAGACACCCATCGGCCTCTGGGTGAAAATGTTATTCCTCATGTCCTCTTTAATCCTTCTACCAATCCCCTTCAATCTGTTCCTCCTGGTAATTGTCCCCTCACCTAATGCAAACAGGTCTTTCCTTCTAAAAAATCTCAGCGGGTCTGGCAGCATCGGCGGAGAAGAAAAGAGTTGATGTTTCGAGTCCTCATGACCCTTCACCCCCCTATCGGCATTCCGTAGGGATCGCTCCCTCCGGGACACCCTGGTCCACTCCTCCATCACCCCCTACTCCTCAACCCCCTCCTATGGCACCACCCCATGCCCACGCAAAAGATGTAACACCTGCCCCTTCACTTCCTCTCTCCTCACCGTCCAAGGGCCCAAACACTCCTTTCAAGTGAAGCAGCATTTCACTTGCATTTCCCCCAACTTAGTCTACTGCATTCGTTGCTCCCAATGTGGTCTCCTCTACATTGGAGAGACCAAATGTAAACTGGGCGACCGCTTTGCAGAACACCTGCGGTCTGTCCGCAAGAATGATCCAAACCTCCCTGTCGCTTGCCATTTTAACACTCCACCCTGCTCTCTTGCCCACATGTCTGTCCTTGGCTTGTTGCATTGTTCCAGTGAAGCCCAACGCAAACTGGAGGAACAACACCTCATCTTCCGACTAGGCACCTTACAGCCTTCCGGACTGAATATTGAATTCAACAACTTTAGGTCGTGAGCTCCCTCCTCCATCCCCACCCCCTTTCTGTTTCCCCCTTCCTTTTGTTTTCTCCAATAAATTATATAGATTTTTCTTTTCCCACCTATTTCCATTAATTTTAAATCTTGTATGCCCTGCTAGTCTTTCCACCCCACCCCCACTAGAGCTGTACCTTGAGTGCCCTGCCGTCCATTCTTAATTAGCACATTCGTTTAGATAATATCACCACGTTCAACACCTCTGTGTTCTGTTGTCTGTGACATCTTTTGATGATCTGCTCCTATCACTGCTTGCTTGTCCCTACAACCACCTCCCCACTCCACCCACCCCCACTTTAAACCAGCTTATATTTCACCCCGCTCCTAATATTCACCTAGTTCTGTCGAAGGGTCATGAGGACTCGAAACGTCAACTCTTTTCTTCTCCGCCGATGCTGCCAGACCTGCTGAGTTTTTCCAGGTAATTCTGTTTTTGTTTTGGATTTCCAGCATCCGCAGTTTTTTTTTTGCTTGTATATTTTTGCTCCTCTATCAAACCGCCTGCCTGGTAAATAACTGGATGGTCAACACCGAGAAGGGAACGTTCCTTAAAGAGGGAACAAAACTCGAGCAAGCAGATGGACTCTGTGATCCGGATGGTTAAGAGAACGCGGGCTCCCGCAGATACAAATATAAAAACAAAAAACTTCAGATGCTGGAAATCCAAAACAAAAACAGAATCACCTGGGAAAAACTCAGCAGGTCTGGCAGCATCGGCGGAGAAGAAAAGAGTTGACGTTTCGAGTCCTCATGACCCTTCGACAGAACTTGAGTTCAAGTCCAAGAAAAAGTTGAAATATAAGCTGGTTTAAGGTGTGTGTGTGGGGGGCGGAGAGATAGAGAGAGAGACAGAGGTGCTTGTGTAGACAAACAAGCAGTGATAGAAGCAGATCATCAAAAGATGTCAGTGACAATGGTACAAAAGAACACATAGGTGTTAAAGTTAAAGTTGGTGATATTATCTAAACGAATGTGCTAATTAAGAATGGATGGTAGGGCACTCAAGGTACAGCTCTAGTGAGGGTGGAGGGAGCATAAAAGATTTTAAAATATTTAAAAATAATGGAAATAGGTGGGAAAAGAAAAATCTATATAATTTATTGGAAAAAAAAGGGGGAAACAGAAAGGGGGTGGGGATGGGGGAGGGGGCTCACCACCTAAAGTTGTTGAACTCAATATTCAGACCGGAAGGCTGTAAGGTGCCTAGTCGGAAGATGAGGTGTTGTTCCTCCAGTTTGCGTTGGGCTTCACTGGAACAATGCAGCAAGCCAAGGACAGACATGTGGGCAAGAGAGCAGGGTGGAGTGTTAAAGTGGCAAGCGACAGGGAGGTCTGGGTCATGCTTGCGGACAGACCGCAGGTGTTCTGCAAAGCGGTCGCCGTTTACGTTTGGTCTCTCCAATGTAGAGGAGACCACATTGGGAGCAACGAATGCAGTAGACTAAGTTGGGGGAAATGCAAGTGAAATGCTGCTTCACTTGAAAGGAGTGTTTGGGCCCTTGGACGGTGAGGAGAGAGGAAGTGAAGGGGCAGGTGTTACATCTTTTGCGTGGGCATGGGGTGGTGCCATAGGAGGGGGTTGAGGAGTAGGGGGTGATGGAGGAGTGGACCAGGGTGTCCCGGAGGGAGCGATCCCTACGGAATGCCGATAAGGGGGGTGAAGGGAAGATGTGTTTGGTGGTGGCATCATGCTGGAGTTGGCGGAAATGGCGGAGGATGATCCTTTGAATGCGGAGGCTGGTGGGGTGATAAGTGAGGACAAGGGGGACCCTATCATGTTTCTGGGAGGGAGGAGAAGGCGTGAGGGCGGATGCGCGGGAAATGGGCCGGACACGGTTGAGGGCCCTGTCAACGACCGTGGGTGGAAAACCTCGGTTAAGGAAGAAGGAGGACATGTCAGAGGAACCGTTTTTGAAGGTAGCATCATCGGAACAGATGCGACGGAGGCGAAGGAACTGGGAGAATGGGATGGAGTCCTTACAGGAAGCGGGGTGTGAGGAGCTGTAGTCGAGGTAGCTGTGGGAGTCGGTGGGTTTGTAATGGATATTGGTGGACAGTCTATCACCAGAGATTGAGACAGAGAGGTCAAAGAAGGGAAGGGAAGTGTCAGAGATGGACCACGTGAAAATGATGGAGGGGTGGAGATTGGAAGCAAAATTAATAAATTTTTCCAAGTCCAGACGAGAGCATGAAGCGGCACCGAAGTAATCATCGATGTACCGGAGAAAGAGTTGTGGGAGGGGGCCGGAGTAGGACTGGAACAAGGAATGTTCCACATACCCCATAAAGAGACAGCCATAGCTGGGGCCCATGCGGGTACCCATAGCCACACCTTTTATTTGGAGGAAGTGAGAGGAGTTGAAGGAGAAATTGTTCAACGTGAGAACAAGTTCAGCCAGACGGAGGAGAGTAGTGGTGGATGGGGATTGTTCGGGCCTCTGTTCGAGGAAGAAGCTAAGGGCCCTCAGACCATCCCGGTGGGGGATGAAGGTGTAGAGGGATTGGACGTCCATGGTGAAGAGGAAGCGGTTGGGGCCAGGGAACTGGAAATTGTTGATGTGACGTAAGGTGTCAGAGGAATCACGGATGTAGGTGGGAAGGGACTGGACAAGGGGAGAGAGAAGGGAGTCAAGATAACGAGAAATGAGTTCTGTGGGGCAGGAACAAGCTGAGACGATCGGTCTACCGGGGCAGTTCTGTTTGTGGATTTTGGGTAGGAGATAGAAGCGGGCCGTCTGAAGTTGGGCGACTATCAGGTTGGAAGCTGTGGGAGGGAGATCCCCAGAGGAGATGAGGTCAGTGACAGTCCTGGAAACAATGGCTTGATGTTCAGTGGTGGGGTCATGGTCCAGGGAGAGGTAGGAGGAAGTGTCTGCGAGTGTATCTGATACTAGTAATTATTGTGATCCTACACTGGGATAGTGTCCACGCTCATATTAAACACCTCACAGTAACTGTCTCTGATACACTGTAATCACTGTGACCCTACACTGGGATAGTGTCCACGCTCATATTAAACACCTCACAGTAACTGTCTCTGATACACTGTAATCACTGTGACCCTACACTGGGATAGTGTCCACGCTCATATTAAACACCTCACAGTAACTGTCTCTGATACACTGTAATCACTGTGATCCTACACTGGGATACAGTCCATATTCATTATATACATCGCTCTGTATCTGTCTTTAATACACTGTAATCACTGTGACCCTACACTGAGATACATTCCACACTTATTTTAGACACCTCAGTGTACCACTGTCTGATACACTGTAATCACTGTGATCCTACACTGAGAGACAGTCCACAATTATTATAAATGCCTCATTGTACCAGTCCCTGATACATTGTAATCATAGGGACCCTACACTGAGATACTGTCCACACTCATTATAAACACGTCACTGTAACTGTCTCTGATGCACTGTAATCACTGTGATCCTACACTGAGAGACAGTCCACACTGCTATTATAAAAACCTCACTGTAAATGGCTCTGATGCACTGTAATCACTGTGATCCTACACTGAGATACAGTCCACAAAGCTATCATTAACACCTCTGTGTAACTCTCTCTAGTACACTGTAATCACTGTGATCCTACACTGAGGGACAGTCCACACTGCTATTATAAACACGTCACTGTAACTGCCTCTGATACACTATAATCACTGTGATCCTACACTGAGATACAGCCCACACACATTATACACACCTCACTGTAACTGTCTCTGATACACTGTAATCAGTGTGATCCTACACTGAGATACATTCCACACATTATAAACACCTCAACATGCCAGTGTCTGATACACTGTAAACGCTGTGATCCTACATTGAGAGTCAGACAACACTCCCATTATAAACACCTCAGTGTACCAGTTTCTGATACACTGTAATCATTGTGATCCTACACTGAGGTACAATCCACACTCATTATAAACAGCTCACTGTAACTGTCTCTGATACACTGTAATCACTGGGAGCCTACGCTGAGGTACAATCCACACTCATTATAAACACCTCACTGTAACTGTCTCTGATACACTGTAATCACTGTGATCCTACACTGAGATACAGTCCACACTCAGTATAAACACCTCACTGTAAATGTCTCTGATACACTGTAATCACTGTGATCCTACACTGAGATACAGTCCACACTCATTATAAACACCTCACTGTAACTGTCTCTGATACACTATAATCACTGTGATCCTACACTGAGATAGAGTCCACACTCCCATTATAAACACATCCCTGTAACTGTCTCTTCTGCACATTAATCACTATGATCCTACACTGGGATACAGTCCACACTCATTATAAACACCTCACTGTAACTGTCTCTGATACACTGTAATCACTGTGATCCTACACTGGGATACAGTCCATGCTGCTATTATAAATACCTCACTGTAACTGTCTCTGATACACTTAATCACTGTGATTCTACACTGAGATACAGTCCACACTCAGCATAAACACCTCACTGTAACAGTCACTGGTAAACTGTAATCACTGGGATCCTACACTGAGATACAATCCACACATGTTATAAACACCTCACCATAAATGTCTGAAACACTGTAATCACTGGAATCCTACACTAAGATACAGTCCACACATGTTATAAACACCTCACTGTAACTGTCCCTGATACACTGTAATCACTGTGATCCTACACTGGGATACAGTCCATACTGCTATTATAAACACCTCACTGTAACTGTCTCTGATACATTGTAATCACTGTGATCCTACACTGGGATACAGTCCATACTGCTATTATAAACACCTCACTGTAACTGTCCCTGATACACTGTAATCACTGTGATCATACTCTGAGAGACAGTCCACACTCATTACATACACCTCAGTGTACCAGTGTCTGATACACTGTCATCACTGGAATCTTACGCTGAGATACAGTCCACACTCATTATAAACACCTCACTATAACTGTCCCTGATACACTGTAATGTTTGGTATTCTACACTGAGATACTGACCACACTGCCATTATAAACACCTTATGTTAAACACATCACTATAACTGTCTCTGATGAACTGTAATCACAGTGATCCTACAAACAGAACAAGTCCACACTCCCATTATAAACAACTCACTGTAAATGTCTCTGATACACTGTAATCACTGGGATCCCACACTGAAATACAGTCCACATCTCATGATATACACCTCACTGTAACTGTCTCTGATAACTGTCTCTGATACACTGTAATCACTGAGATCATACACTGACAGGCAGTCCACGCTGCCATTATAAACACCTCAATATAACTGTCTCTGATACACTGTAATCACTGTAATCCTATATTTAGATACAGTCCACACACTCATTATAAACAGCTCACTGTAACTGTCTCTTCTGCACATTAATCACTATGATCCTACACTGGAATACAGTCCACACTCATTATAAACAGCTCACTGTAACTGTCTCTGATACACTGTAATCACTGTGATCCTGCACTGAGATAGAGTCCACACACATTATAAACACCTCAGTGTACCAGTTTCTGATACACTGTAATCATTGTGATCCTACACTGAGGTACAATCCACACTCATTATAAACACCTCTCTGTAACTGTCTCTGATACACTGTAATCACTGTGATCCTACACTGAGATACAGTCCACAACCATTGTAAACAGCTCACTGTAACTGTCTCTGATACACTGTAATCACTGTGATTCTACACTGGGATACAGTCCACACTCAGTATAAACACCTCACTGTAACAGTCACTGGTACACTGGAATCACTGTGATCCTACACTGGGATACAAGCAACACTCAGTATAAACACCTCACTGTAACTCTCTCTAATACACTGTAATCACTGTGATTCTACACTGAGATACAGTCGATACTGCTATTATAAACACGTCACTGTAACTGTCTCTGATACACTGTAATCACTGGGATCCTATACTGAGATACAGTCGATACTGCTATTATAAACACGTCACTGTAACTGTCTCTGATACACTGTAATCACTGTGATCCTTTACTGAGATACAGTCGATACTGCTATTATAAACACGTCACTGTAACTGTCTCTGATACACTGTAATCACTGTGATCCTACACTGAGATACAGTCCACATCTCATGATAAACACCTCACTGTAACTGTCTCTGATAACTGTCTCTGATACACTGTAATCACTGAGATCATACACTGACAGGCAGTCCACGCTGCCATTATAAACACCTCAATATAACTGTCTCTGATACACTGTAATCACTGTAATCCTATATTTAGATACAGTCCACACACTCATTATAAACACCTCACTGTAACTGTCTGATACATTCCAATCAGTGTGATTCTAGACTGAGTTACAGTCCAATCTAATTATAACCATTTCACTGTAACTGTCTCTGATACACTGTAATCACTGTGATCCTACACTGAGATAGAGTCCACACACATTATAAACACCTCACTGTAACTGTATCTGATACACTGCAATCATTGGGAACCTACAGGGAGATACATTCCACATTCATTATAAACACCTCACTGTAACTGTCTCTGATGCACTGTAATCACTGTGATCCTACACTGAGAGACAGTCCATACTGCTATTATAAACACCTCACTGTAACTGTCTCTGATACACTGTAATCACTGTGATCCTACACTGAGGTACAGATCACACTCATTATAAGCAACTCGCAGCAACTGTCTCTGATGCTTTGTAGTTAATGTGACACTACACTGAGATACGGTCCACGGTTATTATAAATGCCCCATTGTACCAATGTCTGATACACTGCAATCACTGTGATCCTACACTGAGAGACAGTCCACGCTCCCAATATAAACAGCTCACTGTAACTGTCTCTTATACACTGTAATCACTGGGATCCTACACTGGGATACAGTCCACACTCAGTATAAACACCTCACTGTAACAGTCACTGGTAAACTGTAATCACTGGGATCCTACACTGGGATACAATCCACACATGTTATAAACACCTCACCATAAATGTCTGATACACTGTAATCACTGGGATCCTACACTGTGATACAATCCACACATTCATTATAAACACCTCACTGTAACTGTCTCTGATACATTGTAATCACTGTGATCCTACACTGGGATACAGTCCATACTGCTATTATAAACACCTCACTGTAACTGTCTCTGATACACTGTAATCACTGTGATCATACTCTGAGAGACAGTCCACACTCATTATATACACCTCAGTGTACCAGTGTCTGATACACTGTCATCACTGGAATCCTACGCTGAGATGCAGTCCACACTCATTATAAACACCTCACTATAACTGTCCCTGATACACTGTAATGTTTGGTATTCTACACTGAGATACTGACCACACTGCCATTATAAACACCTTATGTTAAACACATCACTATAACTGTCTCTGATACACTGTAATCACAGTGATCCTACAATCAGAACAAGTCCACACTCCCATTATAAACAACTCACTGTAAATGTCTCTGATACACTGTAATACTGGGATCCCACACTGAAATACAGTCCACATCTCATGATATACACCTCACTGTAACTGTCTCTGATAACTGTCTCTGATACACTGTAATCACTGAGATCATACACTGACAGGCAGTCCACGCTGCCATTATAAACACCTCAATATAACTGTCTCTGATACACTGTAATCACTGTAATCCTATATTTAGATACAGTCCACACACTCATTATAAACACCTCACTGTAACTGTCTGATACATTCCAATCAGTGTGATTCTAGACTGAGTTACAGTCCAATCTAATTATAACCATTTCACTGTAACTGCCTCTGATACACTGTAATCACTGTGATCCTAAACTGAGAGAGAATCCACACACATTATAAACACCTCACCGTAACTGTCTCTGATACACTGCAATCATTGGGAACCTACAGGGAGATACATTCCACACTCATTAGAAACAACTCACTGTAACTGACTCTGATACACTGTAATCACTGTGATCCTACACTGAGAGACAGTCCATACTGCTATTATAAATACCTCACTGTAACTGTCTCTGATACACTGCAATCACTATGATCCTACACTGGGATACAGTCCATGCTGCTATTATAAACACCTCACTGTAACTGTCTCTGATACACTGTAATCACTGGGATCCTATACTGAGATACAGTCCACACTGATATTATATACACCTCACTGTAACTGTCTCTGATACACTGCAATCACAGTGATCCTACACTGGGATACAGTCCACAATGATATTATATACACCTCACTGTAACTGTCTCTGATACACTGTAATCACTGTGATCCTACACTGAGATAGAGTCCACACTCCCATTATAAACACCTCACTGTAACTGTATCTGATACACTGTAATCACTGAGATCCTACACTGGAATACATTCCACACTCATTATAAACACCTCACTGTAACTGTCTCTGATACACTGTAATCACAGTGATCCTACACTGGGATACATTCCATACTCATTATAAACACCTCACTGTAACTGTCTCTGTAACACTGTAATCACTGTGACCTCCTGGCCCATGGGCAATCCAACACTTCACATGATCTGCTCATTACCCGAAATGATTTCCTATCATTGTGCCAATCCTCCTCGAAATGCTGTTGAGGCATTCAGGAGAAGCGCAGTGTGGAGCCTTGTTCCTCTGTAGGTAACTCAGTAGAGTCATATCAGATGAAGGCAAAATTTAAAAATGCTGGAAATACTCAGCGGGTCTGACAGAGAGAAAGACAGAGTTAACGTTTTGAGTCCATTTGACTCTTCTTCAGAGCTGCACAGAGTCATATATTGGCCATTCATTGAACACAGGTTAATTCCTTGACATCGGATCAGTCAGAGAGCACAGGGTTCCCTTTCAATCATTAGGTCAGAAGTGGGGATGTACGTTGATAGTTGCACAATGTTCAGCACCATTCGTGGCTCCTCAGAGACTGAAGCAATCATAGACTGATAGACATCTGGAGCACAGGAGGAGCCATTCACCCTCTGTGTCCACGCCAGTGAACAAAGATCTGACTACTCTAATCCCATTTTCCAGCACTTGGCCCATAACCCTGGAGGCTCTGGTAACACAAGTGAATATCTAAATATTTCTTAAATGTTACGAGAGTTTCTGACTCAACCACCCTTTCAGACAGTGAGTTCCAGTCTCCCACCTCCCTCTGGGTGAAACGATTTCTCCTCAACCCCCCCTCTTAGCTTTCTACCCCTTACCTTAAATCTACGCCCGCTGGTTATTGACCCCTCTACTAATGGAAAAAGTACCATCCTGTCCACCCTATCTATGTCCCTCATAATCTTATCCACCTCTATCAGGTCCCCTCTCAACCTTCACTGCTTCAAGGAAAACAACCCCAGCCTATCCAATCTTTCCTCATAGCTCAGACCCTCCAGCCCAGGCAGCATCCTGGTAAATCTCCTCTGCACCCTCTCCAGTGTAACCACATCGTTCCTATAATGTGGTGACCAGAACTGCACGCAGTACTCCAGCTGTGGCCTAACCAGCGTTTTATACAGTTCCAGCATAACATCCCTGCTCTTGTATTCTGTGCCTCGGTTAATAAAGGCAAGTGTCCCATATGCCTTCTTAACCACCTTATCTACCTGTCCCGCTACCTTCAGGGGTCTATGGATATGCACCAAGGTCCCTCTGATCTTCAGTACTTTCCAGGGTCCTACCATTCACAGTGTAATCCCTTGCCTTGTTAGCCCTCCCCAGGGGCATTACCTCACACTTCTCCGGGTTGAATTCCATTTGCCACTGTTCTGGCCACCTGACCAGCCCATTGATATCCTCCTGCAGGTTACAGCTATCCTCCTCACTATGTACCACCCTAACCATTTCCCTGTCATCTGTCAACTCCTTCATCATACTCCCTACATTTAAGCCCAAATCATTTACATAACCACAAACAGCAAGGGCCCCAGCACCGAGCACTGTGGAATCCCATTGGAAACAGACTCCCAGTCACAGAAACATCCCTCTACCATCACCCTCTGCTTCCTGCCTCTCGGCCAGTTTTGGATCCAATGTGCCACTCTGCCTTGGATCCCACGGGCTCTTACATTCTTGACCAGTCTCCCATGAGGGACTTTATCAAAAGCCTTGCTAAAGTCCATGTAGACCACATCAGATGCATTACCCTCATCAACACTCCTGATACCTCCTCACAAAATTCAATCAGATTTGTCAAACACAACCTTCCCTTAACAAATCCACGCTGACTATCCCTGATTAATCCGTGTCTCTCCAAGTGTAGTCCATGTCCAAATGCAGCAAGACCTGGACAATAGCCAGACCTGGGCTGACAAGTGGCAAGTAACATTCACACCACACAAGTGCCAGGCAATGTCCGTCTCCCATAACAGACAATCTAACCATCGCCCCTTGGTGTTTAATGGCATTTACCATCACTGAATCCTCACTATCAAAATCAGCGCTACCCCACCTCCTTTTCCTTTGTGCCTATCCTTTCTAAATGAGGAATATCCTTGAATATTGCCAGTCTCAGTCACCCTGTAACCACGTCTCTGTAATAGCAAATAAATCATACCCAATTATTCTATTTGTGCAATCAAGTCACTTACCCTGTTGTGAATGTTGGGTGCATTCTGTTACGAAAGTATCAGAAGTTTCACAATATTAATCTGGTTTAGTGAAATGTAGGTTAGTGAAAGGAGAGCCTGAGAAGAGGGACCTGTGCCCAATGACAGAACTCTCTGTGTCGGCCTATCCCAGGGTCCTCCCCTGGCACTCTCCTCTAGAGTGTGCGAGGGGAGAACCCAGGAACAGGCAGTCAGCAACACCTAGAGAGTGTGAGAGGAGGATCCTGGGACAGGCAGTCAGCAGCACCTAGAGGAGAGAGTGAGAGGAGGACCCTGGGACAGGCAGTCAGCAGCACCTAGAGGAGAGAGTGAGAGGAGGACCCTGGGACAGGCAGTCAGCAGCACATAGAGTAGAGTGTGAGAGGAGGATCCTGGGACAGACAGTCAGCAGCACCTAGAGAGTGTGAGAGGAGGACCATGGGACAGGCAGTCAGCAGCACCTAGAGGAGAGAGTGAGAGGAGGACCCTGGGACAGGCAGTCAGCAGCACCTAGAGGAGAGTGTGAGAGGAGGATCCTGGGACAGGCAGTCAGCAGCACCTAGAGGAGAGAGCGAGAGGAGGACCCTGGGACAGGCAGTCAGCAGCACCTAGAGGAGAGAGTGAGAGGAGGACCCTGGGACAGGCAGTCAGCAGCACATAGAGTAGAGTGTGAGAGGAGGATCCTGGGACAGACAGTCAGCAGCACCTAGAGAGTGTGAGAGGAGGACCCTGGGACAGGCAGTCAGCAGCACCTAGAGGAGAGAGTGAGAGGAGGACCCTGGGACAGGCAGTCAGCAGCACCTAGAGAGTGTGAGAGGAGGACCATGGGACAGGCAGTCAGCAGCACCTAGAGGAGAGAGTGAGAGGAGGACCCTGGGATATGGAGTCAGCAGCACATAGAGTAGAGTGTGAGAGGAGGATCCTGGGACAGGCAGTCAGCAGCACCTAGAGGAGAGAGCAAGAGGAGGACCCTGGGACAGGCAGTCAGCAGCACCTAGAGGAGAGAGCAAGAGGAGGACCCTGGGACAGGCAGTCAGCAGCACCTAGAGGAGAGTGTGAGAGGAGGACCCTGGGACAGGCAGTCAGCAGCACCTAGAGGAAGTGTATGCCAAAGATGCCAGAACACAGCTGCGTTTGACCGCACCATGGATCTGAAAGGATGATGATGTTGCCCCATTGTTAGCTGACCTTACCCATCATGGAAAGAGGAGGTCAGACAGAGCAACTCCAGTGAGCAGCTGATTTTCAGTAGACCAGGCCTCTGCTCACGTAGTTGATTGATGAAGGAATATATAATGGTCAGCTTTGTTCACAGCATTTCCCCAGCAGCTCCTGGGCTGCGGAGATCAGGTCAAATGCGGATCAGGTCAGACTGGGATTGGGGTTCGATGCGTTAATTCAGGGTCTGTATTCTGACAAGGTCAAACCCCACCCCCCACAATGCTCAGCAGGAAGATGCTCCACTGTTGTTGCAAACGCTGTGGTCACCCTTGTCTCTGAACAGGGTAACCGTGTCTACATCACAGCTCAGGCCGAGAGGTTTGTACAGATGCTGCAGGAGAGCCGCTTCCCGGGCCTGGGAAGTTCAGTCTGGATAGCATCAGCCCCTGGAGGTTCCCCAGGGCAACTGAGTCAATGCTTTGTATATCTCTCCCACTGTGGGTTCAATACCCAGCTCTCCCAACCCAAGCAGGCGTCTCTGGGGGTGTCCAGCTTCCTCAGTAACAGCGTTCTCCTGGGAGTGCACCTCCAGCTGATGTCCAGCCGATTTCCGATTGTCTCCGACCTTCCAATGGAACCATTTGCATTGCTGATGAACCTGCTGCCTTTGGACATGGGCCGGGCATCTGCTGTGTCACACAACATCTGGATCTCCTGGCAGAGTTGGAACTTGTTTTCATGGCCACAGTACCCAGCCACCCAGCTCTGCGGACATTCAGGACCACCTCTCTCTCCGATCTCTCTTGTCATTAGCCAGAGCGGGTGACTTGGCTGCAATGGCTGGGTCTGTCACGGAGACTTTACCCTCAAACCAGCCAGTGGTTTTGAGCTCTTGCGTTCCAGCTGCTGAGAGAGCAGTGATGTGGATGGTGTTTGGAAGACTTGCTTCTGCACGCTCGGTTAGAATGGCGGAGAGGTCCTGTTCAGTCGGCTGTAGGGAGATTGTCACCAGGTCAGAGACCCAGGGCAATGCTCTGGGGATGCAGCGTAACCACCCAACACAGCATACAGTGAAATTAGAATTCAACTAAAAAAAACTCTGGAATTAAAACCGAACGATGACCATCAGACTGTTGTCGACTGTTGTTAAAAATCAGGTTCACCCATGCCCTTCACAGAAGGGAATCTGCCCTCTTTACCCGATCTGGAATACATGTGACTCCAGACCCACAGCAATGTGAGTGATTCTTAGATGCCGTCAGAACAAGGGCAAAATAGGGGAAGGCACAGTCGGAGGGTCAGTACTGAGGGAGTGCCACACTGTCAGAGGGTCAGTACTGAGGGAGTGCCGCACTGTCAGAGGGTCAGTACTGAGGGAGTGCCACACTGTCAGAGGGTCAGTAATGAGGAAGTGCTGCACTGTCAGAGGGTCAGTACTGAGGGAGTGCCGCACTGTCAGAGGGTCAGTAATGAGGGCGTGCTGCACTGTCAGAGGGTCAGTACTGAGGGAGTGCCGCACTGTCAGAGGGTCAGTACTGAGGGAGAGCTGCACTGTCAGAGAGTCAGCATTGAGGGAGTGCAACACTGTCAGAGGGTCAGTACTGAGGGAGTGCTGCACTGTCAGAGGGACAGTACTGAGGGAGTGCCGCACTGTCAGAGGGTCAGTAATGAGGGCGTGCTGCACTGTCAGAGGGTCAGTACTGAGGGAGTGCCGCACTGTCAGAGGGTCAGTACTGAGGGAGAGCTGCACTGTCAGAGAGTCAGTACTGAGGGAGTGCAACACTGTCAGAGGGTCAGTACTGAGGGAGTGCTGTACTGTCAGAGGGTCAGTACTGAGGGAGCGCCGCACTGTCAGAGGGTCAGTACTGAGGGAGTGCTGCACTGTCAGAGAGTCAGTACTGAGGGAGTGCCGCACTATCAGAGGGTCAGTACTGAGGGAGTGCCGCACTGTCAGAGGGTCAGTACTGAGGGAGTGCCGCACTGTCAGAGGGTCAGTACTGAGGGAGTGCTGCACTGTCAGAGGGTAAGTACTGAGGGAGTGAAGCACTGTCAGAGGGTCAGTACTGAGGGAGTGCCGCACTGTCAGAGGGTCAGTACTGAGGGAGTGCCGCACTGTCAGAGGGTCAGTACTGAGGGAGTGCTGCACTGTCAGAGGGTCAGTACTGAGGGAGTGCCACACTGTCAGAGGGTCAGTAATGAGGGCGTGCTGCACTGTCAGAGGGTCAGTGCTGAGGGAATGCTGCACTGTCAGAGGGTCAGTACTGAGGGAGTGCTGCACTGTCAGAGGGTCAGTACTGAGGGAGTGCTGCACTGTCAGAGTGTCAGTACTGAGGGAGTGCCGCACAGTCAGAGGGTCAGTATTGAGGGAGTGCCGCACTGTCAGAGGGTCAGTACTGAGGGAGTGCTGCACTGTCAGAGGGTCAGTACTGAGGGAATGCCACACTGTCAGAGGGTCAGTACTGAGGGAGTGCCGCACTGTCAGAGGGTCAGTACTGAGGGAGTACCGCACTGTCAGAGGGTCAGTACTGAGGGAGTGCCGCACTGTCAGAGGGGCATTACTAAGGGAGTGCCGCACTGTCACAGGGTCAGTACTGAGGGAGTGCTGCACTGTCAGAGGGTCAGTACTGAGGGAGTGCTGCACTGTCAGAGGGTCAGTACTGAGAGTGTGTTGCACTGTCAGAGGGTCAGAACTCAGGGAGTGCTGCACTTTCAGGGGGTCAGTACTGAGGGAGTGCTGCACTGTCAGAGGGTAAGTGCTGAGGGAGTGCCGCACTGTCAGAGGGTCAGTACTGAGGGAGTGCCGCACTGTCAGAAAGTGAGTAATGAGGGAGAGCTGCAAAGTCGGAGGGTTAGTACTTAGGGAGTGCTGCAGTGTCAGAGGGTCAGTACTGAGGGAGTGCTACACTGTCAGAGTGTAAGTACTGAGGGAGTGCTGCACTGTCAGAGGGTCAGTACTGAGGGAATGCCGCACTGTCAGAGGGTCAGTACTGAGGGAGTGCCGCACTGTCAGAGGGTCAGTACTGAGGGAGTGCCGCACTATCAGAGGGTCAGTACTGAGGGAGTGCTGCACTGTCAGAGGGGCATTACTAAGGGAGTGCCGCACTGTCACAGGGTCAGTACTGAGGGAGTGCTGCACTGTCAGAGAGTCAGTACTGAGGGAGTGCTGCACTGTCAGAGGGTCAGTGATGAGGGAGTGCTGCACTGTCAGATGGTCAGTACTGAGAGAGTGTTGCACTGTCAGAGGGTCAGAACTCAGGGAGTGCTGCACTTTCAGGGGGTCAGTACTGAGGGAGTGCTGCACTGTCAGAGGGTAAGTGCTGAGGGAGTGCCACACTGTCAGAGGGTCAGTACTGAGGGAGTGCCGCACTGTCAGAGGGTCAGTAATGAGGGAGAGCTGCAAAGTCGGAGGGTTAGTACTTATGGAGTGCTGCAGTGTCAGAGGGTCAGTACTGAGGGAGTGCTGCACTGTCAGAGGGTAAGTGCTGAGGGAGTGCCGCACTGTCAGAGGGTCAGTACTGAGGGAGAGCCGCACTGTCAGAGGGTCAGTAATGAGGGAGAGCTGCAAAGTCGGAGGGTTAGTACTTAGGGAGTGCTGCAGTGTCAGAGGGTCAGTACTGAGGGAGTGCTGCACTGTCAGAGTGTAAGTACTGAGGGAGTGCTGCACTGTCAGAGGGTCAGTACTGAGTGAATGCCGCACTGTCAGAGGGTCAGTACTGAGGGAGTGCCGCACTGTCAGAGGGTCAGTAATGAGGGAGTGCCGCACTGTCAGAGGGTCAGTACTGAGGGAGTGCCGCACTGTCAGAGGGGCATTAATAAGGGAGTGCCGCACTGTCACAGGGTCAGTACTGAGGGAGTGCTGCACTGTCAGAGGGTCAGTACTGAGGGAGTGCTGCACTGTCAGAGGGTCAGTGATGAGGGAGTGCTGCACTGTCAGAGGGTCAGTACTGAGAGAGTGTTACACTGTCAGAGGGTCAGAACTCAGGGAGTGCTGCACTTTCAGGGGGTCAGTACTGAGGGAGTGCTGCACTGTCAGAGGGTAAGTGCTGAGGGAGTGCCGCACTGTCAGAGGGTCAGTACTGAGGGAGTGCCGCACTGTCAGAGGGTCAGTAATGAGGGAGAGCTGCAAAGTCGGAGGGTTAGTACTTAGGGAGTGCTGCAGTGTCAGAGGGTCAGTATTGAGGGAGTGCTGCACTGTCAGAGTGTAAGTACTGAGGGAATGCTGCACTGTCAGAGGGTCAGTACTGAGGGAATGCCGCACTGTCAGAGGGTCAGTACTGAGGGAGTGCTGCACTGTCAGAGGGTCAGTACTGAGGGAGTGCTGCACTGTCAGAGGGTCAGTGATGAGGGAGTGCTGCACTGTCAGAGGGTCAGTACTGAGAGAGTGTTGCACTGTCAGAGGGTCAGAACTCAGGGAGTGCTGCACTTTCAGGGGGTCAGTACTGAGGGAGTGCTGCACTGTCAGAGGGTAAGTGCTGAGGGAGTGCCGCACTGTCAGAGGGTCAGTAATGAGGGAGAGCTGCAAAGTCGGAGGGTTAGTACTTAGGGAGTGCTGCACTGTCAGAGTGTAAGTACTGAGGGACTGCTGCACTGTCAGAGGGTCAGTACTCAGGGACTGCCGCACTGTCAGAGGTCCAGTACTGAGGGAGTGCCGCACTGTGTGAGTGTCAGTACTGAGGGAGTGCTGCACTGTCAGAGCGTCAGTACTGAGGGAGTGCTGCACTGTCAGGGTCAGAACTGAGGGAGTGCCGCACTGTCAGAGGGTCAGTACTGAGGGAGTGCCGCACTGTCAGAGGATCAGAAATGAGAGAGTGTTGCACTGTCAGAGGGTCAGTACTGAGGTAGTGCAGCACTGTCAGAGGGTCAGTACTGAGGTAGTGCCGCACTGTCAGAGGGTCAGTACTGAGGGAGAGTTGCACTGCCAGAGACTCAGTAGAGAGGGAGGGCCGCACTGTCATAGGGTTAGTACTGAGGAAGTGCTGCACTGTCAGAGGGTCAGTACTGAAGGAGTGCTGCAATGTCAGAAGGTCAGTACTGAGGCGGTGATGAACGGTCAGGGTCAGAACTGACGGAGTGCCGCACTGTCAGAGGGTCAGTACTGAGGGAGAGCTGCACTGTCAGAGGGTTAGTACTGAGGGAGTGCTGCTCTGTCAGAGGGTCAGTACTGAGGGAGTGCTGCACTGCCAGAGGGTCAGTACTGAGGGAGTGCCGCACAGTCAGGGTCAGTACTGAGGGAGTGCCGCACTGTCAGAGGGGCATTACTAAGGGAGTGCCGCACTGTCACAGGGTCAGTACTGAGGGAGTGCTGCACAGTCAGAGGGTCAGTACTGAGAGAGTGCTGCACTGTCAGAGGGTCAGTACTGAGGGAGTGCTGCACTGTCAGAGGGTAATACTGAGGGAGTGCCGCACTGTCAGAGGGTCAGTACTGAGGGAGTGCTGCACTGTCAGAGGGTCAGTACTGAGAGAGTGTTGCACTGTCAGAGGGTCAGAACTCAGGGAGTGCTGCACTTTCAGGGGGTCAGTACAGAGGGAGTGCCGCACAGTCAGAGGGTCAGTACTGAGGGAGTGCCGCACTGTCAGAGGGGCATTACTAAGGGAGTGCCACACTGTCAGAGGGTCAGTACTGAGGGAGAGCTGCACCGTCAGAGGGTCAGTACTGAGGGAGTGCCGCACTGTCAGAGGGTCAGTACTGAGGAAGTGCTGCACTGTCAGAGGGTCAGTACAGAGGGAGTGCTGCACTGTCAGAGGGTCAGTAATGAGGGAGAGCTGCAAAGTCGGAGGGTTAGTACTTAGGGAGTGCTGCAGTGTCAGAGGGTCAGTACTGAGGGAGTGCTGCACTGTCAGAGTGTAAGTACTGAGGGAGTGCTGCACTGTCAGAGGGTCAGTACTGAGGGAATGCCGCACTGTCAGAGGGTCAGTACTGAGGGAGTGCTGCACTGTCAGAGGGTCAGTGATGAGGGAGTGCTGCACTGTCAGAGGGTCAGTGATGAGGGAGTGCTGCACTGTCAGAGGGTCAGTACTGAGAGAGTGTTGCACTGTCAGAGGGTCAGAACTCAGGGAGTGCTGCACTGTCAGAGGGTCAGTACTGAGGGAGTGCTGCACTGTCAGAGGGTCAGTACTGAGGGAGTGCTGCACTGTCAGAGGGTCAGTACTGAGGGAGTGCCGCACAGTCAGGGTCAGTACTGAGGGAGTGCCGCACTGTCAGAGGGGCATTACTAAGGGAGTGCCGCACTGTCACAGGGTCAGTACAGAGGGAGTGCTGCACTGTCAGAGGGTCAGTACTGAGAGAGTGCTGCACTGTCAGAGGGTCAGTACTGAGGGAGTGCTGCACTGTCAGAGGGTCAGTACTGAGAGAGTGTTGCACTGTCAGAGGGTCAGAACTCAGGGAGTGCTGCACTTTCAGGGGGTCAGTACAGAGGGAGTGCCGCACAGTCAGAGGGTCAGTACTGAGGGAGTGCCGCACTTTCAGAGGGTCAGTACTGAGGGAGTGCCGGACTGTCAGAGGGGCATTACTAAGGGAGTGCCGCACTGTCAGAGGGTCAGTACTGAGGGAGAGCTGCACCGTCAGAGGGTCAGTACTGAGGGAGTGCCGCACTGTCAGAGGGTCAGTACTGAGGAAGTGCTGCACTGTCAGAGGGTCAGTACTGAGGGAGTGCTGCACTGTCAGAGGGTCAGTACTGAGGGAGAGCTGCACTGTGAGAGGGTCAGTACTGAGGGAGTGCTGCACTGTCAGAGGGTCAGTACTGAGGGAGTGCTGCACTGTCAGAGGGTCAGTACTGAGGGAGTGCTGCACTGTCAGAGGGTCAGTACTGAGGGAGTTCCGCACAGTCAGGGTCAGAACTGAGGGAGTGCCGCACTGTCAGAGGGTCAGTACTGAGAGAGTGCTGCACTGTCAGATGGTCAGTACTGAGGGAGAGCTGCGCTCACAGAGGGTCAGTACTGAGAGAGTGTTGCACTGTCAGAGGGTCAGAACTCAGGGAGTGCTGCACTTTCAGGGGGTCAGTAATGAGGGAGTGCCGCAAAGTCAGAGGGTCAGTACTGAGGGAGTGCCGCACTGTCAGAGGGTCAGTACTGAGGGAGTGCCGCACTGTCAGAGGGGCATTACTAAGGGAGTGCCGCACTGTCAGAGGGTCAGTACTGAGGGAGTGCTGCACTGTCAGAGGGTCAGTACTGAGGGAGTGCTGCACTTTCAGAGGGTCAGTGACGAGGGAGTGCTGCACTGTCGGAGGGTCAGTACTGAGAGAGTGTTGCACTGTCAGAGGGTCCGAACTCAGGGAGTGCTGCACTTTCAGGGGGTCAGTAATGAGGGAGAGCTGCACTGTCAGAGGGTAAGTGCTGAGGGAGTGCCGCACTGTCAGAGGGTCAGTACTGAGGGAGTGCCGCACTGTCAGAGGGTCAGTAATGAGGGAGAGCTGCAAAGTCGGAGGGTTAGTACTCAGGGAGTGCTGCAGTGTCAGAGGGTCAGTACTGAGGGAGTGCTGCACTGTCAGATTGTAAGTACTGAGGGAGTGCTGCACTGTCAGAGGGTCAGTACTCAGGGACTGCCGCACTGTGAGAGGTCCAGTACTGAGGGAGTGCCGCACTGTCTGAGGGTCAGTACTGAGGGAGTGCTGCACTTACAGAGGGTCAGTACTGAGGGAATGCTGCACTGTCAGGGTCAGAACTGAGAGAGTGCCGCACTGTCAGAGGGTCAGTACTGAAGGAGTGCTGCACTGTCAGAGGGTCAGTACTGAAGGAGTGCTGCAATGTCAGAAGGTCAGTACTGAGGCGATGATGAACTGTCAGGGGCAGAACTGAGGGAGTGCCGCACTGTCAGAGGGTCAGTACTGAGGGAGAGCTGCACTCTCAGAGGGTCAGTAATGAGGGAGTGCTGCACTGTCAGAGGGTCAGTACTGAGGAAGTGCTGCACTGTCAGAGGGTCAGTACTGAGGGAGTGCTGCACTGTCAGAGGGTCAGTACTGAGGGAGTGCCGCACAGTCAGGGTCAGTATTGAGGGATTGCCGCACTGTCAGAGGGTCAGTACTGAGGGAGTGCCGCACTGTCAGAGGGGCATTACTAAGGGAGTGCCGCACTGTCACAGGGTCAGTACTGAGGGAGTGCTGCACTGTCAGAGGGTCAGTACTGAGGGAGTGCTGCACTGTCAGAGGGTCAGTACAGAGGGAGAGCTGCACTGTCAGAGGGTCAGTACTGAGGGAGTGCCGCACTGTCAGAGGGTCAGTACTGAGGGAGTGCTGCACTGTCACAGGGTCAGTACTGAGGGAGTGCTGCACTGTCAGAGGGTCAGTACTGAGGGAGAGCTGCGCTGATAGAGGGTCAGTACTGAGAGAGTGTTGCACTGTCAGAGGGTCAGAACTCAGGGAGTGCTGCACTTTCAGGGGGTCAGTACTGAGGGAGTGCCGCACTGTCAGAGGGTCAGTGCTGAGGGAGTGCTGCATTGTCAGAGGGTAAGTGCTGAGGGAGTGCCGCACTGACAGAGGGTCAGTACTGAGGGAGTGCCGCACTGTCAGAGGGTCAGTACTGAGGGAGTGCTGCACTGTCAGAGGGTCAGTACTGAGGGAGTGCTGCACTGTCAGAGGGTCAGTAATGAGGGAGAGATGCAAAGTTGGAGGGTCAGTACTGAGAGAGTGCCGCACTGACAGAGGGTCAGTACTGAGAGAGTGCTGCACTGTCAGAGGGTTAGTACTGAGGGAGCGCTGTACTATCAGAGGGTCAGTACTGAGGGAGTGCCGCACAGTCAGAGGGTCAGTCTTGAGGGAGTGCTGCACTGTAAGAGGGTCAGTGGTGAGGGAGTGCTGCACTGTCAGAGGGTCAGTACTGAGGGAGTGCCACACTGTCAGAGAGTCAGTCCTTAGGGAGTTCCGCAATATCAGAGGGTCAGTACTGAGGGAGTGCTGCACTGTCAGATGGTTAGTACTGAGGGAGTGCTGCACTGTCAGAGAGTCAGTACTGAGGGAGTGCTGCACTTTCAGAGGGTCAGTACTGAGGGAGTGCTGCACTGTCAGAGGGTCAGTAATGAGGGAGTGCTGCACTGACAGAGGGTCAGTACTGAGGGAGTGCTGCACTGTCAGAGCTCAGTACTGAGGGAATGCCGCACTGTCACAGGGTAAGTACTGAGGGAGTGCTGCACTGTCAGGGGGTCAGTAATGAGGGAGTGAAGCACTGTCAGAGGGTCAGTACTGAGGGAGTGCTGCACTGTCAGGGGGTCAGTACTGAGGGAGTGCTGCACTGTCAGAGTGTCAGCACTGAGGGAGTGTTGCACTGTCAGAGGTTCAGTACTGAGGGAGTGCTGCACTGTCAGAGGGTAGGTGCAGAGGGAGTGCAGCAGTGTCAGAGGGTCAGTACAGAGTGAGTGCCGCACTGTTAGAGGGTCAGTACGGAGGGAGTGCTGCACTGTCAGATGGTCAGTACTGAGGGAGTGCTGCACTGTCAGAGCGTCAGTACTGAGGGAGTGCCGCATTGTCAGAGGTCAGTACAGAGGGGGTGCTGCACTGTCAGAGGGTCAGTACTGAGGGAGGGTGGCACTGTCAGATGGTTAGTACTGAGGGAGTGCTGCACTGTCAGAGAGTCAGTACTGAGGGAGTGCTGCACTGTCAGAGGGTCAGTACTGAGGGAGTGCTGCACTGTCAGAGGGTCAGTACTGAGAGACTGCTGCACTGACAGAGGGTCAGTACTGAGGGAGTGCTGCACTGTCAGAGGCTCAGTACTGAGGGAGTGCTGCACTGTCAGAGGGTCAGTACTGAGGGAGTGCTGCACTGTCCGAGGGTCAGTACTGAGGGAGCGCTGCACTGTTAGAGGTTCAGTACTGAGGGAATGCCGCACTGTCAGAGGGTGAGTAATGAGGGAGTGCCGCACTGTCAGAGGGTCAGTACTGAGGGAGTGCTGCACTGTCAGAGTGCAGGACTGAGGGAGTGCCGCATTGTCAGAGGGTTAGTACTGAGGGAGGGCCGCACTGTCAGAGGGTCAGTACTGAGGGAGAGCTGCACTGTCAGAGGATCAGAAACGAGGAGTGCTGCACTGTCAGAGTGTAAGTACTGAGGGAGTGCCGCAATGTCAGAGGGTTAGTACTGAGGGAGGGCCGCACTGTCAGAGGGTCAGTACTGAGGGAGAGCTGCACTGTCAGAGGATCAGAAATGAGGGAGTGCCGCACTGTCTGAGGGTCAGTACTGAGGGAGTGCTGCACTGTCAGAGATTCAGTAATGAGGGAGTGCCGCAATGTCAGAGGTCCAGTACTGAGGGAGTGCCGCACTGTCTGAGGGTCAGTACTGAGGGAGTGCTGCACTTTTAGAGCGTCAGTACTGAGGGAGTGCTGCACTGTCAGGGTCAGAACTGAGGGAGTGCCGCACTGTCAGAGGGTCAGTACTGAGGGAGTGCCACACTGTCAGAGGCTCAGAACTGAGAGAGTGCTGCACTGTCAGAGGGTTAGTACAGAAGGAGTGCTGCAATGTCAGAGGTCAGTACTGAGGCGGTGCTGAACTGTCAGGGTCAGAACTGAGGGAGTGCCGTACTGTCAGAGGGTCAGTACTGAGGGAGAGCTGCACTGTCAGAGGTCAGTACTGAGGGAGTGCTGCACTGTCAGAGGGTCAGTACTGAGGAAGTTCTGCACTGTCAGAGGGTCAGTACTGAGGGAGTGCTGCACTGTCAGAGGGTCAGTATTGAGGGAGCGCTGCACTGTCAGAGGGTCAGTACTGAGGGAGTGCTGCATTGTCAGAGGGTCAGCACTGAGGGAGTGACGCACTGTCAGAGGGTCAGTGCTGAGGGAGTGACGCACTGTCAGAGGGTCAGTACTGAGGGAGTGACGCACTGTCAGAGGGTCAGTACTGAGGGAGTGCCGCACTGTCAGAGGGTCAGTACTGAGGGAGTGCTGCACTGTCAGAGGGTCAGTACTGAGGGAGTGCTGCACTGACAGAGGGTCAGTACTGAAGGATTGCTGCACTGTCAGAGGGTCAGTACTGAGGGAGAGCTGCGCTGACAGAGGGTCAGTACTGAAGGAGTGCTGTACTGTCAGAGGGTCAGTACTGAGGGAGAGCTGCGCTGACAGAGGGTCAGTACTGAGAGAGTGTTGCACTGTCAGAGGGTCAGAACTCAGGGAGTGCTGCACTTTCAGGGGGTCAGTACTGAGGGAGTGCCGCACTGTCAGAGGGTCAGTACTGAGGGAGTGCCGCACTGTCAGAAGGGCATTACTAAGGGAGTGCCGCACTGTCAGAGGGTCAGTACTGAGGGAGTGCCGCACTGTCAGAGGGGCATTACTAAGGGAGTGCCGCACTGTCACAGGGTCAGTACTGAGGGAGTGCTGCACTGTCAGAGGGTCAGTACTGAGGGAGTGCTGCACTGTCAGAGGGTCAGTGATGAGGGAGTGCTGCACTGTCAGAGGGTCAGTACTGAGAGAGTGTTGCACTGTCAGAGGTTCAGAACTCAGGGAGTGCTGCACTTTCAGGGGGTCAGTACTGAGGGAGTGCTGCACTGTCAGAGGGTCAGTACTGAGGGAGTGCTGCACTGTCAGAGTGTCAGTACTGAGGGAGTGCTGCACTGTCAGAGGGTAAGTGCTGAGGGAGTGCCGCACAGTCAGAGGGTCAGTACTGAGGGAGTGCTGCACTGTCAGAGGGTCAGTAATGAGGGAGAGCTGCAAAGTCGGAGTGTTAGTACACAGGGAGTGCTGCAGTGTCAGAGGGTCAGTACTGAGAGAGTGCTGCACTGTCAGAGGGTCAGTACTGAGGGAGTGCTGCACTGTCAGAGGGTCAGTACTCTGGGACTGCCGCACTGTCTGAGGGTCAGTACTGAGGGTGTGCTGCACTGTCAGAGGGTCAGTAATGAGGGAGTACTGCACTGTCAGAGGGTCAGTACTGAGGGAGTGCTGCACTGTCAGAGGATCAGAAATGAGGGAGTGCCGCACTGTCAGAGGTCCAGTACTGAGGGAGTGCCGCACTGTCTGAGGGTCAGTACTGAGGGAGTGCTGCACTGTCAGAGCGTCAGTACTGAGGGAATGCTGCACTGTCAGGGTCAGAACTGAGGGAGTGCCGCACTGTCAGAGGGTCAGTACTGAGGGAGTGCTGCACTGTCAGAGAGTCAGTAATGAGGGAGTGCCGCACTGTCAGAGGCTCAGAAATGAGAGAGTGTTGCACTGTCAGAGGGTCAGTACTGAGGGAGTGCAGCACTGTCAGAGGGTCAGTACTGAGGCAGTGCTGCACTGTCAGAGGGTCAGTACTGAGGGAGAGTTGCACTGTCAGAGGGTCAGTACTGAGGGGGTGCTGCATTGTCAAGGGTCAGTACTGAGGAGTGACGCACTGTCAGAGGGTCAGTACTGAGGGAGTGCTGCACTGTCAGAGCGTCAGTACTGAGGGAGTGCTGCACTGTCAGAGGGTCAGTACTGAGGGAGTGCCGCACTGTCAGAGGGTCAGTACTGAGGGAGTGCTGCACTGTCATAGGGTTAGTACTGAGGGAGTGCTGCACTGTCAGAGGGTCAGTACTGAGGGAGTGCTGCACTGTCAGAGCGTCAGTACTGAGGGAGTGCTGCACTGTCAGAGGGTCAGTACTGAGGAAGTGCTGCACTGTCAGAGGGTCAGTACTGAGGGAGTGCTGCACTGTCAGAGGGTCAATACTGAGGGAGTGCCGCACAGTCAGGGTCAGTATTGAGGGAGTGCCGCACTGTCAGAGGGTCAGTACTGAGGGAGTGCCTCACTGTCAGAGGGGCATTACTAAGGGAGTGCCGCACTGTCACAGGGTCAGTACTGAGGGAGTGCTGCGCTGACAGATGGTCAGTACTGAAGGAGTGCTGCACTGTCAGAGGGTCAGTACTGAGGGAGAGCTGCGCTGACAGATGGTCAGTACTGAGAGAGTGTTGCACTGTCAGAGGGTCAGAACTCAGGGAGTGCTGCACTTTCAGGGGGTCAGTACTGAGGGAGTGCCGCACTGTCAGAGGGTCAGTACTGAGGGAGTGCCGCACTGTCAGAAGGGCATTACTATGGGAGTGCCGCACTGTCACAGGGTCAGTACTGAGGGAGTGCTGCACTGTCAGAGGGTCAGTACTGAGGGAGTGCTGCACTGTCAGAGTGTCAGTACTGAGGGAGTGCTGCACTGTCAGAGGGTAAGTGCTGAGGGAGTGCCGCACTGTCAGAGGGTCAGTACTGAGGGAGTGCCGCACTGTCAGAGGGTCAGTAATGAGGGAGAGCTGCAAAGTCGGAGGGTTAGTACACAGGGAGTGCTGCAGTGTCAGAGGGTCAGTACTGAGGGAGCGCTGCACTGTCAGAGGGTCAGTACTGAGGGAGTGCTGCACTGTCAGAGGGTCAGTACTGAGGGAGTGCTGCACTGTCAGAGGATCAGAAATGAGGGAGTGCCGCACTGTCAGAGGTCCAGTACTGAGGGAGTGCCGCACTGTCTGAGGGTCAGTACTCAGGGAGTGCTGCACTGTCAGAGCGTCAGTACTGAGGGAATGCTGCACTGTCAGGGTCAGAACTGAGGGAGTGCCGCACTGTCAGAGGGTCAGTACTGAGGGAGTGCTGCACTGTCAGAGAGTCAGTAATGAGGGGGTGCCGCACTGTCAGAGGCTCAGAAATGAGAGAGTGTTGCACTGTCAGAGGGTCAGTACTGAGGGAGTGCAGCACTGTCAGAGGGTCAGTACTGAGGCAGTGCCGCACTGTCAGAGGGTCAGTACTGAGGGAGAGTTGCACTGCCACAGACTCAGTACAGAGGGAGGGCTGCACTGTCATAGGGTTAGTACTGAGGGAGTGCTGCACTGTCAGAGGGTCAGTACTGAAGAAGTGCTGCAATGTCAGACGGTCAGTACTGAGGGGGTGCTGCACTGTCAGAGGGTCAGTACTGAGGGAGTGCTGCACTGTCAGAGCGTCAGTACTGAGGGAGTGCTGCACTGTAAGAGGGTCAGTACTGAGGAAGTGCTGCACTGTCAGAGGGTCAGTACTGAGGGAGTGCTGCACTGTCAGAGGGTCAATACTGAGGGAGTGCTGCACAGTCAGGGTCAGTATTGAGGGAGTTCCGCACTGTCAGAGGGTCAGTACTGAGGGAGTGCCACACTGTCAGAGGGGCATTACTAAGGGAGTGCCGCACTGTCACAGGGTCAGTACTGAGCGAGTGCTGCACTGTTAGAGTGTCAGCGCTGAGGGAGTGCTGCACTGTCAGATGGTCAGTACTGAGGGAGTGCCGCACTGTCAGAGGGTCAATACTGAGGGAGTGCTGCACTGTCAGAGGGTCAGTACTGAGGGAGTGCTGCACTGTTAGAGTGTCAGCGCTGAGGGAGTGCTGCACTGTCAGAGGGGCAGTGCTGAGGGAGTGCTGCACTGTCAGAGGATCAGTACTAAGGGAGTGCTGCACTGTTAGAGTGTCAGCGCTGAGGGAGTGCTGCACTGTCAGATGGTCAGTACTGAGGGAGTGCCGCACTGTCAGAGGGTCAATACTGAGGGAGTGCTGCACTGTCAGAGGGTCAGTACTGAGGGAGTGCTGCACTGTCAGAGGGTCACTACTGAGGGAGGGCGAACTGTCAGAGGGTCAGTACTGAGGGAGTGCCGCACTGTCAGAGTGTCAGTATTGAGGGAGTGCTGCACTGTCAGATGGTCAGCGCTGAGGGTGTGCGGCACTGTCAGAGGATCAGTACTGAGGGAGTGCTGCACTGTCAGAGAGTGAGTACTGAGGGAGTGCGGCACTGTCAGAGGATCTGTACTCAGGGAGTGCTGCACTGTCAGCGAGTCAGTACTGAGAGATTGCTGCACTGTCAGAGGGTCAGTACTGAGGGAGTGCTGCACTGTCAGAGGGTCAGAACTAAGGGAGTGCCGCACTGTCAGAGGGTCAGTACTGAGGGAGTGCGGCACTGTCAGAGGGTCAGTACTGAGGGAGCGCTGCACTGTCAGAGGGTCAGTACTGAGGGAGCGTCGCACTGTCAGAGGGTCAGTACTGAGGGAGTGCTGCACTGTCAGAGGATCAGTACTGAGGGAGTTTTGCACTGTCAGAGGGTCAGTACTGAGGGAGTGCTGCACTGTAGGAAGATCAGTACTGAGGGAGTGCAGCACTGTCAGAGGTTCAGTACTGATGGAGTGCTGCACTGTCAGAGGGTCAGTACTGAGGGAGTGCTGCACTGTCAGAGGGTCAGTACTGAGGGAGTGCTGCACTGTCAGAAGGTCAGAACTGAGGGAGTGCTGCACTGTCAGAGGGTCAGTACTGAGGGAGTGCTGCACTGTCAGAGGGTCAGTACTGAGGGAGTGCTGCACTGTCAGAGGGTCAGTCCTGAGGGAGTGCTGCACTGTCTAGGGTCAGTACTGAGGGAATGCCGCACTGTCTGATGGTCTGTATTGATGGAGTGCTGCACTGTCAGAGGGTCAGTACTGAGGGATTGTTGCACTTTCAGAGGGTCAGTACTGAGGGAGTGCCGCACTTTCAGATGGTCAGTACTGAGGGAGTGCTGCACTGTCAGACGATCAGTACTGTGGGAGTGTTGCACTTTCAGAGGATCAGTAATGAGGGAGTGCTGCACTCTCTGAGGTCCAGTACTGAGGGAGTGCCGCACTGTCAGAGGGTCAGTACTGAGGGAGTGCTGTTGTTAAAGGATCAGTACTGAGGGAGTGCTGCACTGTCATAGGGTCAGTGATGAGGGAGTGCCGCAGTGTCAGAGGGTCAGTGATGAGGGAGTGCCGCAGTGTCAGAGGGTCAGTGATGAGGGAGTGCCGCAGTGTCAGAGGGTCAGTGATGAGGGAGTGCCGCACTGTCAGAGGGTCAGTACTGAGGGATCGCTGCACTGTCAGAGGGTCAGTACTGAGGGAGTGCTGCACTGTCAGAGGGTCAGTACTGAGGGAGTGCTGCACTGTCAGAGGGTCAGTCCTGAGGGAGTGCTGCACTGTCTAGGGTCAGTACTGAGGGAGTGCTGCACTGTCTGATGGTCTGTATTGATGGAGTGCTGCATTGTCAGAGGGTCAGTACTCATGGAGTGCTGCAGTGTCAGAGGGTCAGTACTGAGGGAGTGTTGCACTTCCAGAGGGTCAGTACTGAGGGAATGCCGCACTTTCAGAGGGTCAGTACTGAGGGAGTGCTGCACTCTCTGAGGTCCAGTACTGAGGGAGTGCCGCACTGTCAGAGGGTCAGTACTGAGGGAGTGTTGCACTGTCAGAGGGTCAGTACTGAGGGAGTGCTGCACTGTCAGAGGGTCAGTACTGAGGGAGTGCTGCATGTCAGAGGGTCAGTACTGAGGGAGTGCTGCACTGTCAGAGGGTCAGTACTGAGGGAGTGCCGCACTGTCAGAGGGTCAGTACTGAGGGAATGCCGCTCTTTCAGAGGGTCAGTACTGAGGGAGTGCTGCACTCTCTGAGGTCCAGTACTGAGGGAGTGCCGCACTGTCAGAGGGTCAGTACTGAGGGAGTGTTGCACTGTCAGAGGGTCAGTACTGAGGGAGTGCTGCACTGTCAGAGGGTCAGTACTGAGGGAGTGCTGCACTGTCAGAGGGTCAGTACTGAGGGAGTGCTGCACTGTCAGAGGGTCAGTACTGAGGGTGTGCTGCACTGTCAGAGGGTCAGTACTGAGGGAGTGCTGCACTGTCAGAGGGTCAGTACTGAGGGAGTGCTGCACTGTCAGAGGGTCAGTACTGAGGGAGTGCTGCACTGTCAGAGGGTCAGTACTGAGGGTGTGCTGCACTGTCAGAGGGTCAGTACTGAGGGAGTGTAACGTGATTCTGGAGATGGGGACAGATTCCTGTGAAACATTTGACACATCGGAGAGTTGAGGAAGTGAGAGAGGAGAGTGAACAAACCCTTCCTCCCGGTGATGGTGTTTCTTGAGACAGTGAGACGACCCTCTGAGGAACATGATGTGAACGGGTCACTGAGGCTTCGGACAAGTGATTAGGATCACTCCAGGGCGGGGGGAGGTCTTTCGGGGCCTTGGGATTGACACTGAGTGCAGATTAAACTGAAGATGTGTCAATGTCCTCGAGAGCGGATTAGAGCGAGGGCGCTTCCTGATATCTGAGGGACCCGCTCAGACATTTCAGCGGGCAGCTAAGTTTCGGCCTCGTTGCTGTGGGTCTGGAGTCACATGTCGGCCAGACTGGGTAAGGAGGGCAGATTTCCCTCCCTCAAGGGGATCAGGGACCCAGATGGGTTTTTACCACAATCGACACTGGTTTCCTGGTCATCATCAGAATTTTAATTGAGTCTCCATCAAAACCAGCTGCCGTGGTGAGGGTCTGAACCTGAACCTCTGGATCGCTCGTCCCCTGACAATACGCCTGGGGTGGAGCTGGATTCCGTCAGCAGCAGGTTCCAGACTGAGTTCTCAATGAGATTTGACACGTTAACTCTGTTTCCCCGATGCTGCCGGGCCTGTATTTATTTCAGCTTTGCAGCAGCTGCGGTGTTTTGCTTTTATTGTATCCGCAAACACATGGGAACACCAGCGGCTGGACGTTCCCCTCCAACCCTCACCCCATCCGGACTTGGAATTATATCGCCGTTCCTTCACTGTCGCTGCGTCAAAATCCTGGAACTCCCTCCCTAACAGCACTGTGGGTGTACCTACACCACATGGACAAAATCCTGGAACTCCCTCCCTAACAGCACTGTCTATTTACCTACACCACATGGACAAAGTCCTGAAACTGCCTCCCTAACAGCACTGTGGGTGTACCTACACCACATGGACAAAATCCTAGATCTCCCTCCCTAACAGCACTGTGGGTGTACCTACACCACATGGACAAAATCCTGGAACTCCCTCTCTAACAGCACTGTGGGTGTACCTACACCACACGGACAAAATCCTGGAACTCCCTCCCTAACAGCACTGTGGGTGTACCTACACCACACGGACAAAATCCTGGAACTCCCTCCCTAACAGCACTGTGGGTGTACCTACACAACATGGACAAAATCCTGGAACTCCCTCCCTAACAGCACTGTGGGTGTACCTACACCACACGGACAAAATCCTGGAACTCCCTCCCTAACAGCACTGTGGATGTACCTACACCACATGGACAAAATCCTGGAACTCCCTCCCTAACAGCAATGTGGGTGTACCTACACCACATGGACAAAATCCTGGAACTCCCTCACTAACAGCACTGTGGGTGTACCTACACCACACGGACAAAATCCTGGAACTCCCTCCCTAACAGCACTGTGGGTGTACCTACACCACATGGACAAAATCCTGGAGCTCCCTCCCTAACAGCACTGTGGGTGTACCTACACAACATGGACAAAATCCTGGAACTCCCTCCCTAACAGCACTGTGGGTGTACCTACACCACACGGACAAAATCCTGGAACTCCCTCCCTAACAGCACTGTGGATGTACCTACACCACATGGACAAAATCCTGGAACTCCCTCCCTAACAGCACTGTGGGTGTACCTACACCACAGGGACAAAATCCTGGAACTCCCTCCCTAACAGCACTGTGGGTGTACCTACACCACATGGACTGCAGCGGGTCAAGAAGGCAGCTCACCACCACCTTCTCAAGGGGCAATTAGGGATGGGCAATAAATGCTGGGCCCAGCCAGCGACACCCACATCCGGTGAGTGAATAAGGAAGATGTGAGTGAGTTAGTCGAGAGTGCCAGCTGAGTCAGGCGTTGTTTGTGGAGTGTGGGAGCGGCTGCGCAGGGTCTGAGTCAGGCGTTGTTTGTGGAGTGTGGGAGCGGCTGCGCAGGGTCTGAGTCAGGCGTTGTTTGTGGAGTGTGGGAGCGGCTGCGCAGGGTCTGAGTCAGGTGTTGAAGGCTGGGAAGTTACCGGTCTCTGTCCCACTGCAGCAGGAAGAGGGAGGGCTCACTCCTCAGAAGGGTCTCACCAGTACATCACATTCTGTGTGAGGGAACCGCGAGGTAGGAGGGGGGGAGTCATCCTGTGGGGGGAGGACTCTACAGTTATATATTATACATTACAACTTTATTGGAAGTTTATGTGTTTACACAGTGAGTCTGCCGGTCACACCGCCCCCTGTGCTGGGAGTCTGTATTTACACAGTCAATCTGCCGGTCACACCGCCCCCTGTGCTGGGAGTCTGTATTTACACAGTGAGTCTGCCGGTCACACCGCCCCCTGTGCTGGGAGTCTGTATTTACACAGTGAGTCTGTCGGTCACACCGCCCCCTGTGCTGGGAGTCTGTATTTACACAGTGAGTCTGCCGGTCACACCGCCCCCTGTGCTGGGAGTCTGTATTTACACAGTGAGTCTGCCGGTCACACCGCCCCCTGTGCTGGGAGTCTGTATTTACACAGTGAGTCTGCCGGTCACACCGCCCCCTGTGCTGGGAGTCTGTATTTACACAGTGAGTCTGCCAGGCACACCGCCGCCTGTGCTGGGAGTCTGTATTTACACAGTCAATCTGCCGGTCACACCGCCCCCTGTGCTGGGAGTCTGTATTTACACAGTGAGTCTGCCAGGAACAGCGCCCCCTGTGGCGGGTGATCTGTATTTACACAGAGAGTCTGCCAGGCGCAGCGCCCCCTGTGGCGGGAGGTCAGTATTTACACAGAGAGTCTGCTAGGAGCAGCGCCACCTGTGGCGAGAGGTCAGTATTGTAGTGAAGCTGCAGTCGGGGGCGGGGCTTCAATAAACTTTATTGAACATTTTCACAATCACGTGGAAAGAAAATGGCGGCGGAAAAAAACCCGGTAAGAAAATTACAGAAAAAACCCGGGATACAGAGAGAGAGAGGGAGCGGTATGTTGGGGATACAGAGAGAGAGAGAGGGAGCGGTATGTTGGGGATACAGAGAGAGAGAGGGAGCGGTGTGTTGGGGATACAGAGAGAGAGAGAGGGAGCGGTATGTTGGGGATACAGAGAGAGAGAGAGCGGTATGTTGGGGATACAGAGAGAGAGAGAGAGAGCGGTATGTTGGGGATACAGAGAGAGAGAGAGAGCGGTATGTTGGGGATACAGAGAGAGAGAGAGAGCGGTATGTTGGGGATACAGAGAGAGAGAGAGGGAGCGGTATGTTGGGGATACAGAGAGAGAGAGAGTGGTATGTTGGGGATACAGAGAGAGAGAGAGAGCGGTATGTTGGGGATACAGAGAGAGAGAGGGAGCGGTATGTTGGGGATACAGAGAGAGAGAGAGAGCGGTATGTTGGGGATACAGAGAGAGAGAGGGAGCGGTATGTTGGGGATACAGAGAGAGAGGGAGCGGTATGTTGGGGATACAGAGAGAGAGAGGGAGCGGTATGTTGGGGATACAGAGAGAGAGAGAGCGGTATGTTGGCGATACAGAGAGAGAGAGAGAGCGGTATGTTGGGGATACAGAGAGAGAGAGAGGGAGCGGTATGTTGGGGATACAGAGAGAGAGAGAGCGGTATGTTGGGGATACAGAGAGAGAGAGGGAGGGGTATGTTGGGGATACAGAGAGAGAGGGAGCGGTATGTTGGGGATACAGAGAGAGAGAGAGGGAGCGGTATGTTGGGGATACAGAGAGAGAGAGAGAGAGCGGTATGTTGGCGATACAGAGAGAGAGAGGGAGCGGTATGTTGGGGATACAGAGAGAGAGAGGGAGCGGTATGTTGGGGATACAGAGAGAGAGAGAGAGCGGTATGTTGGGGATACAGAGAGAGAGAGGGAGCGGTATGTTGGGGATACAGAGAGAGAGGGAGCGGTATGTTGGGGATACAGAGAGAGAGAGGGAGCGGTATGTTGGGGATACAGAGAGAGAGGGAGGGGTATGTTGGGGATACAGAGAGAGAGGGAGCGGTATGTTGGGGATACAGAGAGAGAGAGCGGTATGTTGGGGATACAGAGAGAGAGAGGGAGCGGTATGTTGGGGATACAGAGAGAGAGAGGGAGCGGTATGTTGGGGATACAGAGAGAGAGGGAGCGGTATGTTGGGGATACAGAGAGAGAGGGAGCGGTATGTTGGGGATACAGAGAGAGAGAGGGAGCGGTATGTTGGGGATACAGAGAGAGAGAGGGAGCGGTATGTTGGGGATACAGAGAGAGAGGGAGCGGTATGTTGGGGATACAGAGAGAGAGAGGGAGCGGTATGTTGGGGATACAGAGAGAGAGAGAGCGGTATGTTGGCGATACAGAGAGAGAGAGAGAGCGGTATGTTGGGGATACAGAGAGAGAGAGAGGGAGCGGTATGTTGGGGATACAGAGAGAGAGAGAGCGGTATGTTGGGGATACAGAGAGAGAGAGGGAGGGGTATGTTGGGGATACAGAGAGAGAGGGAGCGGTATGTTGGGGATACAGAGAGAGAGAGAGGGAGCGGTATGTTGGGGATACAGAGAGAGAGAGAGAGAGCGGTATGTTGGCGATACAGAGAGAGAGAGGGAGCGGTATGTTGGGGATACAGAGAGAGAGAGGGAGCGGTATGTTGGGGATACAGAGAGAGAGAGAGAGCGGTATGTTGGGGATACAGAGAGAGAGAGGGAGCGGTATGTTGGGGATACAGAGAGAGAGGGAGCGGTATGTTGGGGATACAGAGAGAGAGAGGGAGCGGTATGTTGGGGATACAGAGAGAGAGAGAGCGGTATGTTGGCGATACAGAGAGAGAGAGAGAGCGGTATGTTGGGGATACAGAGAGAGAGAGAGGGAGCGGTATGTTGGGGATACAGAGAGAGAGAGAGCGGTATGTTGGGGATACAGAGAGAGAGAGGGAGGGGTATGTTGGGGATACAGAGAGAGAGGGAGCGGTATGTTGGGGATACAGAGAGAGAGAGAGGGAGCGGTATGTTGGGGATACAGAGAGAGAGAGAGAGAGCGGTATGTTGGGGATACAGAGAGAGAGAGAGGGAGCGGTATGTTGGGGATACAGAGAGAGAGAGAGAGGGAGCGGTATGTTGGGGATACAGAGAGAGAGAGAGAGGGAGCGGTATGTTGGGGATACAGAGAGAGAGAGCGGTATGTTGGGGATACAGAGAGAGAGAGGGAGGGGTATGTTGGGGATACAGAGAGAGAGGGAGCGGTATGTTGGGGATACAGAGAGAGAGAGGGAGCGGTATGTTGGGGATACAGAGAGAGAGAGAGAGCGGTGTGTTGGGGATACAGAGAGAGAGAGAGGGAGCGGTATGTTGGGGATACAGAGAGAGAGAGAGAGAGCGGTATGTTGGGGATACAGAGAGAGAGAGAGCGGTATGTTGGGGATACAGAGAGAGAGAGAGGGAGCGGTATGTTGGGGATACAGAGAGAGAGAGGGAGCGGTATGTTGGGGATACAGAGAGAGAGAGCGGTATGTTGGGGATACAGAGAGAGAGAGAGGGAGCGGTATGTTGGGGATACAGAGAGAGAGAGGGAGCGGTATGTTGGGGATACAGAGAGAGAGGGAGCGGTATGTTGGGGATACAGAGAGAGAGAGGGAGCGGTATGTTGGGGATACAGAGAGAGAGGGAGCGGTATGTTGGGGATACAGAGAGAGAGAGGGAGCGGTATGTTGGGGATACAGAGAGAGAGAGCGGTATGTTGGGGATACAGAGAGAGAGAGAGGGAGCGGTATGTTGGGGATACAGAGAGAGAGAGAGCGGTATGTTGGGGATACAGAGAGAGAGGGAGCGGTATGTTGGGGATACAGAGAGAGAGGGAGGGAGCGGTATGTTGGGGATACAGAGAGAGGGAGAGGGAGCGGTATGTTGGGGATACAGAGAGAGAGAGAGAGCGGTATGTTGGGGATACAGAGAGAGAGAGAGAGGGAGCGGTATGTTGGGGATACAAAGAGAGAGAGAGAGCGGTATGTTGGGGATACAGAGAGAGAGAGGGAGCGGTATGTTGGGGATACAGAGAGAGAGAGCGGTATGTTGGGGATACAGAGAGAGAGAGGGAGCGGTATGTTGGGGATACAGAGAGAGAGGGAGCGGTATGTTGGGGATACAGAGAGAGAGAGGGAGCGGTATGTTGGGGATACAGAGAGAGAGGGAGCGGTATGTTGGGGATACAGAGAGAGAGGGAGCGGTATGTTGGGGATACAGAGAGAGAGAGAGAGCGGTATGTTGGGGATACAGAGAGAGAGAGAGAGGGAGCGGTATGTTGGGGATACAGAGAGAGAGGGAGCGGTATGTTGGGGATACAGAGAGAGAGAGAGAGAGCGGTATGTTGGGGATACAGAGAGAGAGAGAGGGAGCGGTATGTTGGGGATACAGAGAGAGAGGGAGCGGTATGTTGGGGATACAGAGAGAGAGGGAGCGGTATGTTGGGGATACAGAGAGAGAGAGGGAGCGGTATGTTGGGGATACAGAGAGAGAGGGAGCGGTATGTTGGGGATACAGAGAGAGAGGGAGGGGTATGTTGGGGATACAGAGAGAGAGGGAGCGGTATGTTGAGGATACAGAGAGAGAGAGAGGGAGCGGTATGTTGGGGATACAGAGAGAGAGAGAGGGAGCGGTATGTTGGGGATACAGAGAGAGAGAGAGCGGTATGTTGGGGATACAGAGAGAGAGGGAGCGGTATGTTGGGGATACAGAGAGAGAGGGAGGGGTATGTTGGGGATACAGAGAGAGAGGGAGCGGTATGTTGGGGATACAGAGAGAGAGGGAGGGGTATGTTGGGGATACAGAGAGAGAGAGCGGTGTGTTGGGGATACAGAGAGAGAGAGGGAGCGGTGTGTTGGGGATACAGAGAGAGGGAGCGGTATGTTGGGGATACAGAGAGAGAGGGAGGGGTATGTTGGGGATACAGAGAGAGAGGGAGCGGTATGTTGGGGATACAGAGAGAGAGAGCGGTGTGTTGGGGATACAGAGAGAGAGAGGGAGCGGTGTGTTGGGGATACAGAGAGAGGGAGCGGTATGTTGGGGATACAGAGAGAGAGGGAGGGGTATGTTGGGGATACAGAGAGAGAGGGAGCGGTATGTTGGGGATACAGAGAGAGAGAGGGAGCGGTATGTTGGGGATACAGAGAGAGAGAGAGCGGTATGTTGGGGATACAGAGAGAGAGAGGGAGCGGTATGTTGGGGATACAGAGAGAGAGAGAGGGAGCGGTATGTTGGGGATACAGAGAGAGAGAGGGAGCGGTATGTTGGGGATACAGAGAGAGAGAGAGGGGTATGTTGGGGATACAGAGAGAGAGAGAGAGCGGTATGTTGGGGATACAGAGAGAGAGAGAGCGGTATGTTGGGGATACAGAGAGAGAGAGAGAGCGGTGTGTTGGGGATACAGAGAGAGAGAGCGGTATGTTGGGGATACAGAGAGAGAGAGGGAGCGGTATGTTGGGGATACAGAGAGAGAGAGAGAGCGGTATGTTGGGGATACAGAGAGAGAGAGGGAGCGGTATGTTGGGGATACAGAGAGAGAGAGGGAGCGGTATGTTGGGGATACAGAGAGAGAGGGAGCGGTATGTTGGGGATACAGAGAGAGAGAGCGGTATGTTGGGGATACAGAGAGAGAGAGCGGTATGTTGGGGATACAGAGAGAGAGAGGGAGCGGTATGTTGGGGATACAGAGAGAGAGAGGGAGCGGTATGTTGGGGATACAGAGAGAGAGGGAGGGGTATGTTGGGGATACAGAGAGAGAGGGAGCGGTATGTTGGGGATACAGAGAGAGAGAGGGAGCGGTATGTTGGGGATACAGAGAGAGAGAGGCAGCGGTATGTTGGGGATACAGAGAGAGAGAGGGAGCGGTATGTTGGGGATACAGAGAGAGAGAGAGGGAGCGGTATGTTGGGGATACAGAGAGAGAGAGGGAGCGGTATGTTGGGGATACAGAGAGAGAGAGAGGGGTATGTTGGGGATACAGAGAGAGAGAGAGAGCGGTATGTTGGGGATACAGAGAGAGAGAGGGAGCGGTGTGTTGGGGATACAGAGAGAGAGAGCGGTATGTTGGGGATACAGAGAGAGAGGGAGCGGTATGTTGGGGATACAGAGAGAGAGAGGGAGCGGTATGTTGGGGATACAGAGAGAGAGAGAGGGAGGGGTATGTTGGGGATACAGAGAGAGAGAGGGAGCGGTATGTTGGGGATACAGAGAGAGAGAGGGAGCGGTATGTTGGGGATACAGAGAGAGAGGGAGCGGTATGTTGGGGATACAGAGAGAGAGAGGGAGCGGTATGTTGGGGATACAGAGAGAGAGGGAGCGGTATGTTGGGGATACAGAGAGAGAGAGAGGGAGCGGTATGTTGGGGATACAGAGAGAGAGAGAGGGAGCGGTATGTTGGGGATACAGAGAGAGAGGGAGCGGTATGTTGGGGATACAGAGAGAGAGGGAGCGGTATGTTGGGGATACAGAGAGAGAGGGAGCGGTATGTTGGGGATACAGAGAGAGAGGGAGCGGTATGTTGGGGATACAGAGAGAGAGGGAGGGGTATGTTGGGGATACAGAGAGAGAGAGAACGGTATGTTGGGGATACAGAGAGAGAGAGAACGGTGTGTTGGGGATACAGAGAGAGAGAGAGGGAGCGGTATGTTGGGGATACAGAGAGAGAGAGGGAGCGGTATGTTGGGGATACAGAGAGAGAGAGAGGGAGGGGTATGTTGGGGATACAGAGAGAGAGAGAGAGAGCGGTATGTTGGGGATACAGAGAGAGAGAGGGAGCGGTATGTTGGGGATACAGAGAGAGAGAGGGAGCGGTATGTTGGGGATACAGAGAGAGAGGGAGCGGTATGTTGGGGATACAGAGAGAGAGGGAGCGGTATGTTGGGGATACAGAGAGAGAGAGAGGGAGCGGTATGTTGGGGATACAGAGAGAGAGAGAGCGGTATGTTGGGGATACAGAGAGAGAGAGGGAGCGGTATGTTGGGGATACAGAGAGAGAGAGAGGGAGCGGTATGTTGGGGATACAGAGAGAGAGGGAGCGGTATGTTGGGGATACAGAGAGAGAGGGAGCGGTATGTTGGGGATACAGAGAGAGAGGGAGCGGTATGTTGGGGATACAGAGAGAGAGAGAACGGTATGTTGGGGATACAGAGAGAGAGAGAACGGTGTGTTGGGGATACAGAGAGAGAGAGAGGGAGCGGTATGTTGGGGATACAGAGAGAGAGAGGGAGCGGTATGTTGGGGATACAGAGAGAGAGAGAGAGGGAGCGGTATGTTGGGGATACAGAGAGAGAGGGAGAGCGGTATGTTGGGGATACAGAGAGAGAGAGCGGTATGTTGGGGATACAGAGAGAGAGAGGGAGCGGTATGTTGGGGATACAGAGAGAGGGAGAGCGGTATGTTGGGGATACAGAGAGAGAGGGAGCGGTATGTTGGGGATACAGAGAGAGAGGGAGCGGTATGTTGGGGATACAGAGAGAGAGAGAACGGTATGTTGGGGATACAGGGAGAGAGGGAGCGGTATGTTGGGGATACAGAGAGAGAGGGAGCGGTATGTTGGGGATACAGAGAGAGAGAGAGCGGTATGTTGGGGATACAGGGAGAGAGAGAGCGGTATGTTGGGGATACAGAGAGAGAGGGAGCGGTATGTTGGGGATACAGAGAGAGAGAGGGAGCGGTATGTTGGGGATACAGAGAGAGAGAGAGAGCGGTATGTTGGGGATACAGAGAGAGAGAGGGAGCGGTATGTTGGGGATACAGAGAGAGAGGGAGCGGTATGTTGGGGATACAGAGAGAGAGAGGGAGCGGTATGTTGGGGATACAGAGAGAGAGAGGGAGCGGTATGTTGGGGATACAGAGAGAGAGGGAGCGGTATGTTGGGGATACAGAGAGAGAGAGAGCGGTATGTTGGGGATACAGAGAGAGAGGGAGCGGTATGTTGGGGATACAGAGAGAGAGAGAGAGAGCGGTGTGTTGGGGATACAGAGAGAGAGAGAGGGAGCGGTATGTTGGGGATACAGAGAGAGAGAGGGAACGGTATGTTGGGGAGAGAGAGAGGGAGCGGTATGTTGGGGATACAGAGAGAGAGAGAGAGCGGTATGTTGGGGATACAGAGAGAGAGAGAGGGAGCGGTATGTTGGGGATACAGAGAGAGAGAGGGAGCGGTATGTTGGGGATACAGAGAGAGAGAGAGCGGTATGTTGGGGATACAGAGAGAGAGGGAGCGGTATGTTGGGGATACAGAGAGAGAGAGAGGGAGGGGTATGTTGGGGATACAGAGAGAGAGAGAGAGGGAGCGGTATGTTGGGGATACAGAGAGAGAGGGAGCGGTATGTTGGGGATACAGAGAGAGAGAGAGGGAGCGGTATGTTGGGGATACAGAGAGAGAGAGGGAGCGGTATGTTGGGGATACAGAGAGAGAGAGAGAGCGGTATGTTGGGGATACAGAGAGAGAGAGGGAGCGGTATGTTGGGGATACAGAGAGAGAGGGAGCGGTATGTTGGGGATACAGAGAGAGAGAGGGAGCGGTATGTTGGGGATACAGAGAGAGAGAGAGCGGTATGTTGGCGATACAGAGAGAGAGAGAGAGCGGTATGTTGGGGATACAGAGAGAGAGAGAGGGAGCGGTATGTTGGGGATACAGAGAGAGAGAGAGCGGTATGTTGGGGATACAGAGAGAGAGAGGGAGGGGTATGTTGGGGATACAGAGAGAGAGGGAGCGGTATGTTGGGGATACAGAGAGAGAGAGAGGGAGCGGTATGTTGGGGATACAGAGAGAGAGAGAGAGAGCGGTATGTTGGGGATACAGAGAGAGAGAGAGGGAGCGGTATGTTGGGGATACAGAGAGAGAGAGAGAGGGAGCGGTATGTTGGGGATACAGAGAGAGAGAGAGAGGGAGCGGTATGTTGGGGATACAGAGAGAGAGAGCGGTATGTTGGGGATACAGAGAGAGAGAGGGAGGGGTATGTTGGGGATACAGAGAGAGAGGGAGCGGTATGTTGGGGATACAGAGAGAGAGAGGGAGCGGTATGTTGGGGATACAGAGAGAGAGAGAGAGCGGTGTGTTGGGGATACAGAGAGAGAGAGAGGGAGCGGTATGTTGGGGATACAGAGAGAGAGAGAGAGAGCGGTATGTTGGGGATACAGAGAGAGAGAGAGCGGTATGTTGGGGATACAGAGAGAGAGAGAGGGAGCGGTATGTTGGGGATACAGAGAGAGAGAGGGAGCGGTATGTTGGGGATACAGAGAGAGAGAGCGGTATGTTGGGGATACAGAGAGAGAGAGAGGGAGCGGTATGTTGGGGATACAGAGAGAGAGAGGGAGCGGTATGTTGGGGATACAGAGAGAGAGGGAGCGGTATGTTGGGGATACAGAGAGAGAGAGGGAGCGGTATGTTGGGGATACAGAGAGAGAGGGAGCGGTATGTTGGGGATACAGAGAGAGAGAGGGAGCGGTATGTTGGGGATACAGAGAGAGAGAGCGGTATGTTGGGGATACAGAGAGAGAGAGAGGGAGCGGTATGTTGGGGATACAGAGAGAGAGAGAGCGGTATGTTGGGGATACAGAGAGAGAGGGAGCGGTATGTTGGGGATACAGAGAGAGAGGGAGGGAGCGGTATGTTGGGGATACAGAGAGAGGGAGAGGGAGCGGTATGTTGGGGATACAGAGAGAGAGAGAGAGCGGTATGTTGGGGATACAGAGAGAGAGAGAGAGGGAGCGGTATGTTGGGGATACAAAGAGAGAGAGAGAGCGGTATGTTGGGGATACAGAGAGAGAGAGGGAGCGGTATGTTGGGGATACAGAGAGAGAGAGCGGTATGTTGGGGATACAGAGAGAGAGAGGGAGCGGTATGTTGGGGATACAGAGAGAGAGGGAGCGGTATGTTGGGGATACAGAGAGAGAGAGGGAGCGGTATGTTGGGGATACAGAGAGAGAGGGAGCGGTATGTTGGGGATACAGAGAGAGAGGGAGCGGTATGTTGGGGATACAGAGAGAGAGAGAGAGCGGTATGTTGGGGATACAGAGAGAGAGAGAGAGGGAGCGGTATGTTGGGGATACAGAGAGAGAGGGAGCGGTATGTTGGGGATTCAGAGAGAGAGAGAGAGAGCGGTATGTTGGGGATACAGAGAGAGAGAGAGGGAGCGGTATGTTGGGGATACAGAGAGAGAGGGAGCGGTATGTTGGGGATACAGAGAGAGAGGGAGCGGTATGTTGGGGATACAGAGAGAGAGAGGGAGCGGTATGTTGGGGATACAGAGAGAGAGGGAGCGGTATGTTGGGGATACAGAGAGAGAGGGAGGGGTATGTTGGGGATACAGAGAGAGAGGGAGCGGTATGTTGAGGATACAGAGAGAGAGAGAGGGAGCGGTATGTTGGGGATACAGAGAGAGAGAGAGGGAGCGGTATGTTGGGGATACAGAGAGAGAGAGAGCGGTATGTTGGGGATACAGAGAGAGAGGGAGCGGTATGTTGGGGATACAGAGAGAGAGGGAGGGGTATGTTGGGGATACAGAGAGAGAGGGAGCGGTATGTTGGGGATACAGAGAGAGAGGGAGGGGTATGTTGGGGATACAGAGAGAGAGAGCGGTGTGTTGGGGATACAGAGAGAGAGAGGGAGCGGTGTGTTGGGGATACAGAGAGAGGGAGCGGTATGTTGGGGATACAGAGAGAGAGGGAGGGGTATGTTGGGGATACAGAGAGAGAGGGAGCGGTATGTTGGGGATACAGAGAGAGAGAGCGGTGTGTTGGGGATACAGAGAGAGAGAGGGAGCGGTGTGTTGGGGATACAGAGAGAGGGAGCGGTATGTTGGGGATACAGAGAGAGAGGGAGGGGTATGTTGGGGATACAGAGAGAGAGGGAGCGGTATGTTGGGGATACAGAGAGAGAGAGGGAGCGGTATGTTGGGGATACAGAGAGAGAGAGAGCGGTATGTTGGGGATACAGAGAGAGAGAGGGAGCGGTATGTTGGGGATACAGAGAGAGAGAGAGGGAGCGGTATGTTGGGGATACAGAGAGAGAGAGGGAGCGGTATGTTGGGGATACAGAGAGAGAGAGAGGGGTATGTTGGGGATACAGAGAGAGAGAGAGAGCGGTATGTTGGGGATACAGAGAGAGAGAGAGCGGTATGTTGGGGATACAGAGAGAGAGAGAGAGCGGTGTGTTGGGGATACAGAGAGAGAGAGCGGTATGTTGGGGATACAGAGAGAGAGAGGGAGCGGTATGTTGGGGATACAGAGAGAGAGAGAGAGCGGTATGTTGGGGATACAGAGAGAGAGAGGGAGCGGTATGTTGGGGATACAGAGAGAGAGAGGGAGCGGTATGTTGGGGATACAGAGAGAGAGGGAGCGGTATGTTGGGGATACAGAGAGAGAGAGCGGTATGTTGGGGATACAGAGAGAGAGAGCGGTATGTTGGGGATACAGAGAGAGAGAGGGAGCGGTATGTTGGGGATACAGAGAGAGAGAGGGAGCGGTATGTTGGGGATACAGAGAGAGAGGGAGGGGTATGTTGGGGATACAGAGAGAGAGGGAGCGGTATGTTGGGGATACAGAGAGAGAGAGGGAGCGGTATGTTGGGGATACAGAGAGAGAGAGGCAGCGGTATGTTGGGGATACAGAGAGAGAGAGGGAGCGGTATGTTGGGGATACAGAGAGAGAGAGAGGGAGCGGTATGTTGGGGATACAGAGAGAGAGAGGGAGCGGTATGTTGGGGATACAGAGAGAGAGAGAGGGGTATGTTGGGGATACAGAGAGAGAGAGAGAGCGGTATGTTGGGGATACAGAGAGAGAGAGGGAGCGGTGTGTTGGGGATACAGAGAGAGAGAGCGGTATGTTGGGGATACAGAGAGAGAGGGAGCGGTATGTTGGGGATACAGAGAGAGAGAGGGAGCGGTATGTTGGGGATACAGAGAGAGAGAGAGGGAGGGGTATGTTGGGGATACAGAGAGAGAGAGGGAGCGGTATGTTGGGGATACAGAGAGAGAGAGGGAGCGGTATGTTGGGGATACAGAGAGAGAGGGAGCGGTATGTTGGGGATACAGAGAGAGAGAGGGAGCGGTATGTTGGGGATACAGAGAGAGAGGGAGCGGTATGTTGGGGATACAGAGAGAGAGAGAGGGAGCGGTATGTTGGGGATACAGAGAGAGAGAGAGGGAGCGGTATGTTGGGGATACAGAGAGAGAGGGAGCGGTATGTTGGGGATACAGAGAGAGAGGGAGCGGTATGTTGGGGATACAGAGAGAGAGGGAGCGGTATGTTGGGGATACAGAGAGAGAGGGAGGGGTATGTTGGGGATACAGAGAGAGAGAGAACGGTATGTTGGGGATACAGAGAGAGAGAGAACGGTGTGTTGGGGATACAGAGAGAGAGAGAGGGAGCGGTATGTTGGGGATACAGAGAGAGAGAGGGAGCGGTATGTTGGGGATACAGAGAGAGAGAGAGGGAGGGGTATGTTGGGGATACAGAGAGAGAGAGAGAGAGCGGTATGTTGGGGATACAGAGAGAGAGAGGGAGCGGTATGTTGGGGATACAGAGAGAGAGAGGGAGCGGTATGTTGGGGATACAGAGAGAGAGGGAGCGGTATGTTGGGGATACAGAGAGAGAGGGAGCGGTATGTTGGGGATACAGAGAGAGAGAGAGGGAGCGGTATGTTGGGGATACAGAGAGAGAGAGAGCGGTATGTTGGGGATACAGAGAGAGAGAGGGAGCGGTATGTTGGGGATACAGAGAGAGAGAGAGGGAGCGGTATGTTGGGGATACAGAGAGAGAGGGAGCGGTATGTTGGGGATACAGAGAGAGAGGGAGCGGTATGTTGGGGATACAGAGAGAGAGGGAGCGGTATGTTGGGGATACAGAGAGAGAGAGAACGGTATGTTGGGGATACAGAGAGAGAGAGAACGGTGTGTTGGGGATACAGAGAGAGAGAGAGGGAGCGGTATGTTGGGGATACAGAGAGAGAGAGGGAGCGGTATGTTGGGGATACAGAGAGAGAGAGAGAGGGAGCGGTATGTTGGGGATACAGAGAGAGAGGGAGAGCGGTATGTTGGGGATACAGAGAGAGAGAGCGGTATGTTGGGGATACAGAGAGAGAGAGGGAGCGGTATGTTGGGGATACAGAGAGAGGGAGAGCGGTATGTTGGGGATACAGAGAGAGAGGGAGCGGTATGTTGGGGATACAGAGAGAGAGGGAGCGGTATGTTGGGGATACAGAGAGAGAGAGAACGGTATGTTGGGGATACAGGGAGAGAGGGAGCGGTATGTTGGGGATACAGAGAGAGAGGGAGCGGTATGTTGGGGATACAGAGAGAGAGAGAGCGGTATGTTGGGGATACAGGGAGAGAGAGAGCGGTATGTTGGGGATACAGAGAGAGAGGGAGCGGTATGTTGGGGATACAGAGAGAGAGAGGGAGCGGTATGTTGGGGATACAGAGAGAGAGAGAGAGCGGTATGTTGGGGATACAGAGAGAGAGAGGGAGCGGTATGTTGGGGATACAGAGAGAGAGGGAGCGGTATGTTGGGGATACAGAGAGAGAGAGGGAGCGGTATGTTGGGGATACAGAGAGAGAGAGGGAGCGGTATGTTGGGGATACAGAGAGAGAGGGAGCGGTATGTTGGGGATACAGAGAGAGAGAGAGCGGTATGTTGGGGATACAGAGAGAGAGGGAGCGGTATGTTGGGGATACAGAGAGAGAGAGAGAGAGCGGTGTGTTGGGGATACAGAGAGAGAGAGAGGGAGCGGTATGTTGGGGATACAGAGAGAGAGAGGGAACGGTATGTTGGGGAGAGAGAGAGGGAGCGGTATGTTGGGGATACAGAGAGAGAGAGAGAGCGGTATGTTGGGGATACAGAGAGAGAGAGAGGGAGCGGTATGTTGGGGATACAGAGAGAGAGAGGGAGCGGTATGTTGGGGATACAGAGAGAGAGAGAGCGGTATGTTGGGGATACAGAGAGAGAGGGAGCGGTATGTTGGGGATACAGAGAGAGAGAGAGGGAGGGGTATGTTGGGGATACAGAGAGAGAGAGAGAGGGAGCGGTATGTTGGGGATACAGAGAGAGAGGGAGCGGTATGTTGGGGATACAGAGAGAGAGAGAGGGAGCGGTATGTTGGGGATACAGAGAGAGAGAGAGGGAGCGGTATGTTGGGGATACAGAGAGAGAGAGGGAACGGTATGTTGGGGATACAGAGAGAGAGAGAGGGAGCGGTATGTTGGGGATACAGAGAGAGAGAGAGGGAGCGGTATGTTGGGGATACAGAGAGAGAGAGGGAGCGGTATGTTGGGGATACAGAGAGAGAGAGAGAGCGGTATGTTGGGGATACAGAGAGAGAGTGGGAGCGGTATGTTGGGGATACAGAGAGAGAGGGAGCGGTATGTTGGGGATACAGAGAGAGAGAGAGAGGGAGCGGTATGTTGGGGATACAGGGAGAGAGAGAGGGAGCGGTATGTTGGGGATACAGAGAGAGAGGGAGCGGTATGTTGGGGATACAGAGAGAGAGAGCGGTATGTTGGGGATACAGAGAGAGAGAGAGAGCGGTATGTTGGGGATACAGAGAGAGAGAGGGAGCGGTATGTTGGGGATACAGAGAGAGGGAGCGGTATGTTGGGGATACAGAGAGAGAGAGGGAGCGGTATGTTGGGGATACAGAGAGAGAGAGGGAGCGGTATGTTGGGGATACAGAGAGAGAGAGGGAGGGGTATGTTGGGGATACAGAGAGAGAGAGGGAGCGGTATGTTGGGGATACAGAGAGAGAGAGGGAGGGGTATGTTGGGGATACAGAGAGAGAGAGGGAGCGGTATGTTGGGGATACAGAGAGAGAGAGAGAGCGGTATGTTGGGGATACAGAGAGAGAGAGAGAGCGGTATGTTGGGGATACAGAGAGAGAGGGAGCGGTATGTTGGGGATACAGAGAGAGAGAGGGAGCGGTATGTTGGGGATACAGAGAGAGTGAGAGAGCGGTATGTTGGGGATACAGAGAGAGAGGGAGAACGGTATGTTGGGGATACAGAGAGAGAGAGGGAGCGGTATGTTGGGGATACAGAGAGAGAGAGGGAGCGGTATGTTGGGGATACAGAGAGAGAGAGGGAGGGGTATGTTGGGGATACAGAGAGAGAGAGGGAGCGGTATGTTGGGGATACAGAGAGAGAGAGGGAGGGGTATGTTGGGGATACAGAGAGAGAGAGGGAGCGGTATGTTGGGGATACAGAGAGAGAGAGAGAGCGGTATGTTGGGGATACAGAGAGAGAGGGAGCGGTATGTTGGGGATACAGAGAGAGAGAGGGAGCGGTATGTTGGGGATACAGAGAGAGAGGGAGTGGTATGTTGGGGATACAGAGAGAGAGGGAGTGGTATGTTGGGGATACAGAGAGAGAGGGAGGGAGCGGTATGTTGGGGATACAGAGAGAGAGGGAGGGGTATGTTGGGGATACAGAGAGAGAGAGGGAGCGGTATGTTGGGGATACAGAGAGAGAGAGAGGGGTATGTTGGGGATACAGAGAGAGAGAGAGCGGTATGTTGGGGATACAGAGAGAGGGAGCGGTATGTTGGGGATACAGAGAGAGAGAGGGAGCGGTATGTTGGGGATACAGAGAGAGGGAGCGGTATGTTGGGGATACAGAGAGAGAGAGAGAGCGGTATGTTGGGGATACAGAGAGAGAGAGGGAGAGCGGTATGTTGGGGATACAGAGAGAGAGAGGGAGCGGTATGTTGGGGATACAGAGAGAGAGAGAGGGAGCGGTATGTTGGGGATACAGAGAGAGAGAGAGAGCGGTATGTTGGGGATACAGAGAGAGAGGGAGCGGTATGTTGGGGATACAGAGAGAGAGAGGGAGCGGTATGTTGGGGATACAGAGAGAGGGAGGGGTATGTTGGGGATACAGAGACAGAGGGAGCGGTATGTTGGGGATACAGAGAGAGAGGGAGTGGTATGTTGGGGATACAGAGAGAGAGGGAGCGGTATGTTGGGGATACAGAGAGAGAGGGAACGGTATGTTGGGGATACAGAGAGAGAGGGAGCGGTATGTTGGGGATACAGAGAGAGAGAGGGAGCGGTATGTTGGGGATACAGAGAGAGGGAGGGGTATGTTGGGGATACAGAGAGAGAGAGGGAGCGGTATGTTGGGGATACAGAGAGAGGGAGGGGTATGTTGGGGATACAGAGAGAGAGAGGGAGCGGTATGTTGGGGATACAGAGAGAGGGAGCGGTATGTTGGGGATACAGAGAGAGAGGGAACGGTATGTTGGGGATACAGAGAGAGGGAGCGGTATGTTGGGGATACAGAGAGAGAGGGAACGGTATGTTGGGGATACAGAGAGAGAGAGGGAGCGGTATGTTGGGGATACAGAGAGAGAGAGAGGGAGCGGTATGTTGGGGATACAGAGAGAGAGAGGGAGCGGTATGTTGGGGATACAGAGAGAGAGAGAGAGCGGTATGTTGGGGATACAGAGAGAGAGAGAGCGGTATGTTGGGGATACAGAGAGAGAGAGAGCGGTATGTTGGGGATACAGAGAGAGAGGGAGCGGTATGTTGGGGATACAGAGAGAGAGAGAGGGAGCGGTATGTTGGGGATACAGAGAGAGAGAGGGAGCGGTATGTTGGGGATACAGAGAGAGAGAGCGGTATGTTGGGGATACAGAGAGAGAGAGAGCGGTATGTTGGGGATACAGAGAGAGAGGGAGCGGTATGTTGGGGATACAGAGAGAGAGAGAGGGAGCGGTATGTTGGGGATACAGAGAGAGAGAGGGAGCGGTATGTTGGGGATACAGGGAGAGAGAGAGGGAGCGGTATGTTGGGGATACAGAGAGAGAGGGAGCGGTATGTTGGGGATACAGAGAGAGAGAGCGGTATGTTGGGGATACAGAGAGAGAGAGAGGGAGGGGTATGTTGGGGATACAGAGAGAGGGAGCGGTATGTTGGGGATACAGAGAGAGAGGGAGCGGTATGTTGGGGATACAGGGAGAGAGAGAGGGAGCGGTATGTTGGGGATACAGAGAGAGAGGGAGCGGTATGTTGGGGATACAGAGAGAGAGAGCGGTATGTTGGGGATACAGAGAGAGAGAGAGGGAGGGGTATGTTGGGGATACAGAGAGAGGGAGCGGTATGTTGGGGATACAGAGAGAGAGAGAGGGAGGGGTATGTTGGGGATACAGAGAGAGAGAGGGAGCGGTATGTTGGGGATACAGAGAGAGGGAGCGGTATGTTGGGGATACAGAGAGAGAGAGAGAGCGGTATGTTGGGGATACAGAGAGAGAGAGAGAGCGGTATGTTGGGGATACAGAGAGAGAGAGGGAGCGGTATGTTGGGGATACAGAGAGAGAGGGAGGGAGGGGTATGTTGGGGATACAGAGAGAGAGAGGGAGCGGTATGTTGGGGATACAGAGAGAGGGAGCGGTATGTTGGGGATACAGAGAGAGAGAGAGAGCGGTATGTTGGGGATACAGAGAGAGAGGGAGCGGTATGTTGGGGATACAGGGAGAGAGAGAGGGAGCGGTATGTTGGGGATACAGAGAGAGAGGGAGTGGTATGTTGGGGATACAGAGAGAGAGAGAGCGGTATGTTGGGGATACAGAGAGAGAGGGAGGGGTATGTTGGGGATACAGAGAGAGAGGGAGCGGTATGTTGGGGATACAGAGAGAGAGAGGGAGCGGTATGTTGGGGATACAGAGAGAGAGGGAGGGGTATGTTGGGGATACAGAGAGAGAGAGAGGGAGGGGTATGTTGGGGATACAGAGAGAGAGAGAGGGAGCGGTGTGTTGGGGATACAGAGAGAGAGAGAGGGAGCGGTGTGTTGGGGATACAGAGAGAGAGAGAGGGAGCGGTGTGTTGGGGATACAGAGAGAGAGAGGGAGGGGTATGTTGGGGATACAGAGAGAGAGGGAGCGGTATGTTGGGGATACAGAGAGAGAGGGAACGGTATGTTGGGGATACAGAGAGAGGGAGCGGTATGTTGGGGATACAGAGAGAGAGGGAACGGTATGTTGGGGATACAGAGAGAGAGAGGGAGCGGTATGTTGGGGATACAGAGAGAGAGAGAGGGAGCGGTATGTTGGGGATACAGAGAGAGAGAGGGAGCGGTATGTTGGGGATACAGAGAGAGAGAGAGAGCGGTATGTTGGGGATACAGAGAGAGAGAGAGCGGTATGTTGGGGATACAGAGAGAGAGAGAGCGGTATGTTGGGGATACAGAGAGAGAGGGAGCGGTATGTTGGGGATACAGAGAGAGAGAGAGGGAGCGGTATGTTGGGGATACAGAGAGAGAGAGGGAGCGGTATGTTGGGGATACAGAGAGAGAGAGCGGTATGTTGGGGATACAGAGAGAGAGAGAGCGGTATGTTGGGGATACAGAGAGAGAGGGAGCGGTATGTTGGGGATACAGAGAGAGAGAGAGGGAGCGGTATGTTGGGGATACAGAGAGAGAGAGGGAGCGGTATGTTGGGGATACAGGGAGAGAGAGAGGGAGCGGTATGTTGGGGATACAGAGAGAGAGGGAGCGGTATGTTGGGGATACAGAGAGAGAGAGCGGTATGTTGGGGATACAGAGAGAGAGAGAGGGAGGGGTATGTTGGGGATACAGAGAGAGGGAGCGGTATGTTGGGGATACAGAGAGAGAGGGAGCGGTATGTTGGGGATACAGGGAGAGAGAGAGGGAGCGGTATGTTGGGGATACAGAGAGAGAGGGAGCGGTATGTTGGGGATACAGAGAGAGAGAGCGGTATGTTGGGGATACAGAGAGAGAGAGAGGGAGGGGTATGTTGGGGATACAGAGAGAGGGAGCGGTATGTTGGGGATACAGAGAGAGAGAGAGGGAGGGGTATGTTGGGGATACAGAGAGAGAGAGGGAGCGGTATGTTGGGGATACAGAGAGAGGGAGCGGTATGTTGGGGATACAGAGAGAGAGAGAGAGCGGTATGTTGGGGATACAGAGAGAGAGAGAGAGCGGTATGTTGGGGATACAGAGAGAGAGAGGGAGCGGTATGTTGGGGATACAGAGAGAGAGGGAGGGAGGGGTATGTTGGGGATACAGAGAGAGAGAGGGAGCGGTATGTTGGGGATACAGAGAGAGGGAGCGGTATGTTGGGGATACAGAGAGAGAGAGAGAGCGGTATGTTGGGGATACAGAGAGAGAGGGAGCGGTATGTTGGGGATACAGGGAGAGAGAGAGGGAGCGGTATGTTGGGGATACAGAGAGAGAGGGAGTGGTATGTTGGGGATACAGAGAGAGAGAGAGCGGTATGTTGGGGATACAGAGAGAGAGGGAGGGGTATGTTGGGGATACAGAGAGAGAGGGAGCGGTATGTTGGGGATACAGAGAGAGAGAGGGAGCGGTATGTTGGGGATACAGAGAGAGAGGGAGGGGTATGTTGGGGATACAGAGAGAGAGAGAGGGAGGGGTATGTTGGGGATACAGAGAGAGAGAGAGGGAGCGGTGTGTTGGGGATACAGAGAGAGAGAGAGGGAGCGGTGTGTTGGGGATACAGAGAGAGAGAGAGGGAGCGGTGTGTTGGGGATACAGAGAGAGAGAGGGAGGGGTATGTTGGGGATACAGAGAGAGAGGGAGCGGTATGTTGGGGATACAGAGAGAGAGAGAGGGAGCGGTATGTTGGGGATACAGAGAGAGAGGGAGCGGTATGTTGGGGATACAGAGAGAGTGGGAGCGGTATGTTGGGGATACAGAGAGAGAGAGAGAGCGGTATGTTGGGGATACAGAGAGAGTGAGGGAGCGGTATGTTGGGGATACAGAGAGAGAGAGAGAGCGGTATGTTGGGGATACAGAGAGAGAGAGGGAGCGGTATGTTGGGGATACAGAGAGAGAGGGAGCGGTGTGTTGGGGATACAGAGAGAGAGAGCGGTATGTTGGGGATACAGAGAGAGAGAGCGGTATGTTGGGGATACAGAGAGAGAGAGAGGGAGCGGTATGTTGGGGATACAGAGAGAGAGAGCGGTATGTTGGGGATACAGAGAGAGAGGGAGAGCGGTATGTTGGGGATACAGAGAGAGAGAGGGAGCGGTATGTTGGGGATACAGAGAGAGAGAGGGAGCGGTATGTTGGGGATACAGAGAGAGAGGGAGCGGTATGTTGGGGATACAGAGAGAGAGAGAGAGGGGTATGTTGGGGATACAGAGAGAGAGAGGGAGCGGTATGTTGGGGATACAGAGAGAGAGAGAGAGCGGTATGTTGGGGATACAGAGAGAGAGAGGGAGCGGTATGTTGGGGATACAGAGAGAGAGAGAGGGAGCGGTATGTTGGGGATACAGAGAGAGAGGGAGCGGTGTGTTGGGGATACAGAGAGAGAGGGAGCGGTGTGTTGGGGATACAGAGAGAGAGAGGGGTATGTTGGGGATACAGAGAGAGAGAGGGAGCTGTATGTTGGGGATACAGAGAGAGAGAGGGAGCGGTATGTTGGGGATACAGAGAGAGGGAGCGGTATGTTGGGGATACAGAGAGAGAGGGAGCGGTATGTTGGGGATACAGAGAGAGAGAGAGAGCGGTATGTTGGGGATACAGAGAGAGAGAGAGGGAGCGGTATGTTGCGGATACAGAGAGAGAGGGAGCGGTGTGTTGGGGATACAGAGAGAGAGAGAGAGGGGTATGTTGGGGATACAGAGAGAGAGGGAGCGGTATGTTGGGGATACAGAGAGAGAGAGAGAGAGAGCGGTATGTTGGGGATACAGAGAGAGAGGGAGCGGTATGTTGGGGATACAGAGAGAGAGAGGGAACGGTATGTTGGGGATACAGAGAGAGAGAGAGAGAGAGCGGTATGTTGGGGATACAGAGAGAGAGGGAGGGGTATGTTGGGGATACAGAGAGAGAGAGAGAGGGGTATGTTGGGGATACAGAGAGAGAGAGAGCGGTATGTTGGGGATACAGAGAGAGAGAGGGAACGGTATGTTGGGGATACAGAGAGAGAGGGAGCGGTATGTTGGGGATACAGAGAGAGAGGGAGCGGTATGTTGGGGATACAGAGAGAGAGAGCGGTATGTTGGGGATACAGAGAGAGAGAGAGGGAGCGGTATGTTGGGGATACAGAGAGAGAGAGCGGTATGTTGGGGATACAGAGAGAGAGAGAGGGAGCGGTATGTTGGGGATACAGAGAGAGAGAGCGGTATGTTGGGGATACAGAGAGAGAGAGAGGGAGCGGTATGTTGGGGATACAGAGAGAGAGAGCGGTATGTTGGGGATACAGAGAGAGAGAGGGAGCGGTATGTTGGGGATACAGAGAGAGAGAGGGAGCGGTGTGTTGGGGATACAGAGAGAGAGAGCGGTATGTTGGGGATACAGAGAGAGAGAGAGAGCGGTATGTTGGGGATACAGAGAGAGAGAGGGAGCGGTATGTTGGGGATACAGAGAGAGAGAGAGAGCGGTATGTTGGGGATACAGAGAGAGAGGGAGCGGTATGTTGGGGATACAGAGAGAGAGCGGTATGTTGGGGATACAGAGAGAGAGAGGGAGCGGTATGTTGGGGATACAGAGAGAGAGAGAGAGCGGTATGTTGGGGATACAGAGAGAGAGAGAGGGAGCGGTATGTTGGGGATACAGAGAGAGAGGGAGCGGTATGTTGGGGATACAGAGAGAGAGAGAGAGCGGTATGTTGGGGATACAGAGAGAGAGAGAGAGCGGTATGTTGGGGATACAGAGAGAGAGGGAGCGGTATGTTGGGGATACAGAGAGAGAGAGGGAGCGGTATGTTGGGGATACAGAGAGAGAGAGAGAGCGGTATGTTGGGGATACAGAGAGAGAGGGAGCGGTATGTTGGGGATACAGAGAGAGAGAGAGAGAGCGGTATGTTGGGGATACAGAGAGAGAGAGCGGTATGTTGGGGATACAGAGAGAGAGAGGGAGCGGTATGTTGGGGATACAGAGAGAGAGAGAGAGCGGTATGTTGGGGATACAGAGAGAGAGAGCGGTATGTTGGGGATACAGAGAGAGAGAGAGGGAGCGGTATGTTGGGGATACAGAGAGAGAGAGGGAGCGGTATGTTGGGGATACAGAGAGAGAGAGCGGTATGTTGGGGATACAGAGAGAGAGAGGGAGCGGTATGTTGGGGATACAGAGAGAGAGAGGGAGCGGTATGTTGGGGATACAGAGAGAGAGGGAGCGGTATGTTGGGGATACAGAGAGAGAGAGAGAGCGGTATGTTGGGGATACAGAGAGAGAGGGAGCGGTATGTTGGGGATACAGAGAGAGAGAGCGGTATGTTGGGGATACAGAGAGAGAGAGGGAGCGGTATGTTGGGGATACAGAGAGAGAGAGAGAGCGGTATGTTGGGGATACAGAGAGAGAGAGAGGGAGCGGTATGTTGGGGATACAGAGAGAGAGGGAGCGGTATGTTGGGGATACAGAGAGAGAGAGAGAGCGGTATGTTGGGGATACAGAGAGAGAGAGCGGTATGTTGGGGATACAGAGAGAGAGAGGGAGCGGTATGTTGGGGATACAGAGAGAGAGAGAGAGCGGTATGTTGGGGATACAGAGAGAGAGAGCGGTATGTTGGGGATACAGAGAGAGAGGGAGAGCGGTATGTTGGGGATACAGAGAGAGAGAGAGGGAGCGGTATGTTGGGGATACAGAGAGAGAGAGAGCGGTATGTTGGGGATACAGAGAGAGAGGGAGCGGTATGTTGGGGATACAGAGAGAGAGAGAGAGCGGTATGTTGGGGATACAGAGAGAGAGAGAGCGGTGTGTTGGGGATACAGAGAGAGAGAGAGGGAGCGGTATGTTGGGGATACAGAGAGAGAGGGAGCGGTATGTTGGGGATACAGAGAGAGAGAGAGGGAGCGGTGTGTTGGGGATACAGAGAGAGAGAGAGAGCGGTATGTTGGGGATACAGAGAGAGAGAGAGGGAGCGGTATGTTGGGGATACAGAGAGAGAGAGAGAGCGGTATGTTGGGGATACAGAGAGAGGGAGGGGTATGTTGGGGATACAGAGAGAGAGAGGGAGCGGTGTGTTGGGGATACAGAGAGAGAGAGGGAGCGGTATGTTGGGGATACAGAGAGAGAGGGAGCGGTATGTTGGGGATACAGAGAGAGAGGGAGCGGTATGTTGGGGATACAGAGAGAGAGGGAGCGGTATGTTGGGGATACAGAGAGAGAGAGAGAGGGGTATGTTGGGGATACAGAGAGAGAGAGAGAGGGGTATGTTGGGGATACAGAGAGAGAGAGAGAGCGGTATGTTGGGGATACAGAGAGAGAGGGAGCGGTATGTTGGGGATACAGAGAGAGAGAGGGAGCGGTATGTTGGGGATACAGAGAGAGAGGGAGCGGTATGTTGGGGATACAGAGAGAGAGAGAGAGGGGTATGTTGGGGATACAGAGAGAGAGAGGGAGCGGTATGTTGGGGATACAGAGAGAGAGAGAGGGAGGGGTATGTTGGGGATACAGAGAGAGAGGGAGGGGTATGTTGGGGATACAGAGAGAGAGAGAGGGAGCGGTATGTTGGGGATACAGAGAGAGTGGGAGCGGTATGTTGGGGATACAGAGAGAGAGAGAGAGAGCGGTATGTTGGGGATACAGAGAGAGAGAGAGGGAGCGGTATGTTGGGGATACAGAGAGAGAGAGCGGTATGTTGGGGATGCAGAGAGAGAGAGAGGGAGCGGTATGTTGGGGATACAGAGAGAGAGAGCGGTATGTTGGGGATACAGAGAGAGAGGGAGAGCGGTATGTTGGGGATACAGAGAGAGAGGGAGCGGTATGTTGGGGATACAGAGAGAGAGAGGGAGCGGTATGTTGGGGATACAGAGAGAGAGGGAGCGGTATGTTGGGGATACAGAGAGAGAGAGAGGGAGCGGTATGTTGGGGATACAGAGAGAGAGAGAGAGCGGTATGTTGGGGATACAGAGAGAGAGAGAGCGGTATGTTGGGGATACAGAGAGAGAGAGAGCGGTATGTTGGGGATACAGAGAGAGAGAGAGAGGGAGCGGTATGTTGGGGATACAGAGAGAGAGAGCGGTATGTTGGGGATACAGAGAGAGAGGGAGAGCGGTATGTTGGGGATACAGAGAGAGAGAGGGAGCGGTATGTTGGGGATACAGAGAGAGAGAGGGAGCGGTATGTTGGGGATACAGAGAGAGAGGGAGCGGTATGTTGGGGATACAGAGAGAGAGAGAGAGGGGTATGTTGGGGATACAGAGAGAGAGAGGGAGCGGTATGTTGGGGATACAGAGAGAGAGAGAGCGGTATGTTGGGGATACAGAGAGAGAGAGAGAGCGGTATGTTGGGGATACAGAGAGAGAGAGGGAGCGGTATGTTGGGGATACAGAGAGAGAGTGGGAGGGGTATGTTGGGGATACAGAGAGAGAGAGAGCGGTATGTTGGGGATACAGAGAGAGAGAGCGGTATGTTGGGGATACAGAGAGAGAGAGAGGGAGCGGTATGTTGGGGATACAGAGAGAGAGAGCGGTATGTTGGGGATACAGAGAGAGAGAGGGAGCGGTATGTTGGGGATACAGAGAGAGAGAGGGAGGGGTATGTTGGGGATACAGAGAGAGAGAGGGAGCGGTATGTTGGGGATACAGAGAGAGAGAGGGAGGGGTATGTTGGGGATACAGAGAGAGAGAGGGAGCGGTATGTTGGGGATACAGAGAGAGAGAGGGAGCGGTATGTTGGGGATACAGAGAGAGAGAGCGGTATGTTGGGGATACAGAGAGAGAGAGGGAGCGGTATGTTGGGGATACAGAGAGAGAGAGAGCGGTATGTTGGGGATACAGAGAGAGAGAGAGGGAGCGGTATGTTGGGGATACAGAGAGAGAGAGAGCGGTATGTTGGGGATACAGAGAGAGAGAGAGGGAGCGGTATGTTGGGGATACAGAGAGAGAGAGAGCGGTATGTTGGGGATACAGAGAGAGAGAGAGGGAGGGGTATGTTGGGGATACAGAGAGAGAGAGGGAGGGGTATGTTGGGGATACAGAGAGAGAGAGAGCGGTATGTTGGGGATACAGAGAGAGAGAGAGGGAGGGGTATGTTGGGGATACAGAGAGAGAGAGAGCGGTATGTTGGGGATGCAGAGAGAGAGAGAGGGAGGGGTATGTTGGGGATACAGAGAGAGAGAGGGAGGGGTATGTTGGGGATACAGAGAGAGAGGGAGCGGTGTGTTGGGGATACAGATCGAGAGAGAGAGCGGTATGTTGGGGATACAGAGAGAGAGAGGGAGCGGTATGTTGGGGATACAGAGAGAGAGAGAGGGAGCGGTATGTTGGGGATACAGAGAGAGAGAGAGAGAGAGAGCGGTATGTTGGGGATACAGAGAGAGAGAGAGAGGGGTATGTTGGGGATACAGAGAGAGAGAGGGAGCGGTATGTTGGGGAGACAGAGAGAGAGAGAGAGAGAGCGGTATGTTGGGGATACAGAGAGAGAGAGAGAGAGCGGTATGTTGGGGATACAGAGAGAGAGAGGGAGCGGTATGTTGGGGAGACAGAGAGAGAGAGAGAGAGCGGTATGTTGGGGATACAGAGAGAGAGAGAGAGAGCGGTATGTTGGGGATACAGAGAGAGAGAGAGAGAGCGGTATGTTGGGGATACAGAGAGAGAGAGGGAGCGGTATGTTGGGGATACAGAGAGAGAGAGGGAGCGGTATGTTGGGGATACAGAGAGAGAGAGGGAGCGGTATGTTGGGGATACAGAGAGAGAGGGAGCGGTATGTTGGGGATACAGAGAGAGAGAGCGGTATGTTGGGGATACAGAGAGAGAGAGAGGGAGCGGTATGTTGGGGATACAGAGAGAGAGAGCGGTATGTTGGGGATACAGAGAGAGAGAGGGAGCGGTATGTTGGGGATACAGAGAGAGAGAGGGAGCGGTATGTTGGGGATACAGAGAGAGAGAGGGAGCGGTATGTTGGGGATACAGAGAGAGAGAGCGGTATGTTGGGGATACAGAGAGAGAGAGGGAGCGGTATGTTGGGGATACAGAGAGAGAGAGAGAGCGGTATGTTGGGGATACAGAGAGAGAGAGGGAGCGGTATGTTGGGGATACAGAGAGAGAGAGCGGTATGTTGGGGATACAGAGAGAGAGAGGGAGCGGTATGTTGGGGATACAGAGAGAGAGAGGGAGCGGTATGTTGGGGATACAGAGAGAGAGGGAGCGGTATGTTGGGGATACAGAGAGAGAGGTAGCGGTATGTTGGGGATACAGAGAGAGAGAGCGGTATGTTGGGGATACAGAGAGAGAGGGAGCGGTATGTTGGGGATACAGAGAGAGAGAGGGAGCGGTATGTTGGGGATACAGAGAGAGAGAGGGAGCGGTATGTTGGGGATACAGAGAGAGAGAGAGAGCGGTATGTTGGGGATACAGAGAGAGAGAGAGGGAGCGGTATGTTGGGGATACAGAGAGAGAGGGAGCGGTATGTTGGGGATACAGAGAGAGAGAGAGAGCGGTATGTTGGGGATACAGAGAGAGAGAGCGGTATGTTGCGGATACAGAGAGAGAGAGGGAGCGGTATGTTGGGGATACAGAGAGAGAGAGAGAGCGGTATGTTGGGGATACAGAGAGAGAGAGCGGTATGTTGGGGATACAGAGAGAGAGGGAGAGCGGTATGTTGCGGATACAGAGAGAGAGAGAGGGAGCGGTATGTTGGGGATACAGAGAGAGAGGGAGCGGTATGTTGGGGATACAGAGAGAGAGAGAGAGCGGTATGTTGGGGATACAGAGAGAGAGCGGTATGTTGGGGATACAGAGAGAGAGAGGGAGCGGTATGTTGGGGATACAGAGAGAGAGAGAGCGGTATGTTGGGGATACAGAGAGAGAGAGGGAGCGGTGTGTTGGGGATACAGAGAGAGAGAGAGAGCGGTATGTTGGGGATACAGAGAGAGAGAGAGGGAGCGGTATGTTGGGGATACAGAGAGAGAGGGAGCGGTATGTTGGGGATACAGAGAGAGAGAGAGAGAGCGGTGTGTTGGGGATACAGAGAGAGAGAGAGAGCGGTGTGTTGGGGATACAGAGAGAGAGAGAGAGCGGTATGTTGGGGATACAGAGAGAGAGAGAGGGAGCGGTATGTTGGGGATACAGAGAGAGAGAGAGGGAGCGGTGTGTTGGGGATACAGAGAGAGAGAGAGAGCGGTATGTTGGGGATACAGAGAGAGAGAGAGGGAGCGGTGTGTTGGGGATACAGAGAGAGAGAGAGCGGTATGTTGGGGATACAGAGAGAGAGAGGGAGCGGTATGTTGGGGATACAGAGAGAGAGAGGGAGCGGTATGTTGGGGATACAGAGAGAGAGAGAGGGAGGGGTATGTTGGGGATACAGAGAGAGAGAGGGAGCGGTATGTTGGGGATACAGAGAGAGAGAGGGAGCGGTATGTTGGGGATACAGAGAGAGGGAGGGAGCGGTATGTTGGGGATACAGAGAGAGAGAGAACGGTGTGTTGGGGATACAGAGAGAGAGAGAGGGAGCGGTATGTTGGGGATACAGAGAGAGAGAGAGGGAGGGGTATGTTGGGGATACAGAGAGAGAGAGAGAGAGCGGTATGTTGGGGATACAGAGAGAGAGAGGGAGCGGTATGTTGGGGATACAGAGAGAGAGAGGGAGCGGTATGTTGGGGATACAGAGAGAGAGGGAGCGGTATGTTGGGGATACAGAGAGAGAGAGGGAGCGGTATGTTGGGGATACAGAGAGAGAGAGAGAGGGAGCGGTATGTTGGGGATACAGAGAGAGAGGGAGCGGTATGTTGGGGATACAGAGAGAGAGAGAGGGAGCGGTATGTTGGGGATACAGAGAGAGAGAGAGCGGTATGTTGGGGATACAGAGAGAGAGAGGGAGCGGTATGTTGGGGATACAGAGAGAGAGAGAGGGAGCGGTATGTTGGGGATACAGAGAGAGAGGGAGCGGTATGTTGGGGATACAGAGAGAGAGGGAGCGGTATGTTGGGGATACAGAGAGAGAGGGAGCGGTATGTTGGGGATACAGAGAGAGAGGGAGCGGTATGTTGGGGATACAGAGAGAGAGAGAACGGTATGTTGGGGATACAGAGAGAGAGAGAACGGTGTGTTGGGGATACAGAGAGAGAGAGAGGGAGCGGTATGTTGGGGATACAGAGAGAGAGAGGGAGCGGTATGTTGGGGATACAGAGAGAGAGAGAGAGGGAGCGGTATGTTGGGGATACAGAGAGAGAGGGAGAGCGGTATGTTGGGGATACAGAGAGAGAGAGCGGTATGTTGGGGATACAGAGAGAGAGAGGGAGCGGTATGTTGGGGATACAGAGAGAGGGAGAGCGGTATGTTGGGGATACAGAGAGAGAGGGAGCGGTATGTTGGGGATACAGAGAGAGAGGGAGCGGTATGTTGGGGATACAGAGAGAGAGAGAACGGTATGTTGGGGATACAGGGAGAGAGGGAGCGGTATGTTGGGGATACAGAGAGAGAGGGAGCGGTATGTTGGGGATACAGAGAGAGAGAGAGCGGTATGTTGGGGATACAGGGAGAGAGAGAGCGGTATGTTGGGGATACAGAGAGAGAGGGAGCGGTATGTTGGGGATACAGAGAGAGAGAGGGAGCGGTATGTTGGGGATACAGAGAGAGAGAGAGAGCGGTATGTTGGGGATACAGAGAGAGAGAGGGAGCGGTATGTTGGGGATACAGAGAGAGAGGGAGCGGTATGTTGGGGATACAGAGAGAGAGGGAGCGGTATGTTGGGGATACAGAGAGAGAGACGGAGCGGTATGTTGGGGATACAGAGAGAGAGAGGGAGCGGTATGTTGGGGATACAGAGAGAGTGGGAGCGGTATGTTGGGGATACAGAGAGAGAGAGAGCGGTATGTTGGGGATACAGAGAGAGAGGGAGCGGTATGTTGGGGATACAGAGAGAGAGAGAGAGAGCGGTGTGTTGGGGATACAGAGAGAGAGAGAGGGAGCGGTATGTTGGGGATACAGAGAGAGAGAGGGAACGGTATGTTGGGGAGAGAGAGAGGGAGCGGTATGTTGGGGATACAGAGAGAGAGAGGGAGCGGTATGTTGGGGATACAGAGAGAGAGAGAGAGCGGTATGTTGGGGATACAGAGAGAGAGAGAGGGAGCGGTATGTTGGGGATACAGAGAGAGGGAGCGGTATGTTGGGGATACAGAGAGAGAGAGGGAGCGGTATGTTGGGGATACAGAGAGAGAGAGAGCGGTATGTTGGGGATACAGAGAGAGAGGGAGCGGTATGTTGGGGATACAGAGAGAGAGAGAGGGAGGGGTATGTTGGGGATACAGAGAGAGAGAGAGAGGGAGCGGTATGTTGGGGATACAGAGAGAGAGGGAGCGGTATGTTGGGGATACAGAGAGAGAGAGAGGGAGCGGTATGTTGGGGATACAGAGAGAGAGAGAGGGAGCGGTATGTTGGGGATACAGAGAGAGAGAGGGAACGGTATGTTGGGGATACAGAGAGAGAGAGAGGGAGCGGTATGTTGGGGATACAGAGAGAGAGAGGGAGCGGTATGTTGGGGATACAGAGAGAGAGAGAGAGCGGTATGTTGGGGATACAGAGAGAGAGTGGGAGCGGTATGTTGGGGATACAGAGAGAGAGGGAGCGGTATGTTGGGGATACAGAGAGAGAGAGAGGGAGCGGTATGTTGGGGATACAGAGAGAGAGAGAGAGGGAGCGGTATGTTGGGGATACAGGGAGAGAGAGAGGGAGCGGTATGTTGGGGATACAGAGAGAGAGGGAGCGGTATGTTGGGGATACAGAGAGAGAGAGCGGTATGTTGGGGATACAGAGAGAGAGAGAGAGCGGTATGTTGGGGATACAGAGAGAGAGAGGGAGCGGTATGTTGGGGATACAGAGAGAGGGAGCGGTATGTTGGGGATACAGAGAGAGAGAGGGAGCGGTATGTTGGGGATACAGAGAGAGAGAGAGAGCGGTATGTTGGGGATACAGAGAGAGAGAGGGAGGGGTATGTTGGGGATACAGAGAGAGAGGGAGCGGTATGTTGGGGATACAGAGAGAGAGAGAGCGGTATGTTGGGGATACAGAGAGAGAGAGGGAGCGGTATGTTGGGGATACAGAGAGAGAGAGGGAGGGGTATGTTGGGGATACAGAGAGAGAGAGGGAGCGGTATGTTGGGGATACAGAGAGAGAGAGGGAGCGGTATGTTGGGGATACAGAGAGAGAGAGAGAGCGGTATGTTGGGGATACAGAGAGAGAGGGAGCGGTATGTTGGGGATACAGAGAGAGAGAGGGAGCGGTATGTTGGGGATACAGAGAGAGAGAGGGAGCGGTATGTTGGGGATACAGAGAGAGTGAGAGAGCGGTATGTTGGGGATACAGAGAGAGAGGGAGGGAGCGGTATGTTGGGGATACAGAGAGAGAGGGAGTGGTATGTTGGGGATACAGAGAGAGAGGGAGTGGTATGTTGGGGATACAGAGAGAGAGGGAGGGAGCGGTATGTTGGGGATACAGAGAGAGAGGGAGGGGTATGTTGGGGATACAGAGAGAGAGAGGGAGCGGTATGTTGGGGATACAGAGAGAGAGAGAGGGGTATGTTGGGGATACAGAGAGAGAGAGAGGGAGCGGTATGTTGGGGATACAGAGAGAGAGAGAGGGAGCGGTATGTTGGGGATACAGAGAGAGGGAGCGGTATGTTGGGGATACAGAGAGAGAGAGGGAGCGGTATGTTGGGGATACAGAGAGAGGGAGCGGTATGTTGGGGATACAGAGAGAGAGAGAGAGCGGTATGTTGGGGATACAGAGAGAGAGAGAGAGAGCGGTATGTTGGGGATACAGAGAGAGAGAGGGAGCGGTATGTTGGGGATACAGAGAGAGAGAGAGGGAGCGGTATGTTGGGGATACAGAGAGAGAGAGAGGGAGGGGTATGTTGGGGATACAGAGAGAGAGAGGGAGCGGTATGTTGGGGATACAGAGAGAGGGAGGGGTATGTTGGGGATACAGAGACAGAGGGAGCGGTATGTTGGGGATACAGAGAGAGAGGGAGTGGTATGTTGGGGATACAGAGAGAGAGGGAGCGGTGTGTTGGGGATACAGAGAGAGAGGGAGCGGTATGTTGGGGATACAGAGAGAGAGGGAACGGTATGTTGGGGATACAGAGAGAGAGGGAGCGGTATGTTGGGGATACAGAGAGAGAGAGGGAGCGGTATGTTGGGGATACAGAGAGAGGGAGGGGTATGTTGGGGATACAGAGAGAGAGAGGGAGCGGTATGTTGGGGATACAGAGAGAGGGAGGGGTATGTTGGGGATACAGAGAGAGAGAGGGAGCGGTATGTTGGGGATACAGAGAGAGGGAGCGGTATGTTGGGGATACAGAGAGAGAGGGAACGGTATGTTGGGGATACAGAGAGAGGGAGCGGTATGTTGGGGATACAGAGAGAGAGGGAACGGTATGTTGGGGATACAGAGAGAGAGAGAGGGAGCGGTATGTTGGGGATACAGAGAGAGAGAGGGAGCGGTATGTTGGGGATACAGAGAGAGAGAGAGAGCGGTATGTTGGGGATACAGAGAGAGAGAGAGCGGTATGTTGGGGATACAGAGAGAGAGAGAGAGCGGTATGTTGGGGATACAGAGAGAGAGGGAGCGGTATGTTGGGGATACAGAGAGAGAGAGAGGGAGCGGTATGTTGGGGATACAGAGAGAGAGAGGGAGCGGTATGTTGGGGATACAGAGAGAGAGAGCGGTATGTTGGGGATACAGAGAGAGAGAGAGCGGTATGTTGGGGATACAGAGAGAGAGGGAGCGGTATGTTGGGGATACAGAGAGAGAGAGAGGGAGCGGTATGTTGGGGATACAGAGAGAGAGAGAGAGAGCGGTATGTTGGGGATACAGAGAGAGAGAGAGGGAGCGGTATGTTGGGGATACAGAGAGAGAGAGGGAGGGAGGGGTATGTTGGGGATACAGAGAGAGAGGGAGCGGTATGTTGGGGATACAGGGAGAGAGAGAGGGAGCGGTATGTTGGGGATACAGAGAGAGAGGGAGCGGTATGTTGGGGATACAGAGAGAGAGGGAGCGGTATGTTGGGGATACAGAGAGAGAGAGAGGGAGCGGTATGTTGGGGATACAGAGAGAGAGAGAGAGAGCGGTATGTTGGGGATACAGAGAGAGAGAGAGGGAGCGGTATGTTGGGGATACAGAGAGAGAGAGGGAGGGAGGGGTATGTTGGGGATACAGAGAGAGAGGGAGCGGTATGTTGGGGATACAGGGAGAGAGAGAGGGAGCGGTATGTTGGGGATACAGAGAGAGAGGGAGCGGTATGTTGGGGATACAGAGAGAGAGAGGGAGCGGTATGTTGGGGATACAGAGAGAGGGAGCGGTATGTTGGGGATACAGAGAGAGAGAGAGGGAGGGGTATGTTGGGGATACAGAGAGAGAGAGGGAGCGGTATGTTGGGGATACAGAGAGAGGGAGCGGTATGTTGGGGATACAGAGAGAGAGAGAGAGCGGTATGTTGGGGATACAGAGAGAGAGAGAGAGCGGTATGTTGGGGATACAGAGAGAGAGAGAGAGCGGTATGTTGGGGATACAGAGAGAGAGAGAGGGAGCGGTATGTTGGGGATACAGAGAGAGAGGGAGGGAGGGGTATGTTGGGGATACAGAGAGAGAGAGGGAGCGGTATGTTGGGGATACAGAGAGAGGGAGCGGTATGTTGGGGATACAGAGAGAGAGAGAGAGCGGTATGTTGGGGATACAGAGAGAGAGGGAGCGGTATGTTGGGGATACAGGGAGAGAGAGAGGGAGCGGTATGTTGGGGATACAGAGAGAGAGGGAGTGGTATGTTGGGGATACAGAGAGAGAGAGAGCGGTATGTTGGGGATACAGAGAGAGAGGGAGGGGTATGTTGGGGATACAGAGAGAGAGGGAGCGGTATGTTGGGGATACAGAGAGAGAGAGGGAGCGGTATGTTGGGGATACAGAGAGAGAGGGAGGGGTATGTTGGGGATACAGAGAGAGAGAGAGGGAGGGGTATGTTGGGGATACAGAGAGAGAGAGAGGGAGCGGTGTGTTGGGGATACAGAGAGAGAGAGAGGGAGCGGTGTGTTGGGGATACAGAGAGAGAGAGAGGGAGCGGTGTGTTGGGGATACAGAGAGAGAGAGGGAGGGGTATGTTGGGGATACAGAGAGAGAGAGAGGGAGCGGTATGTTGGGGATACAGAGAGAGAGGGAGCGGTATGTTGGGGATACAGAGAGAGAGAGAGAGTGGTATGTTGGGGATACAGAGAGAGTGAGGGAGCGGTATGTTGGGGATACAGAGAGAGAGAGAGAGCGGTATGTTGGGGATACAGAGAGAGTGAGGGAGCGGTATGTTGGGGATACAGAGAGAGAGAGAGAGCGGTATGTTGGGGATACAGAGAGAGTGAGGGAGCGGTATGTTGGGGATACAGAGAGAGAGAGAGAGCGGTATGTTGGGGATACAGAGAGAGAGAGGGAGCGGTATGTTGGGGATACAGAGAGAGAGAGCGGTATGTTGGGGATACAGAGAGAGAGAGAGGGAGCGGTATGTTGGGGATACAGAGAGAGAGCGGTATGTTGGGGATACAGAGAGAGAGGGAGAGCGGTATGTTGGGGATACAGAGAGAGAGAGAGGGAGCGGTATGTTGGGGATACAGAGAGAGAGAGCGGTATGTTGGGGATACAGAGAGAGAGAGAGGGAGCGGTATGTTGGGGATACAGAGAGAGAGGGAGAGCGGTATGTTGGGGATACAGAGAGAGAGAGGGAGCGGTATGTTGGGGATACAGAGAGAGAGAGGGAGCGGTATGTTGGGGATACAGAGAGAGAGGGAGCGGTATGTTGGGGATACAGAGAGAGAGAGAGAGGGGTATGTTGGGGATACAGAGAGAGAGAGGGAGCGGTATGTTGGGGATACAGAGAGAGAGAGAGAGCGGTATGTTGGGGATACAGAGAGAGAGAGGGAGCGGTATGTTGGGGATACAGAGAGAGAGAGAGGGAGCGGTATGTTGGGGATACAGAGAGAGAGGGAGCGGTGTGTTGGGGATACAGAGAGAGAGGGAGCGGTGTGTTGGGGATACAGAGAGAGAGAGGGAGCGGTATGTTGGGGATACAGAGAGAGAGAGAGAGGGGTATGTTGGGGATACAGAGAGAGAGAGGGAGCTGTATGTTGGGGATACAGAGAGAGAGAGGGAGCGGTATGTTGGGGATACAGAGAGAGGGAGCGGTATGTTGGGGATACAGAGAGAGAGGGAGCGGTATGTTGGGGATACAGAGAGAGAGGGAGCGGTATGTTGGGGATACAGAGAGAGAGGGAGCGGTATGTTGGGGATACAGAGAGAGAGAGAGAGGGGTATGTTGGGGATACAGAGAGAGAGGGAGCGGTATGTTGGGGATACAGAGAGAGAGAGGGAACGGTATGTTGGGGATACAGAGAGAGAGAGAGAGAGAGCGGTATGTTGGGGATACAGAGAGAGAGGGAGGGGTATGTTGGGGATACAGAGAGAGAGAGAGAGGGGTATGTTGGGGATACAGAGAGAGAGAGAGCGGTATGTTGGGGATACAGAGAGAGAGAGGGAACGGTATGTTGGGGATACAGAGAGAGAGGGAGCGGTATGTTGGGGATACAGAGAGAGAGGGAGCGGTATGTTGGGGATACAGAGCGAGAGAGCGGTATGTTGGGGATACAGAGAGAGAGAGAGGGAGCGGTATGTTGGGGATACAGAGAGAGAGAGCGGTATGTTGGGGATACAGAGAGAGAGAGAGGGAGCGGTATGTTGGGGATACAGAGAGAGAGAGCGGTATGTTGGGGATACAGAGAGAGAGAGAGGGAGCGGTATGTTGGGGATACAGAGAGAGAGAGGGAGCGGTATGTTGGGGATACAGAGAGAGAGAGCGGTATGTTGGGGATACAGAGAGAGAGAGAGAGCGGTATGTTGGGGATACAGAGAGAGAGAGAGGGAGCGGTATGTTGGGGATACAGAGAGAGAGGGAGCGGTATGTTGGGGATACAGAGAGAGAGAGAGAGCGGTATGTTGGGGATACAGAGAGAGAGAGAGAGCGGTATGTTGGGGATACAGAGAGAGAGGGAGCGGTATGTTGGGGATACAGAGAGAGAGAGGGAGCGGTATGTTGGGGATACAGAGAGAGAGAGAGAGCGGTATGTTGGGGATACAGAGAGAGAGAGCGGTATGTTGGGGATACAGAGAGAGAGAGGGAGGGGTGTGTTGGGGATACAGAGGGAGAGAGGGAGCGGTATGTTGGGGATACAGAGAGAGAGAGAGGGAGCGGTATGTTGGGGATACAGAGAGAGAGGGAGCGGTATGTTGGGGATACAGAGAGAGAGAGAGAGCGGTATGTTGGGGATACAGAGAGAGAGAGCGGTATGTTGGGGATACAGAGAGAGAGAGGGAGCGGTATGTTGGGGATACAGAGAGAGAGAGCGGTATGTTGGGGATACAGAGAGAGAGAGCGGTATGTTGGGGATACAGAGAGAGAGAGAGCGGTATGTTGGGGATACAGAGAGAGAGAGAGAGCGGTATGTTGGGGATACAGAGAGAGAGAGGGAGCGGTATGTTGGGGATACAGAGAGAGAGAGCGGTATGTTGGGGATACAGAGAGTGAGAGCGGTATGTTGGGGATACAGAGAGAGAGAGCGGTATGTTGGGGATACAGAGAGAGAGAGAGGGAGGGGTATGTTGGGGATACAGAGAGAGAGAGAGGGAGGGGTATGTTGGGGATACAGAGAGTGAGAGCGGTATGTTGGGGATACAGAGAGAGAGAGGGAGCGGTATGTTGGGGATACAGAGAGAGAGAGGGAGCGGTATGTTGGGGATACAGAGAGAGAGAGCGGTATGTTGGGGATACAGAGAGAGAGAGGGAGCGGTATGTTGGGGATACAGAGAGAGAGAGAGAGCGGTATGTTGGGGATACAGAGAGAGAGAGGGAGCGGTATGTTGGGGATACAGAGAGAGAGAGGGAGCGGTATGTTGGGGATACAGAGAGAGAGAGGGAGCGGTATGTTGGGGATACAGAGAGAGAGAGAGAGCGGTATGTTGGGGATACAGAGAGAGAGGGAGCGGTATGTTGGGGATACAGAGAGAGAGAGCGGTATGTTGGGGATACAGAGAGAGAGAGAGGGAGCGGTATGTTGGGGATACAGAGAGAGAGAGAGGGAGCGGTATGTTGGGGATACAGAGAGAGAGAGAGAGCGGTATGTTGGGGATACAGAGAGAGAGAGGGAGCGGTATGTTGGGGATACAGAGAGAGAGAGAGAGCGGTATGTTGGGGATACAGAGAGAGAGAGAGGGAGCGGTATGTTGGGGATACAGAGAGAGAGGGAGCGGTATGTTGGGGATACAGAGAGAGAGAGAGAGCGGTATGTTGGGGATACAGAGAGAGAGAGCGGTATGTTGGGGATACAGAGAGAGAGAGGGAGCGGTATGTTGGGGATACAGAGAGAGAGAGAGAGCGGTATGTTGGGGATACAGAGAGAGAGAGCGGTATGTTGGGGATACAGAGAGAGAGGGAGAGCGGTATGTTGGGGATACAGAGAGAGAGAGAGGGAGCGGTATGTTGGGGATACAGAGAGAGAGGGAGCGGTATGTTGGGGATACAGAGAGAGAGAGAGAGCGGTATGTTGGGGATACAGAGAGAGAGAGCGGTATGTTGGGGATACAGAGAGAGAGAGGGAGCGGTATGTTGGGGATACAGAGAGAGAGAGAGAGCGGTATGTTGGGGATACAGAGAGAGAGAGGGAGCGGTGTGTTGGGGATACAGAGAGAGAGAGAGAGCGGTATGTTGGGGATACAGAGAGAGAGAGAGGGAGCGGTATGTTGGGGATACAGAGAGAGAGGGAGCGGTATGTTGGGGATACAGAGAGAGAGAGAGAGCGGTATGTTGGGGATACAGAGAGAGAGAGAGGGAGCGGTATGTTGGGGATACAGAGAGAGAGAGAGAGCGGTATGTTGGGGATACAGAGAGAGGGAGGGGTATGTTGGGGATACAGAGAGAGAGAGGGAGCGGTGTGTTGGGGATACAGAGAGAGAGAGGGAGCGGTATGTTGGGGATACAGAGAGAGAGGGAGCGGTATGTTGGGGATACAGAGAGAGAGGGAGCGGTATGTTGGGGATACAGAGAGAGAGGGAGCGGTCTGTTGGGGATACAGAGAGAGAGAGAGCGGTATGTTGGGGATACAGAGAGAGAGAGAGAGGGGTATGTTGGGGATACAGAGAGAGAGAGAGCGGTATGTTGGGGATACAGAGAGAGAGAGAGAGAGAGCGGTATGTTGGGGATACAGAGAGAGAGGGAGCGGTATGTTGGGGATACAGAGAGAGAGGGAGCGGTATGTTGGGGATACAGAGAGAGAGAGAGAGGGGTATGTTGGGGATACAGAGAGAGAGAGAGGGAGGGGTATGTTGGGGATACAGAGAGAGAGGGAGGGGTATGTTGGGGATACAGAGAGAGAGAGAGGGAGCGGTATGTTGGGGATACAGAGAGAGTGGGAGCGGTATGTTGGGGATACAGAGAGAGAGAGAGAGAGCGGTATGTTGGGGATACAGAGAGAGAGAGGGAGCGGTATGTTGGGGATACAGAGAGAGAGAGCGGTATGTTGGGGATACAGAGAGAGAGAGAGGGAGCGGTATGTTGGGGATACAGAGAGAGAGAGCGGTATGTTGGGGATACAGAGAGAGAGGGAGAGCGGTATGTTGGGGATACAGAGAGAGAGAGGGAGCGGTATGTTGGGGATACAGAGAGAGAGAGGGAGCGGTATGTTGGGGATACAGAGAGAGAGGGAGCGGTATGTTGGGGATACAGAGAGAGAGAGAGGGAGCGGTATGTTGGGGATACAGAGAGAGAGAGAGAGCGGTATGTTGGGGATACAGAGAGAGAGAGAGCGGTATGTTGGGGATACAGAGAGAGAGAGAGCGGTATGTTGGGGATACAGAGAGAGAGAGAGAGGGAGCGGTATGTTGGGGATACAGAGAGAGAGAGCGGTATGTTGGGGATACAGAGAGAGAGGGAGAGCGGTATGTTGGGGATACAGAGAGAGAGAGGGAGCGGTATGTTGGGGATACAGAGAGAGAGAGGGAGCGGTATGTTGGGGATACAGAGAGAGAGGGAGCGGTATGTTGGGGATACAGAGAGAGAGAGAGAGCGGTATGTTGGGGATACAGAGAGAGAGAGAGCGGTATGTTGGGGATACAGAGAGAGAGAGCGGTATGTTGGGGATACAGAGAGAGAGAGAGGGAGCGGTATGTTGGGGATACAGAGAGAGAGAGCGGTATGTTGGGGATACAGAGAGAGAGAGGGAGGGGTGTGTTGGGGATACAGAGAGAGAGAGGAAGGGGTATGTTGGGGATACAGAGAGAGAGAGGGAGCGGTATGTTGGGGATACAGAGAGAGAGAGCGGTATGTTGGGGATACAGAGAGAGAGAGGGAGCGGTATGTTGGGGATACAGAGAGAGAGAGAGCGGTATGTTGGGGATACAGAGAGAGAGAGAGGGAGCGGTATGTTGGGGATACAGAGAGAGAGAGAGCGGTATGTTGGGGATACAGAGAGAGAGAGAGCGGTATGTTGGGGATACAGAGAGAGATAGAGGGAGGGGTATGTTGGGGATACAGAGAGAGAGAGGGAGGGGTATGTTGGGGATACAGAGAGAGAGAGAGCGGTATGTTGGGGATACAGAGAGAGAGAGAGGGAGGGGTATGTTGGGGATACAGAGAGAGAGAGAGCGGTATGTTGGGGATACAGAGAGAGAGAGAGGGAGGGGTATGTTGGGGATACAGAGAGAGAGAGGGAGGGGTATGTTGGGGATACAGAGAGAGAGGGAGCGGTGTGTTGGGGATACAGAGAGAGAGAGAGAGCGGTATGTTGGGGATACAGAGAGAGAGAGGGAGCGGTATGTTGGGGATACAGAGAGAGAGAGAGGGAGCGGTATGTTGGGGATACAGAGAGAGAGAGAGAGAGCGGTATGTTGGGGATACAGAGAGAGAGAGAGAGCGGTATGTTGGGGATACAGAGAGAGAGAGGGAGCGGTATGTTGGGGATACAGAGAGAGAGAGAGGGAGCGGTATGTTGGGGATACAGAGAGAGAGAGAGAGAGCGGTATGTTGGGGATACAGAGAGAGAGAGAGAGGGGTATGTTGGGGATACAGAGAGAGAGAGGGAGCGGTATGTTGGGGATACAGAGAGAGAGAGAGAGAGCGGTATGTTGGGGATACAGAGAGAGAGAGGGAGCGGTATGTTGGGGAGACAGAGAGAGAGAGAGAGAGCGGTATGTTGGGGATACAGAGAGAGAGAGAGAGAGCGGTATGTTGGGGATACAGAGAGAGAGAGAGAGAGCGGTATGTTGGGGATACAGAGAGAGAGAGAGAGGGGTATGTTGGGGATACAGAGAGAGAGAGGGAGCGGTATGTTGGGGATACAGAGAGAGAGAGCGAGCGGTATGTTGGGGATACAGAGAGAGAGAGGGAGCGGTATGTTGGGGATACAGAGAGAGAGAGGGAGCGGTATGTTGGGGATACAGAGAGAGAGAGCGGTATGTTGGGGATACAGAGAGAGAGAGGGAGCGCTATGTTGGGGATACAGAGAGAGAGAGAGAGCGGTATGTTGGGGATACAGAGAGAGAGAGGGAGCGGTATGTTGGGGATACAGAGAGAGAGAGCGGTATGTTGGGGATACAGAGAGAGAGAGGGAGCGGTATGTTGGGGATACAGAGAGAGAGAGGGAGCGGTATGTTGGGGATACAGAGAGAGAGGGAGCGGTATGTTGGGGATACAGAGAGAGAGAGAGAGAGCGGTATGTTGGGGATACAGAGAGAGAGGGAGCGGTATGTTGGGGATACAGAGAGAGAGAGCGGTATGTTGGGGATACAGAGAGAGAGGGAGCGGTATGTTGGGGATACAGAGAGAGAGAGGGAGCGGTATGTTGGGGATACAGAGAGAGAGAGAGAGCGGTATGTTGGGGATACAGAGAGAGAGAGAGGGAGCGGTATGTTGGGGATACAGAGAGAGAGGGAGCGGTATGTTGGGGATACAGAGAGAGAGAGAGAGCGGTATGTTGGGGATACAGAGAGAGAGAGAGGGAGCGGTATGTTGGGGATACAGAGAGAGAGGGAGCGGTATGTTGGGGATACAGAGAGAGAGGGAGCGGTATGTTGGGGATACAGAGAGAGAGAGGGAGCGGTGTGTTGGGGATACAGAGAGAGAGAGGGAGCGGTATGTTGGGGATACAGAGAGAGAGAGGGAGCGGTATGTTGGGGATACAGAGAGAGAGAGGGAGCGGTATGTTGGGGATACAGAGAGAGAGAGAGAGCGGTATGTTGGGGATACAGAGAGAGAGAGGGAGCGGTATGTTGGGGATACAGAGAGAGAGAGAGAGCGGTATGTTGGGGATACAGAGAGAGAGAGCGGTATGTTGCGGATACAGAGAGAGAGAGGGAGCGGTATGTTGGGGATACAGAGAGAGAGAGAGAGCGGTATGTTGGGGATACAGAGAGAGAGAGCGGTATGTTGGGGATACAGAGAGAGAGGGAGAGCGGTATGTTGCGGATACAGAGAGAGAGAGAGGGAGCGGTATGTTGGGGATACAGAGAGAGAGGGAGCGGTATGTTGGGGATACAGAGAGAGAGAGAGAGCGGTATGTTGGGGATACAGAGAGAGAGCGGTATGTTGGGGATACAGAGAGAGAGAGGGAGCGGTATGTTGGGGATACAGAGAGAGAGAGAGCGGTATGTTGGGGATACAGAGAGAGAGAGGGAGCGGTGTGTTGGGGATACAGAGAGAGAGAGAGAGCGGTATGTTGGGGATACAGAGAGAGAGAGAGGGAGAGGTATGTTGGGGATACAGAGAGAGAGGGAGCGGTATGTTGGGGATACAGAGAGAGAGAGAGAGAGCGGTGTGTTGGGGATACAGAGAGAGAGAGAGAGCGGTGTGTTGGGGATACAGAGAGAGAGAGAGAGCGGTATGTTGGGGATACAGAGAGAGAGAGAGGGAGCGGTATGTTGGGGATACAGAGAGAGAGAGAGGGAGCGGTGTGTTGGGGATACAGAGAGAGAGAGAGAGCGGTATGTTGGGGATACAGAGAGAGAGAGAGGGAGCGGTGTGTTGGGGATACAGAGAGAGAGAGAGCGGTATGTTGGGGATACAGAGAGAGAGAGGGAGCGGTATGTTGGGGATACAGAGAGAGAGAGGGAGCGGTATGTTGGGGATACAGAGAGAGAGAGAGGGAGGGGTATGTTGGGGATACAGAGAGAGAGAGGGAGCGGTATGTTGGGGATACAGAGAGAGAGAGGGAGCGGTATGTTGGGGATACAGAGAGAGGGAGGGAGCGGTATGTTGGGGATACAGAGAGAGAGAGGGAGGGGTATGTTGGGGATACAGAGAGAGAGAGAGGGAGGGGTATGTTGGGGATACAGAGAGAGAGAGAGAGCGGTATGTTGGGGATACAGAGAGAGAGAGAGGGAGCGGTATGTTGGGGATACAGAGAGAGAGGGAGCGGTATGTTGGGGATACAGAGAGAGAGAGAGAGCGGTATGTTGGGGATACAGAGAGAGAGAGAGGGAGCGGTATGTTGGGGATACAGAGAGAGAGGGAGCGGTATGTTGGGGATACAGAGAGAGAGAGAGAGCGGTATGTTGGGGATACAGAGAGAGAGAGCGGTATGTTGCGGATACAGAGAGAGAGAGGGAGCGGTATGTTGGGGATACAGAGAGAGAGAGAGAGCGGTATGTTGGGGATACAGAGAGAGAGAGCGGTATGTTGGGGATACAGAGAGAGAGGGAGAGCGGTATGTTGCGGATACAGAGAGAGAGAGAGGGAGCGGTATGTTGGGGATACAGAGAGAGAGGGAGCGGTATGTTGGGGATACAGAGAGAGAGAGAGAGCGGTATGTTGGGGATACAGAGAGAGAGCGGTATGTTGGGGATACAGAGAGAGAGAGGGAGCGGTATGTTGGGGATACAGAGAGAGAGAGAGCGGTATGTTGGGGATACAGAGAGAGAGAGGGAGCGGTGTGTTGGGGATACAGAGAGAGAGAGAGAGCGGTATGTTGGGGATACAGAGAGAGAGAGAGGGAGCGGTATGTTGGGGATACAGAGAGAGAGGGAGCGGTATGTTGGGGATACAGAGAGAGAGAGAGAGAGCGGTGTGTTGGGGATACAGAGAGAGAGAGAGAGCGGTGTGTTGGGGATACAGAGAGAGAGAGAGAGCGGTATGTTGGGGATACAGAGAGAGAGAGAGGGAGCGGTATGTTGGGGATACAGAGAGAGAGAGAGGGAGCGGTGTGTTGGGGATACAGAGAGAGAGAGAGAGCGGTATGTTGGGGATACAGAGAGAGAGAGAGGGAGCGGTGTGTTGGGGATACAGAGAGAGAGAGAGCGGTATGTTGGGGATACAGAGAGAGAGAGGGAGCGGTATGTTGGGGATACAGAGAGAAAGAGGGAGCGGTATGTTGGGGATACAGAGAGAGAGAGAGGGAGGGGTATGTTGGGGATACAGAGAGAGAGAGGGAGCGGTATGTTGGGGATACAGAGAGAGAGAGGGAGCGGTATGTTGGGGATACAGAGAGAGGGAGGGAGCGGTATGTTGGGGATACAGAGAGAGAGAGGGAGGGGTATGTTGGGGATACAGAGAGAGAGAGAGGGAGGGGTATGTTGGGGATACAGAGAGAGAGAGGGAGCGGGATGTTGGGGATACAGAGAGAGAGAGGGAGCGGGATGTTGGGGATACAGAGAGAGAGAGGGAGCGGTATGTTGGGGATACAGAGAGAGAGAGGGAGCGGTATGTTGGGGATACAGAGAGAGAGAGGGAGCGGTATGTTGGGGATACAGAGAGAGAGAGGGAGCGGTATGTTGGGGATACAGAGAGAGGGAGGGAGCGGTATGTTGGGGAGACAGAGAGAGAGAGGGAGCGGTATGTTGGGGATACAGAGAGAGAGAGAGGGAGGGGTATGTTGGGGATACAGAGAGAGAGAGGGAGCGGTATGTTGGGGATACAGAGAGAGAGAGGGAGCGGTATGTTGGGGATACAGAGAGAGAGAGCGGTATGTTGGGGATACAGAGAGAGAGAGGGAGCGGTATGTTGGGGATACAGAGAGAGAGAGGGAGGGGTATGTTGGGGATACAGAGAGAGAGAGGGAGCGGTATGTTGGGGATACAGAGAGAGAGAGGGAGGGGTATGTTGGGGATACAGAGAGAGAGAGGGAGCGGTATGTTGGGGATACAGAGAGAGAGAGCGGTATGTTGGGGATACAGAGAGAGTGAGAGCGGTATGTTGGGGATACAGAGAGAGAGAGGGAGCGGTATGTTGGGGATACAGAGAGAGAGAGCGGTATGTTGGGGATACAGAGAGAGAGAGGGAGCGGTATGTTGGGGATACAGAGAGAGAGAGAGGGAGCGGTGTGTTGGGGATACAGAGAGAGAGAGAGCGGTATGTTGGGGATACAGAGAGAGAGAGAGGGAGGGGTATGTTGGGGATACAGAGAGAGAGAGAGCGGTATGTTGGGGATACAGAGAGAGAGAGAGGGAGGGGTATGTTGGGGATACAGAGAGAGAGAGGGAGGGGTATGTTGGGGATACAGAGAGAGAGGGAGCGGTGTGTTGGGGATACAGAGAGAGAGAGAGAGCGGTATGTTGGGGATACAGAGAGAGAGGGAGCGGTATGTTGGGGATACAGAGAGAGAGAGAGGGAGCGGTATGTTGGGGATACAGAGAGAGAGAGAGAGAGCGGTATGTTGGGGATACAGAGAGAGAGAGAGAGAGGGGTATGTTGGGGATACAGAGAGAGAGAGGGAGCGGTATGTTGGGGAGACAGACAGAGAGAGAGAGCGGTATGTTGGGGATACAGAGAGAGAGAGAGAGAGAGCGGTATGTTGGGGATACAGAGAGAGAGAGGGAGCGGTATGTTGGGGAGACAGAGAGAGAGAGAGAGAGCGGTATGTTGGGGATACAGAGAGAGAGAGAGAGAGCGGTATGTTGGGGATACAGAGAGAGAGAGAGAGAGCGGTATGTTGGGGATACAGAGAGAGAGAGAGAGGGGTATGTTGGGGATACAGAGAGAGAGAGGGAGCGGTATGTTGGGGATACAGAGAGAGAGAGGGAGCGGTATGTTGGGGATACAGAGAGAGAGAGGGAGCGGTATGTTGGGGATACAGAGAGAGAGGGAGCGGTATGTTGGGGATACAGAGAGAGAGAGCGGTATGTTGGGGATACAGAGAGAGAGAGAGGGAGCGGTATGTTGGGGATACAGAGAGAGAGAGCGGTATGTTGGGGATACAGAGAGAGAGAGGGAGCGGTATGTTGGGGATACAGAGAGAGAGAGGGAGCGGTATGTTGGGGATACAGAGAGAGAGAGGGAGCGGTATGTTGGGGATACAGAGAGAGAGAGCGGTATGTTGGGGATACAGAGAGAGAGAGGGAGCGGTATGTTGGGGATACAGAGAGAGAGAGAGAGCGGTATGTTGGGGATACAGAGAGAGAGAGGGAGCGGTATGTTGGGGATACAGAGAGAGAGAGCGGTATGTTGGGGATACAGAGAGAGAGAGGGAGCGGTATGTTGGGGATACAGAGAGAGAGAGGGAGCGGTATGTTGGGGATACAGAGAGAGAGGGAGCGGTATGTTGGGGATACAGAGAGAGAGAGAGAGAGCGGTATGTTGGGGATACAGAGAGAGAGGGAGCGGTATGTTGGGGATACAGAGAGAGAGAGCGGTATGTTGGGGATACAGAGAGAGAGAGGGAGCGGTATGTTGGGGATACAGAGAGAGAGAGAGAGCGGTATGTTGGGGATACAGAGAGAGAGAGAGGGAGCGGTATGTTGGGGATACAGAGAGAGAGGGAGCGGTATGTTGGGGATACAGAGAGAGAGAGAGAGCGGTATGTTGGGGATACAGAGAGAGAGAGCGGTATGTTGCGGATACAGAGAGAGAGAGGGAGCGGTATGTTGGGGATACAGAGAGAGAGAGAGAGCGGTATGTTGGGGATACAGAGAGAGAGAGCGGTATGTTGGGGATACAGAGAGAGAGGGAGAGCGGTATGTTGCGGATACAGAGAGAGAGAGAGGGAGCGGTATGTTGGGGATACAGAGAGAGAGGGAGCGGTATGTTGGGGATACAGAGAGAGAGAGAGAGCGGTATGTTGGGGATACAGAGAGAGAGCGGTATGTTGGGGATACAGAGAGAGAGAGGGAGCGGTATGTTGGGGATACAGAGAGAGAGAGAGCGGTATGTTGGGGATACAGAGAGAGAGAGGGAGCGGTGTGTTGGGGATACAGAGAGAGAGAGAGAGAGCGGTATGTTGGGGATACAGAGAGAGAGAGAGGGAGCGGTATGTTGGGGATACAGAGAGAGAGAGGGAGCGGTATGTTGGGGATACAGAGAGAGAGAGAGAGAGCGGTGTGTTGGGGATACAGAGAGAGAGAGAGAGCGGTGTGTTGGGGATACAGAGAGAGAGAGAGAGCGGTATGTTGGGGATACAGAGAGAGAGAGAGGGAGCGGTATGTTGGGGATACAGAGAGAGAGAGAGGGAGCGGTGTGTTGGGGATACAGAGAGAGAGAGAGAGCGGTATGTTGGGGATACAGAGATAGAGAGAGGGAGCGGTGTGTTGGGGATACAGAGAGAGAGAGAGCGGTATGTTGGGGATACAGAGAGAGAGAGGGAGCGGTATGTTGGGGATACAGAGAGAGAGAGGGAGCGGTATGTTGGGGATACAGAGAGAGAGAGAGGGAGGGGTATGTTGGGGATACAGAGAGAGAGAGGGAGCGGTATGTTGGGGATACAGAGAGAGAGAGGGAGCGGTATGTTGGGGATACAGAGAGAGGGAGGGAGCGGTATGTTGGGGATACAGAGAGAGAGAGGGAGGGGTATGTTGGGGATACAGAGAGAGAGAGAGGGAGGGGTATGTTGGGGATACAGAGAGAGAGAGGGAGCGGGATGTTGGGGATACAGAGAGAGAGAGGGAGCGGGATGTTGGGGATACAGAGAGAGAGAGGGAGCGGTATGTTGGGGATACAGAGAGAGAGAGGGAGCGGTATGTTGGGGATACAGAGAGAGAGAGGGAGGGGTATGTTGGGGATACAGAGAGAGAGATGGAGCGGTATGTTGGGGATACAGAGAGAGGGAGGGAGCGGTATGTTGGGGATACAGAGAGAGAGAGGGAGCGGTATGTTGGGGATACAGAGAGAGAGAGAGGGAGGGCTATGTTGGGGATACAGAGAGAGAGAGGGAGCGGTATGTTGGGGATACAGAGAGAGAGAGGGAGCGGTATGTTGGGGATACAGAGAGAGAGAGCGGTATGTTGGGGATACAGAGAGAGGGAGAGGGAGGGGTATGTTGGGGATACAGAGAGAGAGAGGGAGCGGTGTGTTGGGGATACAGAGAGAGAGAGGGAGGGGTATGTTGGGGATACAGAGAGAGAGTGAGAGCGGTATGTTGGGGATACAGAGAGAGAGAGAGAGAGCGGTATGTTGGGGATACAGAGAGAGGGAGCGGTGTGTTGGGGATACAGAGAGAGAGAGGGAGCGGTATGTTGGGGATACAGAGAGAGAGAGGGAGCGGTATGTTGGGGATACAGAGAGAGAGAGGGAGCGGTATGTTGGGGATACAGAGAGAGAGAGCGGTATGTTGGGGATACAGAGAGAGGGAGAGGGAGGGGTATGTTGGGGATACAGAGAGAGAGAGGGAGCGGTATGTTGGGGATACAGAGAGAGAGAGGGAGGGGTATGTTGGGGATACAGAGAGAGAGAGAGCGGTATGTTGGGGATACAGAGAGAGAGAGAGAGAGCGGTATGTTGGGGATACAGAGAGAGAGAGAGGGAGCGGTATGTTGGGGATACAGAGAGAGAGGGAGGGGTATGTTGGGGATACAGAGAGAGAGGGAGGGGTATGTTGGGGATACAGAGAGAGAGAGAGCGGTATGTTGGGGATACAGAGAGAGAGAGCGGTATGTTGGGGATACAGAGAGAGAGAGGGAGCGGTATGTTGGGGATACAGAGAGAGAGAGCGGTATGTTGGGGATACAGAGAGAGAGAGGGAGCGGTATGTTGGGGATACAGAGAGAGAGAGAGAGGGGTATGTTGGGGATACAGAGAGAGAGAGCGGTATGTTGGGGATACAGAGAGAGAGAGAGGGAGCGGTGTGTTGGGGATACAGAGAGAGAGAGGGAGCGGTATGTTGGGGATACAGAGAGAGAGAGAGAGCGGTATGTTGGGGATACAGAGAGAGAGAGGGAGCGGTATGTTGGGGATACAGAGAGAGAGAGCGGTATGTTGGGGATACAGAGAGAGAGAGGGAGCGGTATGTTGGGGATATAGAGAGAGAGAGGGAGCGGTATGTTGGGGATACAGAGAGAGAGGGAGCGGTATGTTGGGGATACAGAGAGAGAGAGAGAGCGGTATGTTGGGGATACAGAGAGAGAGGGAGCGGTATGTTGGGGATACAGAGAGAGAGAGCGGTATGTTGGGGATACAGAGAGAGAGAGCGGTATGTTGGGGATACAGAGAGAGAGAGAGAGCGGTATGTTGGGGATACAGAGAGAGAGAGAGCGGTATGTTGGGGATACAGAGAGAGAGAGGGAGCGGTGTGTTGGGGATACAGAGAGAGAGAGAGGGAGCGGTATGTTGGGGATACAGAGAGAGAGAGAGCGGTATGTTGGGGATACAGAGAGAGAGGGAGCGGTATGTTGGGGATACAGAGAGAGAGAGGGAGCGGTATGTTGGGGATACAGAGAGAGAGAGCGGTATGTTGGGGATACAGAGAGAGAGAGAGAGCGGTATGTTGGGGATACAGAGAGAGAGAGAGCGGTATGTTGGGGATACAGAGAGAGAGAGGGAGCGGTGTGTTGGGGATACAGAGAGAGAGAGAGGGAGCGGTATGTTGGGGATACAGAGAGAGAGAGAGAGCGGTATGTTGGGGATACAGAGAGAGAGAGGGAGCGGTATGTTGGGGATACAGAGAGAGAGAGGCAGCGGTATGTTGGGGATACAGAGAGAGAGAGAGAGCGGTATGTTGGGGATACAGAGAGAGAGAGAGCGGTATGTTGGGGATACAGAGAGAGAGAGAGCGGTATGTTGGGGATACAGAGAGAGAGAGGGAGCGGTGTGTTGGGGATACAGAGAGAGAGAGGGAGCGGTATGTTGGGGATACAGAGAGAGAGAGGGAGGGGTATGTTGGGGATACAGAGAGAGGGAGGGAGCGGTATGTTGGGGATACAGAGAGAGAGAGAGGGAGCGGTATGTTGGGGATACAGAGAGAGAGGGAGAGCGGTATGTTGGGGATACAGAGAGAGAGAGGGAGCGGTGTGTTGGGGATACAGAGAGAGAGAGCGGAATGTTGGGGATACAGAGAGAGAGAGGGAGCGGTGTGTTGGGGATACAGAGAGAGAGAGAGGGAGCGGTATGTTGGGGATACAGAGAGAGAGAGAGCGGTATGTTGGGGATACAGAGAGAGAGAGGGAGGGGTATGTTGGGGATACAGAGAGAGAGAGAGCGGTATGTTGGGGATACAGAGAGAGAGAGCGGTATGTTGGGGATACAGAGAGAGAGAGGGAGGGGTATGTTGGGGATACAGAGAGAGAGAGAGCGGTATGTTGGGGATACAGAGAGAGAGAGGGAGGGGTATGTTGGGGATACAGAGAGAGAGCGGTATGTTGGGGATACAGAGAGAGAGAGCGGTATGTTGGGGATACAGAGAGAGAGAGGGAGCGGTATGTTGGGGATACAGAGAGAGAGAGCGGTATGTTGGGGATACAGAGAGAGAGAGGGAGCGGTATGTTGGGGATACAGAGAGAGAGAGGGAGCGGTATGTTGGGGATACAGAGAGAGAGGGAGCGGTATGTTGGGGATACAGAGAGAGAGAGAGAGCGGTATGTTGGGGATACAGAGAGAGAGGGAGCGGTATGTTGGGGATACAGAGAGAGAGAGCGGTATGTTGGGGATACAGAGAGAGAGAGGGAGCGGTATGTTGGGGATACAGAGAGAGAGAGAGAGCGGTATGTTGGGGATACAGAGAGAGAGAGGGAGCGGTATGTTGGGGATACAGAGAGAGAGAGCGGTATGTTGGGGATACAGAGAGAGAGAGGGAGCGGTATGTTGGGGATACAGAGAGAGAGAGAGAGCGGTATGTTGGGGATACAGAGAGAGAGCGGTATGTTGGGGATACAGAGAGAGAGGGAGAGCGGTATGTTGGGGATACAGAGAGAGAGAGAGGGAGCGGTATGTTGGGGATACAGAGAGAGAGGGAGCGGTATGTTGGGGATACAGAGAGAGAGAGAGAGCGGTATGTTGGGGATACAGAGAGAGAGCGGTATGTTGGGGATACAGAGAGAGAGAGAGGGAGCGGTATGTTGGGGATACAGAGAGAGAGAGAGGGTGCGGTGTGTTGGGGATACAGAGAGAGAGAGAGAGCGGTGTGTTGGGGATACAGAGAGAGAGAGAGCGGTATGTTGGGGATACAGAGAGAGAGAGGGAGCGGTATGTTGGGGATACAGAGAGAGAGAGGGAGCGGTATGTTGGGGATACAGAGAGAGAGAGAGGGAGGGGTATGTTGGGGATACAGAGAGAGAGAGGGAGCGGTATGTTGGGGATACAGAGAGAGAGGGAGCGGTATGTTGGGGATACAGAGAGAGGGAGGGAGCGGTATGTTGGGGATACAGAGAGAGAGAGGGAGGGGTATGTTGGGGATACAGAGAGAGAGAGAGGGAGGGGTATGTTGGGGATACAGAGAGAGAGAGGGAGCGGGATGTTGGGGATACAGAGAGAGAGAGAGAGGGGTATGTTGGGGATACAGAGAGAGAGAGAGGGAGGGGTATGTTGGGGATACAGAGAGAGAGAGGGAGCGGTATGTTGGGGATACAGAGAGAGAGAGGGAGCGGTATGTTGGGGATACAGAGAGAGGGAGGCAGCGGTATGTTGGGGATACAGAGAGAGAGAGGGAGCGGTATGTTGGGGATACAGAGAGAGAGAGAGGGAGGGGTATGTTGGGGATACAGAGAGAGAGAGGGAGCGGTATGTTGGGGATACAGAGAGAGAGAGGGAGCGGTATGTTGGGGATACAGAGAGAGAGAGGGAGGGGTATGTTGGGGATACAGAGAGAGAGATAGAGCGGTATGTTGGGGATACAGAGAGAGAGAGGGAGGGGTATGTTGGGGATACAGAGAGAGAGAGGGAGCGGTGTGTTGGGGATACAGAGAGAGAGAGGGAGGGGTATGTTGGGGATACAGAGAGAGAGAGGGAGGGGTATGTTGGGGATACAGAGAGAGAGAGAGAGCGGTATGTTGGGGATACAGAGAGAGAGAGCGGTATGTTGGGGATACAGAGAGAGAGAGAGGGAGCGGTATGTTGGGGATACAGAGAGAGAGAGGGAGCGGTGTGTTGGGGACACAGAGAGAGAGAGGGAGCGGTATGTTGGGGATACAGAGAGAGAGAGCGGTATGTTGGGGATACAGAGAGAGGGAGAGGGAGGGGTATGTTGGGGATACAGAGAGAGAGAGAGAGAGCGGTGTGTTGGGGATACAGAGAGAGAGAGGGAGGGGTTTGTTGGGGATACAGAGAGAGAGAGAGAGCGGTATGTTGGGGATACAGAGAGAGAGAGGGAGGGGTATGTTGGGGATACAGAGAGAGAGAGAGCGGTATGTTGGGGATACAGAGAGAGAGAGAGAGAGCGGTATGTTGGGGATACAGAGAGAGAGAGAGGGAGCGGTATGTTGGGGATACAGAGAGAGAGGGAGGGGTATGTTGGGGATACAGAGAGAGAGAGAGCGGTATGTTGGGGAATCAGAGAGAGAGAGCGGTATGTTGGGGATACAGAGAGAGAGAGAGGGAGCGGTATGTTGGGGATACAGAGAGAGAGAGGGAGCGGTATGTTGGGGATACAGAGAGAGAGAGAGAGCGGTATGTTGGGGATACAGAGAGAGAGAGGGAGCGGTATGTTGGGGATACAGAGAGAGAGAGCGGTATGTTGGGGATACAGAGAGAGGGAGCGGTATGTTGGGGATACAGAGAGAGAGAGGGAGCGGTATGTTGGGGATACAGAGAGAGAGAGAGAGCGGTATGTTGGGGATACAGAGAGAGAGAGGGAGCGGTATGTTGGGGATACAGAGAGAGAGAGCGGTATGTTGGGGATACAGAGAGAGGGAGCGGTATGTTGGGGATACAGAGAGAGAGGGAGCGGTATGTTGGGGATACAGAGAGAGAGAGAGAGCGGTATGTTGGGGATACAGAGAGAGAGGGAGCGGTATGTTGGGGATACAGAGAGAGAGAGGGAGGGGTATGTTGGGGATACAGAGAGAGAGAGCGGTATGTTGGGGATACAGAGAGAGAGAGCGGTATGTTGGGGATACAGAGAGAGAGAGAGAGCGGTATGTTGGGGATACAGAGAGAGAGAGAGCGGTATGTTGGGGTTACAGAGAGAGAGAGGGAGCGGTGTGTTGGGGATACAGAGAGAGAGAGAGGGAGCGGTATGTTGGGGATACAGAGAGAGAGAGCGGTATGTTGGGGATACAGAGAGAGAGGGAGCGGTATGTTGGGGATACAGAGAGAGAGGGAGCGGTATGTTGGGGATACAGAGAGAGAGAGGGAGCGGTATGTTGGGGATACAGAGAGAGAGAGGGAGCGGTATGTTGGGGATACAGAGAGAGAGAGGCAGCGGTATGTTGGGGATACAGAGAGAGAGAGAGAGCGGTATGTTGGGGATACAGAGAGAGAGAGGGAGCGGTATGTTGGGGATACAGAGAGAGAGAGAGAGCGGTATGTTGGGGATACAGAGAGAGAGAGGGAGGGGTATGTTGGGGATACAGAGAGAGAGAGAGAGCGGTATGTTGGGGATACAGAGAGAGAGAGAGAGAGCGGTATGTTGGGGATACAGAGAGAGAGAGAGGGAGCGGTATGTTGGGGATACAGAGAGAGAGAGGGAGCGGTGTGTTGGGGATACAGAGAGAGAGAGGGAGCGGTATGTTGGGGATACAGAGAGAGAGAGGGAGCGGTATGTTGGGGATACAGAGAGAGAGAGGGAGCGGTATGTTGGGGATACAGAGAGAGAGAGCGGTATGTTGGGGATACAGAGAGAGGGAGAGGGAGGGGTATGTTGGGGATACAGAGAGAGAGAGGGAGCGGTATGTTGGGGATACAGAGAGAGAGAGGGAGGGGTATGTTGGGGATACAGAGAGAGAGAGAGAGCGGTATGTTGGGGATACAGAGAGAGAGAGAGAGAGCGGTATGTTGGGGATACAGAGAGAGAGAGAGGGAGCGGTATGTTGGGGATACAGAGAGAGAGGGAGGGGTATGTTGGGGATACAGAGAGAGAGGGAGGGGTATGTTGGGGATACAGAGAGAGAGAGAGCGGTATGTTGGGGATACAGAGAGAGAGAGCGGTATGTTGGGGATACAGAGAGAGAGAGGGAGCGGTATGTTGGGGATACAGAGAGAGAGAGGGAGCGGTATGTTGGGGATACAGAGAGAGAGAGCGGTATGTTGGGGATACAGAGAGAGAGAGGGAGCGGTATGTTGGGGATACAGAGAGAGAGAGAGAGGGGTATGTTGGGGATACAGAGAGAGATGGAGAGCGGTATGTTGGGGATACAGAGAGAGAGAGAGGGAGCGGTGTGTTGGGGATACAGAGAGAGAGAGGGAGCGGTATGTTGGGGATACAGAGAGAGAGAGAGAGCGGTATGTTGGGGATACAGAGAGAGAGAGGGAGCGGTATGTTGGGGATACAGAGAGAGAGAGCGGTATGTTGGGGATACAGAGAGAGAGAGGGAGCGGTATGTTGGGGATACAGAGAGAGAGAGGGAGCGGTATGTTGGGGATACAGAGAGAGAGGGAGCGGTATGTTGGGGATACAGAGAGAGAGAGAGAGCGGTATGTTGGGGATACAGAGAGAGAGGGAGCGGTATGTTGGGGATACAGAGAGAGAGAGCGGTATGTTGGGGATACAGAGAGAGAGAGCGGTATGTTGGGGATACAGAGAGAGAGAGAGAGCGGTATGTTGGGGATACAGAGAGAGAGAGAGCGGTATGTTGGGGATACAGAGAGAGAGAGGGAGCGGTGTGTTGGGGATACAGAGAGAGAGAGAGGGAGCGGTATGTTGGGGATACAGAGAGAGAGAGAGCGGTATGTTGGGGATACAGAGAGAGAGGGAGCGGTATGTTGGGGATACAGAGAGAGAGAGGGAGCGGTATGTTGGGGATACAGAGAGAGAGAGCGGTATGTTGGGGATACAGAGAGAGAGAGAGAGCGGTATGTTGGGGATACAGAGAGAGAGAGAGCGGTATGTTGGGGATACAGAGAGAGAGAGGGAGCGGTGTGTTGGGGATACAGAGAGAGAGAGAGGGAGCGGTATGTTGGGGATACAGAGAGAGAGAGAGCGGTATGTTGGGGATACAGAGAGAGAGAGGGAGCGGTATGTTGGGGATACAGAGAGAGAGAGGCAGCGGTATGTTGGGGATACAGAGAGAGAGAGAGAGCGGTATGTTGGGGATACAGAGAGAGAGAGAGAGCGGTATGTTGGGGATACAGAGAGAGAGAGAGCGGTATGTTGGGGATACAGAGAGAGAGAGGGAGCGGTGTGTTGGGGATACAGAGAGAGAGAGGGAGCGGTATGTTGGGGATACAGAGAGAGAGAGGGAGGGGTATGTTGGGGATACAGAGAGAGGGAGGGAGCGGTATGTTGGGGATACAGAGAGAGAGAGAGGGAGCGGTATGTTGGGGATACAGAGAGAGAGGGAGAGCGGTATGTTGGGGATACAGAGAGAGAGAGGGAGCGGTGTGTTGGGGATACAGAGAGAGAGAGCGGAATGTTGGGGATACAGAGAGAGAGAGGGAGCGGTGTGTTGGGGATACAGAGAGAGAGAGAGGGAGCGGTATGTTGGGGATACAGAGAGAGAGAGAGCGGTATGTTGGGGATACAGAGAGAGGGAGGGAGGGGTATGTTGGGGATACAGAGAGAGAGAGGGAGCGGTATGTTGGGGATACAGAGAGAGAGAGAGCGGTATGTTGGGGATACAGAGAGAGAGAGGGAGGGGTATGTTGGGGATACAGAGAGAGAGAGAGCGGTATGTTGGGGATACAGAGAGAGAGAGCGGTATGTTGGGGATACAGAGAGAGAGAGGGAGGGGTATGTTGGGGATACAGAGAGAGAGAGAGCGGTATGTTGGGGATACAGAGAGAGAGAGGGAGGGGTATGTTGGGGATACAGAGAGAGAGCGGTATGTTGGGGATACAGAGAGAGAGAGCGGTATGTTGGGGATACAGAGAGAGAGAGGGAGCGGTATGTTGGGGATACAGAGAGAGAGAGCGGTATGTTGGGGATACAGAGAGAGAGAGGGAGCGGTATGTTGGGGATACAGAGAGAGAGAGGGAGCGGTATGTTGGGGATACAGAGAGAGAGGGAGCGGTATGTTGGGGATACAGAGAGAGAGAGAGAGCGGTATGTTGGGGATACAGAGAGAGAGGGAGCGGTATGTTGGGGATACAGAGAGAGAGAGCGGTATGTTGGGGATACAGAGAGAGAGAGGGAGCGGTATGTTGGGGATACAGAGAGAGAGAGAGAGCGGTATGTTGGGGATACAGAGAGAGAGAGGGAGCGGTATGTTGGGGATACAGAGAGAGAGAGCGGTATGTTGGGGATACAGAGAGAGAGAGGGAGCGGTATGTTGGGGATACAGAGAGAGAGAGAGAGCGGTATGTTGGGGATACAGAGAGAGAGCGGTATGTTGGGGATACAGAGAGAGAGGGAGAGCGGTATGTTGGGGATACAGAGAGAGAGAGAGGGAGCGGTATGTTGGGGATACAGAGAGAGAGGGAGCGGTATGTTGGGGATACAGAGAGAGAGAGAGAGCGGTATGTTGGGGATACAGAGAGAGAGCGGTATGTTGGGGATACAGAGAGAGAGCGGTATGTTGGGGATACAGAGAGAGAGAGAGGGAGCGGTATGTTGGGGATACAGAGAGAGAGAGAGGGTGCGGTGTGTTGGGGATACAGAGAGAGAGAGAGAGCGGTATGTTGGGGATACAGAGAGAGAGAGAGGGAGCGGTGTGTTGGGGATACAGAGAGAGAGAGAGCGGTATGTTGGGGATACAGAGAGAGAGAGGGAGCGGTATGTTGGGGATACAGAGAGAGAGAGGGAGCGGTATGTTGGGGATACAGAGAGAGAGAGAGGGAGGGGTATGTTGGGGATACAGAGAGAGAGAGGGAGCGGTATGTTGGGGATACAGAGAGAGAGGGAGCGGTATGTTGGGGATACAGAGAGAGGGAGGGAGCGGTATGTTGGGGATACAGAGAGAGAGAGGGAGGGGTATGTTGGGGATACAGAGAGAGAGAGAGGGAGGGGTATGTTGGGGATACAGAGAGAGAGAGGGAGCGGGATGTTGGGGATACAGAGAGAGAGAGGGAGCGGTATGTTGGGGATACAGAGAGAGAGAGGGAGCGGTATGTTGGGGATACAGAGAGAGAGAGGGAGCGGTATGTTGGGGATACAGAGAGAGAGAGGGAGCGGTATGTTGGGGATACAGAGAGAGGGAGGCAGCGGTATGTTGGGGATACAGAGAGAGAGAGGGAGCGGTATGTTGGGGATACAGAGAGAGAGAGAGGGAGGGGTATGTTGGGGATACAGAGAGAGAGAGGGAGCGGTATGTTGGGGATACAGAGAGAGAGAGGGAGCGGTATGTTGGGGATACAGAGAGAGGGAGGCAGCGGTATGTTGGGGATACAGAGAGAGAGAGGGAGCGGTATGTTGGGGATACAGAGAGAGAGAGAGGGAGGGGTATGTTGGGGATACAGAGAGAGAGAGGGAGCGGTGTGTTGGGGATACAGAGAGAGAGAGCGGTATGTTGGGGATACAGAGAGAGAGAGGGAGGGGTATGTTGGGGATACAGAGAGAGAGAGGGAGCGGTATGTTGGGGATACAGAGAGAGAGAGGGAGCGGTATGTTGGGGATACAGAGAGAGAGAGCGGTATGTTGGGGATACAGAGAGAGGGAGAGGGAGGGGTATGTTGGGGATACAGAGAGAGAGAGAGCGGTATGTTGGGGATACAGAGAGAGAGAGAGGGAGCGGTATGTTGGGGATACAGAGAGAGAGAGAGCGGTATGTTGGGGATACAGAGAGAGAGAGGGAGGGGTATGTTGGGGATACAGAGAGAGAGAGGGAGCGGTATGTTGGGGATACAGAGAGAGAGAGGGAGCGGTATGTTGGGGATACAGAGAGAGAGAGCGGTATGTTGGGGATACAGAGAGAGGGAGAGGGAGGGGTATGTTGGGGATACAGAGAGAGAGAGGGAGCGGTGTGTTGGGGATACAGAGAGAGAGAGGGAGGGGTATGTTGGGGATACAGAGAGAGAGATAGAGCGGTATGTTGGGGATACAGAGAGAGAGAGGGAGGGGTATGTTGGGGATACAGAGAGAGAGAGAGAGCGGTATGTTGGGGATACAGAGAGAGAGAGCGGTATGTTGGGGATACAGAGAGAGAGAGAGGGAGCGGTATGTTGGGGATACAGAGAGAGAGAGGGAGCGGTGTGTTGGGGACACAGAGAGAGAGAGGGAGCGGTATGTTGGGGATACAGAGAGAGAGAGGGAGCGGTATGTTGGGGATACAGAGAGAGAGAGCGGTATGTTGGGGATACAGAGAGAGGGAGAGGGAGGGGTATGTTGGGGATACAGAGAGAGAGAGAGAGAGCGGTGTGTTGGGGATACAGAGAGAGAGAGGGAGGGGTATGTTGGGGATACAGAGAGAGAGAGGGAGGGGTATGTTGGGGATACAGAGAGAGAGAGAGAGCGGTATGTTGGGGATACAGAGAGAGAGAGAGAGAGCGGTATGTTGGGGATACAGAGAGAGAGAGAGGGAGCGGTATGTTGGGGATACAGAGAGAGAGGGAGGGGTATGTTGGGGATACAGAGAGAGAGAGAGCGGTATGTTGGGGATACAGAGAGAGAGAGAGGGAGGGGTATGTTGGGGAATCAGAGAGAGAGAGGGAGCGGTATGTTGGGGATACAGAGAGAGAGAGAGGGAGCGGTATGTTGGGGATACAGAGAGAGAGAGCGGTATGTTGGGGATACAGAGAGAGAGAGGGAGCGGTATGTTGGGGATACAGAGAGAGAGAGAGAGCGGTATGTTGGGGATACAGAGAGAGAGAGGGAGCGGTATGTTGGGGATACAGAGAGAGAGAGCGGTATGTTGGGGATACAGAGAGAGGGAGCGGTATGTTGGGGATACAGAGAGAGAGAGGGAGCGGTATGTTGGGGATACAGAGAGAGAGAGAGAGCGGTATGTTGGGGATACAGAGAGAGAGAGGGAGCGGTATGTTGGGGATACAGAGAGAGGGAGCGGTATGTTGGGGATACAGAGAGAGAGGGAGCGGTATGTTGGGGATACAGAGAGAGAGAGAGAGCGGTATGTTGGGGATACAGAGAGAGGGAGCGGTATGTTGGGGATACAGAGAGAGAGGGAGCGGTATGTTGGGGATACAGAGAGAGAGAGAGAGCGGTATGTTGGGGATACAGAGAGAGAGGGAGCGGTATGTTGGGGATACAGAGAGAGAGAGGGAGGGGTATGTTGGGGATACAGAGAGAGAGAGCGGTATGTTGGGGATACAGAGAGAGAGAGCGGTATGTTGGGGATACAGAGAGAGAGAGAGAGCGGTATGTTGGAGATACAGAGAGAGAGAGAGCGGTATGTTGGGGTTACAGAGAGAGAGAGGGAGCGGTGTGTTGGGGATACAGAGAGAGAGAGAGGGAGCGGTATGTTGGGGATACAGAGAGAGAGAGAGCGGTATGTTGGGGATACAGAGAGAGAGGGAGCGGTGTGTTGGGGATACAGAGAGAGAGAGAGGGAGCGGTATGTTGGGGATACAGAGAGAGAGAGAGCGGTATGTTGGGGATACAGAGAGAGAGGGAGCGGTGTGTTGGGGATACAGAGAGAGAGAGCGGTATGTTGGGGATACAGAGAGAGAGGGAGCGGTATGTTGGGGATACAGAGAGAGAGAGGGAGCGGTATGTTGGGGATACAGAGAGAGAGAGGCAGCGGTATGTTGGGGATACAGAGAGAGAGAGAGAGCGGTATGTTGGGGATACAGAGAGAGAGAGAGCGGTATGTTGGGGATACAGAGAGAGAGAGAGCGGTATGTTGGGGATACAGAGAGAGAGAGGGAGCGGTGTGTTGGGGATACAGAGAGAGAGAGGGAGCGGTATGTTGGGGATACAGAGAGAGAGAGGGAGGGGTATGTTGGGGATACAGAGAGAGGGAGGGAGCGGTATGTTGGGGATACAGAGAGAGAGAGAGGGAGCGGTATGTTGGGGATACAGAGAGAGAGGGAGAGCGGTATGTTGGGGATACAGAGAGAGAGAGGGAGCGGTGTGTTGGGGATACAGAGAGAGAGAGGGAGCGGTGTGTTGGGGATACAGAGAGAGAGAGAGGGAGCTGTATGTTGGGGATACAGAGAGAGAGAGAGAGCGGTATGTTGGGGATACAGAGAGAGAGAGGGAGGGGTATGTTGGGGATACAGAGAGAGAGAGAGAGCGGTATGTTGGGGATACAGAGAGAGAGAGGGAGCGGTATGTTGGGGATACAGAGAGAGAGAGGGAGGGGTATGTTGGGGATACAGAGAGAGAGAGGGAGCGGTATGTTGGGGATACAGAGAGAGAGAGAGAGCGGTATGTTGGGGATACAGAGAGAGAGAGAGAGCGGTATGTTGGGGATACAGAGAGAGAGAGCGGTATGTTGGGGATACAGAGAGAGAGAGGGAGGGGTATGTTGGGGATACAGAGAGAGAGAGAGCGGTATGTTGGGGATACAGAGAGAGAGAGGGAGGGGTATGTTGGGGATACAGAGAGAGAGAGAGCGGTATGTTGGGGATACAGAGAGAGAGAGCGGTATGTTGGGGATACAGAGAGAGAGGGAGCTGTATGTTGGGGATACAGAGAGAGAGAGAGAGCGGTATGTTGGGGATACAGAGAGAGAGAGAGGGGTATGTTGGGGATACAGAGAGAGAGAGGGAGCGGTATGTTGGGGATACAGAGAGAGAGAGAGAGCGGTATGTTGGGGATACAGAGAGAGAGAGGGAGCGGTATGTTGGGGATACAGAGAGAGAGAGAGAGCGGTATGTTGGGGATACAGAGAGAGGGAGAGGGAGCGGTATGTTGGGGATACAGAGAGAGAGAGAGAGCGGTATGTTGGGGATACAGAGAGAGAGAGAGAGCGGTATGTTGGGGATACAGAGAGAGAGAGGGAGCGGTATGTTGGGGATACAGAGAGAGAGAGGGAGCGGTATGTTGGGGATACAGAGAGAGAGGGAGCGGTATGTTGGGGATACAGAGAGAGAGAGAGGGAGCGGTATGTTGGGGATACAGAGAGAGGGAGCGGTATGTTGGGGATACAGAGAGAGAGAGAGAGCGGTATGTTGGGGATACAGAGAGAGAGAGGGAGCGGTATGTTGGGGATACAGAGAGAGAGAGGGAGCGGTATGTTGGGGATACAGAGAGAGAGAGGGAGCGGTATGTTGGGGATACAGAGAGAGAGAGAGAGCGGTATGTTGGGGATACAGAGAGAGAGGGAGCGGTGTGTTGGGGATACAGAGAGAGAGAGAGAGCGGTATGTTGGGGATACAGAGAGAGAGAGGGAGCGGTGTGTTGGGGATACAGAGAGAGAGAGGGAGCGGTATGTTGGGGATACAGAGAGAGAGAGAGCGGTATGTTTGGGATACAGAGAGAGAGAGGGAGCGGTGTGTTGGGGATACAGAGAGAGAGAGGGAGCGGTGTGTTGGGGATACAGAGAGAGAGAGCGGTATGTTGGGGATACAGAGAGAGAGGGAGCGGTATGTTGGGGATACAGAGAGAGAGAGGGAGCGGTATGTTGGGGATACAGAGAGAGAGGGAGCGGTATGTTGGGGATACAGAGAGAGAGAGGGAGCGGTATGTTGGGGATACAGAGAGAGAGAGGGAGCGGTGTGTTGGGGATACAGAGAGAGAGAGGGAGCGGTATGTTGGGGATACAGAGAGAGAGAGCGGTATGTTGGGGATACAGAGAGAGAGGGAGCGGTATGTTGGGGATACAGAGAGAGGGAGCGGTATGTTGGGGATACAGAGAGAGAGAGAGCGGTATGTTGGGGATACAGAGAGAGAGGGAGCGGTATGTTGGGGATACAGAGAGAGAGGGAGCGGTATGTTGGGGATACAGAGAGAGAGAGGGAGCGGTATGTTGGGGATACAGAGAGAGAGGGAGCGGTATGTTGGGGATACAGAGAGAGAGAGAGAGCGGTATGTTGGGGATACAGAGAGAGAGGGAGGGGTATGTTGGGGATACAGAGAGAGGGAGGGAGCGGTATGTTGGGGATACAGAGAGAGAGAGAGGGAGCGGTGTGTTGGGGATACAGAGAGAGAGAGAGCGGTATGTTGGGGATACAGAGAGAGAGGGAGCGGTGTGTTGGGGATACAGAGAGAGAGAGCGGTATATTGGGGATAAAGAGAGAGAGGGAGCGGTATGTTGGGGATACAGAGAGAGAGAGGGAGCGGTATGTTGGGGATACAGAGAGAGAGAGGGAGCGGTATGTTGGGGATACAGAGAGAGAGAGAGAGAGCGGTATGTTGGGGATACAGAGAGAGAGAGAGCGGTATGTTGGGGATACAGAGAGAGAGAGGGAGCGGTATGTTGGGGATACAGAGAGAGAGAGAGCGGTATGTTGGGGATACAGAGAGAGAGAGGGAGCGGTGTGTTGGGGATACAGAGAGAGAGAGGGAGCGGTATGTTGGGGATACAGAGAGAGAGAGGGAGGGGTATGTTGGGGATACAGAGAGAGGGAGGGAGCGGTATGTTGGGGATACAGAGAGAGAGAGAGGGAGCGGTGTGTTGGGGATACAGAGAGAGAGAGAGCGGTATGTTGGGGATACAGAGAGAGAGAGGGAGCGGTGTGTTGGGGATACAGAGAGAGAGAGGGAGCGGTATGTTGGGGATACAGAGAGAGAGAGGGAGGGGTATGTTGGGGATACAGAGAGAGGGAGGGAGCGGTATGTTGGGGATACAGAGAGAGAGAGAGGGAGCGGTGTGTTGGGGATACAGAGAGAGAGAGAGAGCGGTATGTTGGGGATACAGAGAGAGAGAGGGAGCGGTGTGTTGGGGATACAGAGAGAGAGAGGGAGCGGTATGTTGGGGATACAGAGAGAGAGAGGGAGCGGTGTGTTGGGGATACAGAGAGAGAGAGGGAGCGGTGTGTTGGGGATACAGAGAGAGAGAGCGGTATGTTGGGGATACAGAGAGAGAGGGAGCGGTATGTTGGGGATACAGAGAGAGAGAGGGAGCGGTGTGTTGGGGATACAGAGAGAGAGCGGTATGTTGGGGATACAGAGAGAGAGAGCGGTATGTTGGGGATACAGAGAGAGAGAGGGAGCGGTGTGTTGGGGATACAGAGAGAGAGAGGGAGCGGTGTGTTGGGGATACAGAGAGAGAGCGGTATGTTGGGGATACAGAGAGAGAGCGGTATGTTGGGGATACAGAGAGAGAGAGGGAGCGGTGTGTTGGGGATACAGAGAGAGAGAGGGAGCGGTATGTTGGGGATACAGAGAGAGAGAGAGGGAGCGGTATGTTGGGGATACAGAGAGAGAGAGCGGTATGTTGGGGATACAGAGAGAGAGAGGGAGCGGTATGTTGGGGATACAGAGAGAGAGAGCGGTATGTTGGGGATACAGAGAGAGAGAGGGAGCGGTATGTTGGGGATACAGAGAGAGAGAGGGAGCGGTATGTTGGGGATACAGAGAGAGAGAGAGGGAGCGGTATGTTGGGGATACAGAGAGAGAGAGAGAGCGGTATGTTGGGGATACAGAGAGAGAGAGGGAGCGGTATGTTGGGGATACAGAGAGAGAGAGAGAGCGGTATGTTGGGGATACAGAGAGAGAGAGAGAGCGGTATGTTGGGGATACAGAGAGAGAGAGAGAGCGGTGTGTTGGGGATACAGAGAGAGAGAGGGAGCGGTATGTTGGGGATACAGAGAGAGAGAGGGAGCGGTATGTTGGGGATACAGAGAGAGAGAGGGAGGGGTATGTTGGGGATACAGAGAGAGGGAGGGAGTGGTATGTTGGGGATACAGAGAGAGAGAGAGGGAGCGGTGTGTTGGGGATACAGAGAGAGAGAGAGCGGTATGTTGGGGATACAGAGAGAGAGAGGGAGCGGTGTGTTCGGGATACAGAGAGAGAGAGGGAGCGGTATGTTGGGGATACAGAGAGAGAGAGGGAGGGGTATGTTGGGGATACAGAGAGAGGGAGGGAGCGGTATGTTGGGGATACAGAGAGAGAGAGAGGGAGCGGTGTGTTGGGGATACAGAGAGAGAGAGAGAGCGGTATGTTGGGGATACAGAGAGAGAGAGGGAGCGGTGTGTTGGGGATACAGAGAGAGAGAGGGAGCGGTATGTTGGGGATACAGAGAGAGAGAGAGCGGTATGTTGGGGATACAGAGAGAGAGAGGGAGCGGTGTGTTGGGGATACAGAGAGAGAGAGGGAGCGGTGTGTTGGGGATACAGAGAGAGAGAGCGGTATGTTGGGGATACAGAGAGAGAGGGAGCGGTATGTTGGGGATACAGAGAGAGAGAGGGAGCGGTATGTTGGGGATACAGAGAGAGAGGGAGCGGTATGTTGGGGATACAGAGAGAGAGAGGGAGCGGTATGTTGGGGATACAGAGAGAGAGAGCGGTATGTTGGGGATACAGAGAGAGAGGGAGCGGTGTGTTGGGGATACAGAGAGAGAGAGGGAGCGGTATGTTGGGGATACAGAGAGAGAGAGCGGTATGTTGGGGATACAGAGAGAGTGAGAGCGGTATGTTGGGGATACAGAGAGAGAGGGAGCGGTATGTTGGGGATACAGAGAGAGAGAGAGAGCGGTATGTTGGGGATACAGAGAGAGAGAGGGAGCGGTATGTTGGGGATACAGAGAGAGAGGGAGCGGTATGTTGGGGATACAGAGAGAGAGCGGTATGTTGGGGATACAGAGAGAGAGAGAGCGGTATGTTGGGGATACAGAGAGAGAGAGGGAGCGGTGTGTTGGGGATACAGAGAGAGAGAGGGAGCGGTATGTTGGGGATACAGAGAGAGAGAGAGCGGTATGTTGGGGATACAGAGAGAGAGGGAGCGGTGTGTTGGGGATACAGAGAGAGAGAGCGGTATGTTGGGGATACAGAGAGAGAGGGAGCGGTATGTTCGGGATACAGAGAGAGAGAGGGAGCGGTATGTTGGGGATACAGAGAGAGAGAGGCAGCGGTATGTTGGGGATACAGAGAGAGAGAGAGAGCGGTATGTTGGGGATACAGAGAGAGAGAGCAGTATGTTGGGGATACAGAGAGAGAGAGGGAGCGGTATGTTGGGGATACAGAGAGAGAGAGTGCGGTATGTTGGGGATACAGAGAGAGAGAGGGAGCGGTGTGTTGGGGATACAGAGAGAGAGAGGGAGCGGTATGTTGGGGATACAGAGAGAGAGAGAGCGGTATGTTGGGGATACAGAGAGAGAGAGGGAGCGGTGTGTTGGGGATACAGAGAGAGAGAGGGAGCGGTGTGTTGGGGATACAGAGAGAGAGAGCGGTATGTTGGGGATACAGAGAGAGAGAGGGAGCGGTGTGTTGGGGATACAGAGAGAGAGAGAGGGAGCGGTATGTTGGGGATACAGAGAGAGAGAGCGGTATGTTGGGGATACAGAGAGAGAGAGGGAGCGGTATGTTGGGGATACAGAGAGAGAGAGGGAGCGGTATGTTGGGGATACAGAGAGAGAGGGAGGGGTATGTTGGGGATACAGAGAGAGAGGGAGCAGTATGTTGGGGATACAGAGAGAGAGAGGGAGCGGTATGTTGGGGATACAGAGAGAGAGAGAGCGGTATGTTGGGGATACAGAGAGAGAGAGGGAGCGGTGTGTTGGGGATACAGAGAGAGAGAGGGAGCGGTGTGTTGGGGATACAGAGAGAGAGAGCGGTATGTTGGGGATACAGAGAGAGAGAGGGAGCGGTGTGTTGGGGATACAGAGAGAGAGAGAGGGAGCGGTATGTTGGGGATACAGAGAGAGAGAGCGGTATGTTGGGGATACAGAGAGAGAGAGGGAGCGGTATGTTGGGGATACAGAGAGAGAGAGGGAGCGGTATGTTGGGGATACAGAGAGAGAGGGAGGGGTATGTTGGGGATACAGAGAGAGAGGGAGCAGTATGTTGGGGATACAGAGAGAGAGAGGGAGCGGTATGTTGGGGATACAGAGAGAGAGAGGGAGCGGTATGTTGGGGATACAGAGAGAGAGAGCGGTATGTTGGGGATACAGAGAGAGAGAGGGAGCGGTATGTTGGGGATACAGAGAGAGAGAGGGAGCGGTATGTTGGGGATACAGAGAGAGAGGGAGCGGTATGTTGGGGATACAGAGAGAGAGAGAGAGCGGTATGTTGGGGATACAGAGAGAGAGAGGGAGCGGTATGTTGGGGATACAGAGAGAGAGAGGGAGCGGTATGTTGGGGATACAGAGAGAGAGAGCGGTATGTTGGGGATACAGAGAGAGAGAGCGGTATGTTGGGGATACAGAGAGAGAGAGAGAGCGGTATGTTGGGGATACAGAGAGAGAGAGAGCGGTATGTTGGGGTTACAGAGAGAGAGAGGGAGCGGTGTGTTGGGGATACAGAGAGAGAGAGAGGGAGCGGTATGTTGGGGATACAGAGAGAGAGAGAGCGGTATGTTGGGGATACAGAGAGAGAGGGAGCGGTATGTTGGGGATACAGAGAGAGAGGGAGCGGTATGTTGGGGATACAGAGAGAGAGAGGGAGCGGTATGTTGGGGATACAGAGAGAGAGAGGGAGCGGTATGTTGGGGATACAGAGAGAGAGAGGCAGCGGTATGTTGGGGATACAGAGAGAGAGAGAGAGCGGTATGTTGGGGATACAGAGAGAGAGAGAGCGGTATGTTGGGGACACAGAGAGAGAGAGAGCGGTATGTTGGGGATACAGAGAGAGAGAGGGAGCGGTGTGTTGGGGATACAGAGAGAGAGAGGGAGCCGTATGTTGGGGACACAGAGAGAGAGGGAGGGGTATGTTGGGGATACAGAGAGAGAGAGAGCGGTATGTTGGGGATACAGAGAGAGAGAGGGAGCGGTGTGTTGGGGATACAGAGAGAGAGAGGGAGCGGTGTGTTGGGGATACAGAGAGAGAGAGAGGGAGCGGTATGTTGGGGATACAGAGAGAGAGAGAGCGGTATGTTGGGGATACAGAGAGAGAGAGGGAGGGGTATGTTGGGGATACAGAGAGAGAGAGAGCGGTATGTTGGGGATACAGAGAGAGAGAGGGAGGGGTATGTTGGGGATACAGAGAGAGAGAGAGAGCGGTATGTTGGGGATACAGAGAGAGAGAGAGCGGTATGTTGGGGATACAGAGAGAGAGAGAGCGGTATGTTGGGGATACAGAGAGAGAGAGAGCGGTATGTTGGGGATACAGAGAGAGAGAGAGCGGTATGTTGGGGATACAGAGAGAGAGAGAGCGGTATGTTGGGGATACAGAGAGAGAGAGCGGTATGTTGGGGATACAGAGAGAGAGAGAGAGCGGTATGTTGGGGATACAGAGAGAGAGAGAGAGCGGTATGTTGGGGATACAGAGAGAGAGAGAGAGCGGTATGTTGGGGATACAGAGAGAGAGAGGGAGGGGTATGTTGGGGATACAGAGAGAGAGCGGTATGTTGGGGATACAGAGAGAGAGAGCGGTATGTTGGGGATACAGAGAGAGAGAGGGAGCGGTATGTTGGGGATACAGAGAGAGAGAGCGGTATGTTGGGGATACAGAGAGAGAGAGGGAGCGGTATGTTGGGGATACAGAGAGAGAGAGAGAGCGGTATGTTGGGGATACAGAGAGAGGGAGCGGTCTGTTGGGGATACAGAGAGAGAGAGGGAGCGGTATGTTGGGGATACAGAGAGAGAGAGAGAGCGGTATGTTGGGGATACAGAGAGAGAGAGGGAGCGGTATGTTTGGGATACAGAGAGAGAGAGAGAGAGCGGTATGTTGGGGATACAGAGAGAGGGAGAGGGAGCGGTATGTTGGGGATACAGAGAGAGAGAGAGAGAGCGGTATGTTGGGGATACAGAGAGAGAGAGAGAGCGGTATGTTGGGGATACAGAGAGAGAGAGGGAGCGGTATGTTGGGGATACAGAGAGAGAGAGGGAGCGGTATGTTGGGGATACAGAGAGAGAGGGAGCGGTATGTTGGGGATACAGAGAGAGAGAGAGGGAGCGGTATGTTGGGGATACAGAGAGAGGGAGCGGTATGTTGGGGATACAGAGAGAGAGAGAGAGCGGTATGTTGGGGATACAGAGAGAGAGAGGGAGCGGTATGTTGTGGATACAGAGAGAGAGAGAGAGCGGTATGTTGGGGATACAGAGAGAGAGAGGGAGCGGTATGTTGGGGATACAGAGAGAGAGAGAGAGCGGTATGTTGGGGATACAGAGAGAGAGAGAGCGGTATGTTGGGGATACAGAGAGAGAGAGGGAGCGGTATGTTGGGGATACAGAGAGAGAGAGGGAGCGGTATGTTGGGGATACAGAGAGAGAGAGGGAGGGGTATGTTGGGGATACAGAGAGAGGGAGGGAGCGGTATGTTGGGGATACAGAGAGAGAGAGAGGGAGCGGTGTGTTGGGGATACAGAGAGAGAGAGAGAGCGGTATGTTGGGGATACAGAGAGAGAGAGGGAGCGGTGTGTTGGGGATACAGAGAGAGAGAGGGAGCGGTATGTTGGGGATACAGAGAGAGAGAGAGCGGTATGTTGGGGATACAGAGAGAGAGAGGGAGCGGTGTGTTGGGGATACAGAGAGAGAGAGGGAGCGGTGTGTTGGGGATACAGAGAGAGAGAGCGGTATGTTGGGGATACAGAGAGAGAGGGAGCGGTATGTTGGGGATACAGAGAGAGAGAGGGAGCGGTATGTTGGGGATACAGAGAGAGAGGGAGCGGTATGTTGGGGATACAGAGAGAGAGAGGGAGCGGTATGTTGGGGATACAGAGAGAGAGAGAGAGCGGTATGTTGGGGATACAGAGAGAGAGAGGGAGCGGTATGTTGGGGATACAGAGAGAGAGAGAGAGCGGTATGTTGGGGATACAGAGAGAGAGAGAGCGGTATGTTGGGGATACAGAGAGAGAGAGGGAGCGGTGTGTTGGGGATACAGAGAGAGAGAGAGGGAGCGGTATGTTGGGGATACAGAGAGAGAGAGAGCGGTATGTTGGGGATACAGAGAGAGAGAGCGGTATGTTGGGGATACAGAGAGAGAGGGAGCGGTGTGTTGGGGATACAGAGAGAGAGAGCGGTATGTTGGGGATACAGAGAGAGAGGGAGCGGTATGTTGGGGATACAGAGAGAGAGAGGGAGCGGTATGTTGGGGATACAGAGAGAGAGAGGGAGCGGTATGTTGGGGATACAGAGAGAGAGAGGCAGCGGTATGTTGGGGATACAGAGAGAGAGAGAGAGCGGTATGTTGGGGATACAGAGAGAGAGAGAGCGGTATGTTGGGGATACAGAGAGAGAGAGAGCGGTATGTTGGGGATACAGAGAGAGAGAGGGAGCGGTGTGTTGGGGATACAGAGAGAGAGCGGGAGCGGTATGTTGGGGATACAGAGAGAGAGAGGGAGGGGTATGTTGGGGATACAGAGAGAGGGAGGGAGCGGTATGTTGGGGATACAGAGAGAGAGAGAGGGAGCGGTATGTTGGGGATACAGAGAGAGAGGGAGAGCGGTATGTTGGGGATACAGAGAGAGGGAGGGAGCGGTATGTTGGGGATACAGAGAGAGAGAGAGGGAGCGGTATGTTGGGGATACAGAGAGAGAGAGGGAGCGGTGTGTTGGGGATACAGAGAGAGAGAGGGAGCGGTGTGTTGGGGATACAGAGAGAGAGAGAGGGAGCTGTATGTTGGGGATACAGAGAGAGAGAGAGCGGTATGTTGGGGATACAGAGAGAGAGAGAGAGCGGTATGTTGGGGATACAGAGAGAGAGAGAGCGGTATGTTGGGGATACAGAGAGAGAGAGAGGGAGGGGTATGTTGGGGATACAGAGAGAGAGAGGGAGCGGTATGTTGGGGATACAGAGAGAGAGAGAGAGCGGTATGTTGGGGATACAGAGAGAGAGAGAGAGCGGTATGTTGGGGATACAGAGAGAGAGAGCGGTATGTTGGGGATACAGAGAGAGAGAGGGAGGGGTATGTTGGGGATACAGAGAGAGAGAGAGCGGTATGTTGGGGATACAGAGAGAGAGAGGGAGGGGTATGTTGGGGATACAGAGAGAGAGAGAGCGGTATGTTGGGGATACAGAGAGAGAGAGCGGTATGTTGGTGATACAGAGAGAGAGAGGGAGCGGTATGTTGGGGATACAGAGAGAGAGAGCGGTATGTTGGGGATACAGAGAGAGAGGGAGCTGTATGTTGGGGATACAGAGAGAGAGAGAGAGCGGTATGTTGGGGATACAGAGAGAGGGAGCGGTATGTTGGGGATACAGAGAGAGAGAGGGAGCGGTATGTTGGGGATACAGAGAGAGAGAGAGAGCGGTATGTTGGGGATACAGAGAGAGAGAGGGAGCGGTATGTTGGGGATACAGAGAGAGAGAGAGAGCGGTATGTTGGGGATACAGAGAGAGGGAGAGGGAGCGGTATGTTGGGGATACAGAGAGAGAGAGAGAGCGGTATGTTGGGGATACAGAGAGAGAGAGAGAGCGGTATGTTGGGGATACAGAGAGAGAGAGGGAGCGGTATGTTGGGGATACAGAGAGAGAGAGGGAGCGGTATGTTGGGGATACAGAGAGAGAGGGAGCGGTATGCTGGGGATACAGAGAGAGAGAGAGGGAGCGGTATGTTGGGGATACAGAGAGAGGGAGCGGTATGTTGGGGATACAGAGAGAGAGAGAGAGCGGTATGTTGGGGATACAGAGAGAGAGAGGGAGCGATATGTTGGGGATACAGAGAGAGAGAGGGAGCGGTATGTTGGGGATACAGAGAGAGAGAGGGAGCGGTATGTTGGGGATACAGAGAGAGAGAGAGAGCGGTATGTTGGGGATACAGAGAGAGAGGGAGCGGTGTGTTGGGGATACAGAGAGAGAGAGAGAGCGGTATGTTGGGGATACAGAGAGAGAGAGGGAGCGCTGTGTTGGGGATACAGAGAGAGAGAGGGAGCGGTATGTTGGGGATACAGAGAGAGAGAGAGCGGTATGTTTGGGATACAGAGAGAGAGAGGGAGCGGTGTGTTGGGGATACAGAGAGAGAGAGGGAGCGGTGTGTTGGGGATACAGAGAGAGAGAGCGGTATGTTGGGGATACAGAGAGAGAGGGAGCGGTATGTTGGGGATACAGAGAGAGAGAGGGATCGGTATGTTGGGGATACAGAGAGAGAGGGAGCGGTATGTTGGGGATACAGAGAGAGAGAGGGAGCGCTATGTTGGGGATACAGAGAGAGAGAGCGGTATGTTGGGGATACAGAGAGAGAGAGGGAGCGGTGTGTTGGGGATACAGAGAGAGAGAGGGAGCGGTATGTTGGGGATACAGAGAGAGAGAGCGGTATGTTGGGGATACAGAGAGAGAGAGAGCGGTATGTTGGGGATACAGAGAGAGAGGGAGCGGTATGTTGGGGATACAGAGAGAGAGAGGGAGCGGTATGTTGGGGATACAGAGAGAGAGGGAGCGGTATGTTGGGGATACAGAGAGAGAGAGAGAGCGGTATGTTGGGGATACAGAGAGAGAGAGGGAGGGGTATGTTGGGGATACAGAGAGAGGGAGGGAGCGGTATGTTGGGGATACAGAGAGAGAGAGAGGGAGCGGTGTGTTGGGGATACAGAGAGAGAGAGAGCGGTATGTTGGGGATACAGAGAGAGAGGGAGCGGTGTGTTGGGGATACAGAGAGAGAGAGCGGTATGTTGGGGATACAGAGAGAGAGGGAGCGGTATGTTGGGGATACAGAGAGAGAGAGGGAGCGGTATGTTGGGGATACAGAGAGAGAGAGGGAGCGGTATGTTGGGGATACAGAGAGAGAGAGAGCGGTATGTTGGGGATACAGAGAGAGAGAGGGAGCGGTATGTTGGGGATACAGAGAGAGAGAGGGCGGTATGTTGGGGATACAGAGAGAGAGAGGGAGCGGTGTGTTGGGGATACAGAGAGAGAGAGGGAGCGGTATGTTGGGGATACAGAGAGAGAGAGGGAGGGGTATGTTGGGGATACAGAGAGAGGGAGGGAGCGGTATGTTGGGGATACAGAGAGAGAGAGAGGGAGCGGTGTGTTGGGGATACAGAGAGAGAGAGAGCGGTATGTTGGGGATACAGAGAGAGAGAGGGAGCGGTGTGTTGGGGATACAGAGAGAGAGAGGGAGCGGTATGTTGGGGATACAGAGAGAGAGAGGGAGGGGTATGTTGGGGATACAGAGAGAGGGAGGGAGCGGTATGTTGGGGATACAGAGAGAGAGAGAGGGAGTGGTGTGTTGGGGATACAGAGAGAGAGAGAGAGCGGTATGTTGGGGATACAGAGAGAGAGAGGGAGCGGTGTGTTGGGGATACAGAGAGAGAGAGGGAGCGGTATGTTGGGGATACAGAGAGAGAGAGGGAGCGGTGTGTTGGGGATACAGAGAGAGAGAGGGAGCGGTATGTTGGGGATACAGAGAGAGAGAGGGAGCGGTGTGTTGGGGATACAGAGAGAGAGGGAGCGGTATGTTGGGGATACAGAGAGAGAGAGGGAGCGGTGTGTTGGGGATACAGAGAGAGAGCGGTATGTTGGGGATACAGAGAGAGAGCGGTATGTTGGGGATACAGAGAGAGAGAGGGAGCGGTGTGTTGGGGATACAGAGAGAGAGAGGGAGCGGTGTGTTGGGGATACAGAGAGAGAGAGGGAGCGGTATGTTGGGGATACAGAGAGAGAGAGAGAGGGAGCGGTATGTTGGGGATACAGAGAGAGAGAGCGGTATGTTGGGGATACAGAGAGAGAGAGGGAGCGGTGTGTTGGGGATACAGAGAGAGAGAGGGAGCGGTGTGTTGGGGATACAGAGAGAGAGCGGTATGTTGGGGATACAGAGAGAGAGCGGTATGTTGGGGATACAGAGAGAGAGAGGGAGCGGTGTGTTGGGGATACAGAGAGAGAGAGGGAGCGGTATGTTGGGGATACAGAGAGAGAGAGAGGGAGCGGTATGTTGGGGATACAGAGAGAGAGAGCGGTACGTTGGGGATACAGAGAGAGAGAGGGAGCGGTATGTTGGGGATACAGAGAGAGAGAGCGGTATGTTGGGGATACAGAGAGAGAGAGGGAGCGGTATGTTGGGGATACAGAGAGAGAGAGGGAGCGGTATGTTGGGGATACAGAGAGAGAGACAGGGAGCGGTATGTTGGGGATACAGAGAGAGAGAGAGAGCGGTATGTTGGGGATACAGAGAGAGAGAGGGAGCGGTATGTTGGGGATACAGAGAGAGAGAGAGAGCGGTATGTTGGGGATACAGAGAGAGAGAGAGAGCGGTATGTTGGGGATACAGAGAGAGAGAGAGAGCGGTGTGTTGGGGATACAGAGAGAGAGAGGGAGCGGTATGTTGGGGATACAGAGAGAGAGAGGGAGCGGTATGTTGGGGATACAGAGAGAGAGAGGGAGGGGTATGTTGGGGATACAGAGAGAGGGAGGGAGTGGTATGTTGGGGATACAGAGAGAGAGAGAGGGAGCGGTGTGTTGGGGATACAGAGAGAGAGAGAGCGGTATGTTGGGGATACAGAGAGAGAGAGGGAGCGGTGTGTTCGGGATACAGAGAGAGAGAGGGAGCGGTATGTTGGGGATACAGAGAGAGAGAGGGAGGGGTATGTTGGGGATACAGAGAGAGAGGGAGCGGTATGTTGGGGATACAGAGAGAGAGAGGGAGCGGTATGTTGGGGATACAGAGAGAGAGGGAGCGGTATGTTGGGGATACAGAGAGAGAGAGGGAGCGGTATGTTGGGGATACAGAGAGAGAGAGCGGTATGTTGGGGATACAGAGAGAGAGGGAGCGGTGTGTTGGGGATACAGAGAGAGAGAGGGAGCGGTATGTTGGGGATACAGAGAGAGAGAGGGAGCGGTATGTTGGGGATACAGAGAGAGAGGGAGCGGTATGTTGGGGATACAGAGAGAGAGCGGTATGTTGGGGATACAGAGAGAGAGAGAGCGGTATGTTGGGGATACAGAGAGAGAGAGGGAGCGGTGTGTTGGGGATACAGAGAGAGAGGGAGCGGTATGTTGGGGATACAGAGAGAGAGAGAGCGGTATGTTGGGGATACAGAGAGAGAGGGAGCGGTGTGTTGGGGATACAGAGAGAGAGAGCGGTATGTTGGGGATACAGAGAGAGAGGGAGCGGTATGTTGGGGATACAGAGAGAGAGAGGGAGCGGTATGTTGGGGATACAGAGAGAGAGAGGCAGCGGTATGTTGGGGATACAGAGAGAGAGAGAGAGCGGTATGTTGGGGATACAGAGAGAGAGAGCGGTATGTTGGGGATACAGAGAGAGAGAGGGAGCGGTATGTTGGGGATACAGAGAGAGAGAGAGCGGTATGTTGGGGATACAGAGAGAGAGAGGGAGCGGTGTGTTGGGGATACAGAGAGAGAGAGGGAGCGGTATGTTGGGGATACAGAGAGAGAGAGAGCGGTATGTTGGGGATACAGAGAGAGAGAGGGAGCGGTGTGTTGGGGATACAGAGAGAGAGAGGGAGCGGTGTGTTGGGGATACAGAGAGAGAGAGCGGTATGTTGGGGATACAGAGAGAGAGGGAGCGGTATGTTGGGGATACAGAGAGAGAGAGGGAGCGGTATGTTGGGGATACAGAGAGAGAGGGAGCGGTATGTTGGGGATACAGAGAGAGAGAGGGAGCGGTATGTTGGGGATACAGAGAGAGAGAGCGGTATGTTGGGGATACAGAGAGAGAGAGGGAGCGGTGTGTTGGGGATACAGAGAGAGAGAGGGAGCGGTTTGTTGGGGATACAGAGAGAGAGAGAGAGGGAGCGGTATGTTGGGGATACAGAGAGAGAGAGCGGTATGTTGGGGATACAGAGAGTGAGAGGGAGCGGTGTGTTGGGGATACAGAGAGAGAGAGGGAGCGGTATGTTGGGGATACAGAGAGAGAGAGGGAGCCTTGTGTTGGGGATACAGAGAGAGAGAGGGAGCGGTATGTTGGGGATACAGAGAGAGAGAGAGGGAGCGGTATGTTGGGGATACAGAGAGAGAGAGCGGTATGTTGGGGATACAGAGAGAGAGAGGGAGCGGTATGTTGGGGATACAGAGAGAGAGAGCGGTATGTTGGGGATACAGAGAGAGAGAGAGCGGTATGTTGGGGATACAGAGAGAGAGAGGGAGCGGTATGTTGGGGATACAGAGAGAGAGAGAGAGCGGTATGTTGGGGATACAGAGAGAGAGAGAGGGAGCGGTATGTTGGGGATACAGAGAGAGAGAGAGAGCGGTATGTTGGGGATACAGAGAGAGAGAGGGAGCGGTATGTTGGGGATACAGAGAGAGAGAGAGAGCGGTATGTTGGGGATACAGAGAGAGAGAGAGAGCGGTATGTTGGGGATACAGAGAGAGAGAGAGGGAGCGGTGTGTTGGGGATACAGAGAGAGCGAGAGAGCGGTATGTTGGGGATACAGAGAGAGAGAGAGGGAGCGGTATGTTGGGGATACAGAGAGAGAGAGAGAGCGGTATGTTGGGGATACAGAGAGAGAGAGGGAGCGGTATGTTGGGGATGCAGAGAGAGAGAGAGGGAGCGGTATATTGGGGATACAGAGAGAGAGACGGAGCGGTATGTTGGGGATACAGAGAGAGAGAGGGAGCGGTATGTTGGGGATACAGAGAGAGAGAGGGAGCGGTATGTTGGGGATACAGAGAGAGAGAGAGGGAGCGGTATGTTGGGGATACAGAGAGAGGGAGCGGTATGTTGGGGATACAGAGAGAGAGAGAGAGCGGTATGTTGGGGATACAGAGAGAGAGAGGGAGCGGTATGTTGGGGATACAGAGAGAGAGAGAGAGAGCGGTATGTTGGGGATACAGAGAGAGACAGGGAGCGGTATGTTGGGGATACAGAGAGAGAGAGAGAGCAGTATGTTGGGGATACAGAGAGAGAGAGAGCGGTATGTTGGGGATACAGAGAGAGAGAGGGAGCGGTATGTTGGGGATACAGAGAGAGAGAGAGCGGTATGTTGGGGATACAGAGAGAGAGAGGGAGCGGTGTGTTGGGGATACAGAGAGAGAGAGGGAGCGGTATGTTGGGGATACAGAGAGAGAGAGGGAGGGGTATGTTGGGGATACAGAGAGAGAGGGAGCGGTATGTTGGGGATACAGAGAGAGAGAGAGAGCGGTATGTTGGGGATACAGAGAGAGAGAGAGAGCGGTATGTTGGGGATACAGAGAGAGAGTGCGGTATGTTGGGGATACAGAGAGAGAGGGAGCGGTATGTTGGGGATACAGAGAGAGAGAGGGAGCGGTATGTTGGGGATACAGAGAGAGAGAGGGAGCGGTATGTTGGGGATACAGAGAGAGAGAGAGAGCGGTATGTTGGGGATACAGAGAGAGAGAGATCGGTATGTTGGGGATACAGAGAGAGAGAGGGAGCGGTATGTTGGGGATACAGAGAGAGAGGGAGCGGTATGTTGGGGATACAGAGAGAGAGAGAGCGGTATGTTGGGGATACAGAGAGAGAGAGGGAGCGGTGTGTTGGGGATACAGAGAGAGAGAGGGAGCGGTATGTTGGGGATACAGAGAGAGAGAGGGAGGGGTATGTTGGGGATACAGAGAGAGGGAGGGAGCGGTATGTTGGGGATACAGAGAGAGAGAGAGGGAGCGGTGTGTTGGGGATACAGAGAGAGAGAGAGCGGTATGTTGGGGATACAGAGAGAGAGAGGGAGCGGTGTGTTGGGGATACAGAGAGAGAGAGGGAGTGGTATGTTGGGGATACAGAGAGAGAGAGGGAGGGGTATGTTGGGGATACAGAGAGAGGGAGGGAGCGGTATGTTGGGGATACAGAGAGAGAGAGAGGGAGCGGTGTGTTGGGGATACAGAGAGAGAGAGAGCGGTATGTTGGGGATACAGAGAGAGAGAGGGAGCGGTGTGTTGGGGATACAGAGAGAGAGAGGGAGCAGTATGTTGGGGATACAGAGAGAGAGAGAGCGGTATGTTGGGGATACAGAGAGAGAGAGGGAGCGGTGTGTTGGGGATACAGAGAGAGAGAGCGAGCGGTGTGTTGGGGATACAGAGAGAGAGAGCGGTATGTTGGGGATACAGAGAGAGAGGGAGCGGTATGTTGGGGATACAGAGAGAGAGAGAGAGGGAGCGGTATGTTGGGGATACAGAGAGAGAGAGAGAGCGGTATGTTGGGGATACAGAGAGAGAGATGGAGGGGTATGTTGGGGATACAGAGAGAGAGAGAGGGAGCGGTATGTTGGGGATACAGAGAGAGAGAGAGAGCGGTATGTTGGGGATACAGAGAGAGAGAGGGAGCGGTATGTTGGGGATACAGAGAGAGAGAGGGAGCGGTATGTTGGGGATACAGAGAGAGAGAGGGAGCGGTATGTTGGGGATACAGAGAGAGAGAGCGGTATGTTGGGGATACAGAGAGAGAGAGGGAGCGGTGTGTTGGGGATACAGAGAGAGAGAGCGAGCGGTGTGTTGGGGATACAGAGAGAGAGAGCGGTATGTTGGGGATACAGAGAGAGAGGGAGCGGTATGTTGGGGATACAGAGAGAGAGAGGGAGCGGTATGTTGGGGATACAGAGAGAGAGGGAGCGGTATGTTGGGGATACAGAGAGAGAGAGGGAGCGGTATGTTGGGGATACAGAGAGAGAGAGCGGTATGTTGGGGATACAGAGAGAGAGAGAGCGGTATGTTGGGAATACAGAGAGAGAGGGTGCGGTATGTTGGGGATACAGAGAGAGAGAGGGAGCGGTATGTTGGGGATACAGAGAGAGAGGGAGCGGTATGTTGGGGATACAGAGAGAGAGAGGGAGCGGTATGTTCGGGATACAGAGAGAGAGAGAGCGGTATGTTGGGGATACAGAGAGAGAGGGAGCGGTGTGTTGGGGATACAGAGAGAGAGGGAGCGGTGTGTTGGGGATACAGAGAGAGAGAGCGGTATGTTGGGGATACAGAGAGAGAGGGAGCGGTATGTTGGGGATACAGAGAGAGAGGGAGCGGTGTGTTGGGGATACAGAGAGAGAGAGGGAGCGGTATGTTCGGGATACAGAGAGAGAGAGAGCGGTATGTTGGGGATACAGAGAGAGAGGGAGCGGTGTGTTGGGGATACAGAGAGAGAGAGCGGTATGTTGGGGATACAGAGAGAGAGGGAGCGGTATGTTGGGGATACAGAGAGAGAGGGAGCGGTATGTTGGGGATACAGAGAGAGAGAGGGAGCGGTATGTTGGGGATACAGAGAGAGAGAGAGAGCGGTATGTTGGGGATACAGAGAGAGAGAGCGGTATGTTGGGGATACAGAGAGAGAGAGGGAGCGGTATGTTGGGGATACAGAGAGAGAGAGAGCGGTATGTTGGGGATACAGAGAGAGAGAGGGAGCGGTGTGTTGGGGATACAGAGAGAGAGAGGGAGGGGTATGTTGGGGATACAGAGAGAGGGAGGGAGCGGTATGTTGGGGATACAGAGAGAGAGAGAGGGAGCGGTGTGTTGGGGATACAGAGAGAGAGAGAGAGCGGTATGTTGGGGATACAGAGAGAGAGAGGGAGCGGTGTGTTGGGGATACAGAGAGAGAGAGGGAGCGGTATGTTGGGGATACAGAGAGAGAGAGAGCGGTATGTTGGGGATACAGAGAGAGAGAGGGAGCGGTGTGTTGGGGATACAGAGAGAGAGAGTGAGCGGTGTGTTGGGGATACAGAGAGAGAGAGCGGTATGTTGGGGATACAGAGAGAGAGGGAGCGGTATGTTGGGGATACAGAGAGAGAGAGGGAGCGGTATGTTGGGGATACAGAGAGAGAGGGAGCGGTATGTTGGGGATACAGAGAGAGAGAGGGAGCGGTATGTTGGGGATACAGAGAGAGAGGGAGGGAGCGCTATGTTGGGGATACAGAGAGAGAGAGAGAGCGGTATGTTGGGGATACAGAGAGAGAGAGCGGTATGTTGGGGATACAGAGAGAGAGAGCGGTATGTTGGGGATACAGAGAGAGAGAGGGAGCGGTGTGTTGGGGATACAGAGAGAGAGAGGGAGCGGTATGTTGGGGATACAGAGAGAGAGAGCGGTATGTTGGGGATACAGAGAGTGAGAGCGGTATGTTGGGGATACAGAGAGAGAGAGCGGTATGTTGGGGATACAGAGAGAGAGAGCGGTATGTTGGGGATACAGAGAGAGAGGGAGCGGTATGTTGGGGATACAGAGAGAGAGAGGGAGCGGTATGTTGGGGATACAGAGAGAGAGGGAGCGGTATGTTGGGGATACAGAGAGAGAGAGGGAGCGGTATGTTGGGGATACAGAGAGAGAGAGAGCGGTATGTTGGGGATACAGAGAGAGAGAGGGAGCGGTGTGTTGGGGATACCGAGAGAGAGAGGGAGCGGTATGTTGGGGATACAGAGAGAGAGAGAGCGGTGTGTTGGGGATACAGAGAGAGAGAGGGAGCGGTATGTTGGGGATACAGAGAGAGAGAGGGAGGGGTATGTTGGGGATACAGAGAGAGGGAGGGAGCGGTATGTTGGGGATGCAGAGAGAGAGAGAGGGAGCGGTGTGTTGGGGATACAGAGAGAGAGAGCGGTATGTTGGGGATACAGAGAGAGAGAGGGAGCGGTGTGTTGGGGATACAGAGAGAGAGAGGGAGCGGTATGTTGGGGATACAGAGAGAGAGAGGGAGGGGTATGTTGGGGATACAGAGAGAGGGAGGGAGCGGTATGTTGGGGATACAGAGAGAGAGAGAGGGAGCGGTGTGTTGGGGATACAGAGAGAGAGAGAGAGAGCGGTATGTTGGGGATACAGAGAGAGAGAGGGAGCGGTGTGTTGGGGATACAGAGAGAGAGAGGGAGCGGTATGTTGGGGATACAGAGAGAGAGAGAGCGGTATGTTGGGGATACAGAGAGAGAGAGAGGGAGCGGTGTGTTGGGGATACAGAGAGAGAGAGCGGTATGTTGGGGATACAGAGAGAGAGGGAGCGGTATGTTGGGGATACAGAGAGAGAGAGGGAGCGGTATGTTGGGGGTACAGAGAGAGAGGGAGCGGTATGTTGGGGATACAGAGAGAGAGAGGGAGCGGTATGTTGGGGATACAGAGAGAGAGAGCGGTATGTTGGGGATACAGAGAGAGAGAGGGAGCGGTGTGTTGGGGATACAGAGAGAGAGAGGGAGCGGTATGTTGGGGATACAGAGAGAGAGAGCGGTATGTTGGGGATACAGAGAGAGAGAGGGAGCGGTATGTTGGGGATACAGAGAGAGAGAGAGGGAGCGGTATGTTGGGGATACAGAGAGAGAGAGGGAGCGGTGTGTTGGGGATACAGAGAGAGAGAGGGAGCGGTATGTTGGGGATACAGAGAGAGAGAGAGGGAGCGGTATGTTGGGGATACAGAGAGAGAGAGGGAGCGGTATGTTGGGGATACAGAGAGAGAGAGCGGTATGTTGGGGATACAGAGAGAGAGAGGGAGCGGTGTGTTGGCGATACAGAGAGAGAGAGCGAGCGGTGTGTTGGGGATACAGAGAGAGAGAGCGGTATGTTGGGGATACAGAGAGAGAGGGAGCGGTATGTTGGGGATACAGAGAGAGAGAGGGAGCGGTATGTTGGGGATACAGAGAGAGAGGGAGCGGTATGTTGGGGATACAGAGAGAGAGAGGGAGCGGTATGTTGGGGATACAGAGAGAGAGAGCGGTATGTTGGGGATACAGAGAGAGAGGGAGCGGTATGTTGGGAATACAGAGAGAGAGGGTGCGGTATGTTGGGGATACAGAGAGAGAGAGGGAGCGGTATGTTGGGGATACAGAGAGAGAGGGAGCGGTATGTTGGGGATACAGAGAGAGAGAGAGAGCGGTATGTTGGGGATACAGAGAGAGAGAGAGCGGTATGTTGGGGATACAGAGAGAGAGAGGGAGCGGTATGTTGGGGATACAGAGAGAGAGAGGGAGCGGTATGTTGGGGATACAGAGAGAGAGAGAGCGGTATGTTGGGGATACAGAGAGAGAGGGAGCGGTGTGTTGGGGATACAGAGAGAGAGAGCGGTATGTTGGGGATACAGAGAGAGAGGGAGCGGTATGTTGGGGATACAGAGAGAGAGAGGGAGCGGTATGTTGGGGATACAGAGAGAGAGAGGGAGCGGTATGTTGGGGATACAGAGAGAGAGAGAGAGCGGTATGTTGGGGATACAGAGAGAGAGAGCGGTATGTTGGGGATACAGAGAGAGAGAGGGAGCGGTATGTTGGGGATACAGAGAGAGAGAGAGCGGTATGTTGGGGATACAGAGAGAGAGAGGGAGCGGTGTGTTGGGGATACAGAGAGAGAGAGGGAGCGGTATGTTGGGGATACAGAGAGAGAGAGGGAGGGGTATGTTGGGGATACAGAGAGAGGGAGGGAGCGGTATGTTGGGGATACAGAGAGAGAGAGAGGGAGCGGTGTGTTGGGGATACAGAGAGAGAGAGAGCGGTATGTTGGGGATACAGAGAGAGAGAGGGAGCGGTGTGTTGGGGATACAGAGAGAGAGAGGGAGCGGTATGTTGGGGATACAGAGAGAGAGAGGGAGGGGTATGTTGGGGATACAGAGAGAGGGAGGGAGCGGTATGTTGGGGATACAGAGAGAGAGAGAGGGAGCGGTGTGTTGGGGATACAGAGAGAGAGAGAGAGCGGTATGTTGGGGATACAGAGAGAGAGAGGGAGCGGTGTGTTGGGGATACAGAGAGAGAGAGGGAGCGGTATGTTGGGGATACAGAGAGAGAGAGAGCGGTATGTTGGGGATACAGAGAGAGAGAGCGGTATGTTGGGGATACAGAGAGAGAGGGAGCGGTATGTTGGGGATACAGAGAGAGAGGGAGCGGTATGTTGGGGATACAGAGAGAGAGAGGGAGCGGTATGTTGGGGATACAGAGAGAGAGAGCGGTATGTTGGGGATACAGAGAGAGAGAGGGAGCGGTGTGTTGGGGATACAGAGAGAGAGAGGGAGCGGTATGTTGGGGATACAGAGAGAGAGAGCGGTATGTTGGGGATACAGAGAGTGAGAGCGGTATGTTGGGGATACAGAGAGAGAGAGCGGTATGTTGGGGATACAGAGAGAGAGAGCGGTATGTTGGGGATACAGAGAGAGAGGGAGCGGTATGTTGGGGATACAGAGAGAGAGAGGGAGCGGTATGTTGGGGATACAGAGAGAGAGGGAGCGGTATGTTGGGGATACAGAGAGAGAGAGGGAGCGGTATGTTGGGGATACAGAGAGAGAGAGAGCGGTATGTTGGGGATACAGAGAGAGAGAGGGAGCGGTGTGTTGGGGATACCGAGAGAGAGAGGGAGCGGTATGTTGGGGATACAGAGAGAGAGAGAGCGGTGTGTTGGGGATACAGAGAGAGAGAGGGAGCGGTATGTTGGGGATACAGAGAGAGAGAGGGAGGGGTATGTTGGGGATACAGAGAGAGAGAGGGAGCGGTGTGTTGGGGATACAGAGAGAGAGAGGGAGCGGTATGTTGGGGATACAGAGAGAGAGAGGGAGGGGTATGTTGGGGATACAGAGAGAGGGAGGGAGCGGTATGTTGGGGATACAGAGAGAGAGAGAGGGAGCGGTGTGTTGGGGATACAGAGAGAGAGAGAGGGAGCGGTGTGTTGGGGATACAGAGAGAGAGAGAGAGAGCGGTATGTTGGGGATACAGAGAGAGAGAGGGAGCGGTGTGTTGGGGATACAGAGAGAGAGAGGGAGCGGTACGTTGGGGATACAGAGAGAGAGAGAGCGGTATGTTGGGGATACAGAGAGAGAGAGGGAGCGGTGTGTTGGGGATACAGAGAGAGAGAGGGAGCGGTGTGTTGGGGATACAGAGAGAGAGAGGGAGCGGTATGTTGGGGGTACAGAGAGAGAGGGAGCGGTATGTTGGGGATACAGAGAGAGAGATGGAGCGGTATGTTGGGGATACAGAGAGAGAGAGCGGTATGTTGGGGATACAGAGAGAGAGAGGGAGCGGTGTGTTGGGGATACAGAGAGAGAGAGGGAGCGGTATGTTGGGGATACAGAGAGAGAGAGGGAGCGGTATGTTGGGGATACAGAGAGAGAGAGCGGTATGTTGGGGATACAGAGAGAGAGAGGGAGCGGTGTGTTGGGGATACAGAGAGAGAGAGGGAGCGGTGTGTTGGGGATACAGAGAGAGAGAGAGCGGTATGTTGGGGATACAGAGAGAGAGAGGGAGCGGTGTGTTGGGGATACAGAGAGAGAGAGGGAGCGGTATGTTGGGGATACAGAGAGAGAGAGAGGGAGCGGTATGTTGGGGATACAGAGAGAGAGAGCGGTATGTTGGGGATACAGAGAGAGAGAGGGAGCGGTATGTTGGGGATACAGAGAGAGAGAGCGGTATGTTGGGGATACAGAGAGAGAGAGGGAGCGGTATGTTGGGGATACAGAGAGAGAGAGGGAGCGGTATGTTGGGGATACAGAGAGAGAGAGAGGGAGCGGTGTGTTGGGGATACAGAGAGAGAGTGAGAGCGGTATGTTGGGGATACAGAGAGAGAGAGGGAGCGGTATGTTGGGGATACAGAGAGAGGGAGAGCGAGCGGTATGTTGGGGATACAGAGAGAGAGAGAGCGAGCGGTATGTTGGGGATACAGAGAGAGAGGGAGCGGTATGTTGGGGATACAGAGAGAGAGAGAGGGAGCGGTATGTTGGGGATACAGAGAGAGAGAGAGCGAGCGGTATGTTGGGGATACAGAGAGAGAGGGAGCGGTATGTTGGGGATACAGAGAGAGAGAGAGGGAGCGGTATGTTGGGGATACAGAGAGAGAGAGAGGGAGCGGTATGTTGGGGATACAGAGAGAGAGAGAGCGGTATGTTGGGGATACAGAGAGAGAGAGGGAGCGATATGTTGGGGATACAGAGAGAGAGAGAGCGGTATGTTGGGGATACAGAGAGAGAGAGCGGTATTTTGGGGATACAGAGAGAGAGAGCGGTATGTTGGTGATACAGAGAGAGAGAGAGGGAGCGGTATGTTGGGGATACTGAGAGAGAGAGCGGTATGTTGGGGATACAGAGAGAGAGAGGGAGCGGTGTGTTGGGGATACAGAGAGAGAGAGGGAGCGGTATGTTGGGGATACAGAGAGAGAGAGGGAGCGGTGTGTTGGGGATACAGAGAGAGAGAGGGAGCGGTATGTTGGGGATACAGAGAGAGAGAGAGGGAGCGGTATGTTGGGGATACAGAGAGAGAGAGCGGTATGTTGGGGATACAGAGAGAGAGAGGGAGCGGTATGTTGGGGATACAGAGAGAGAGAGATGGAGCGGTGTGTTGGGGATACAGAGAGAGAGAGAGAGCGGTATGTTGGGGATACAGAGAGAGAGAGGGAGCGGTATGTTGGGGATACAGAGAGAGAGAGAGGGAGCGGTATGTTGGGGATACAGAGAGAGAGGGAGCGGTATGTTGGGGATACAGAGAGAGAGAGAGGGAGCGGTATGTTGGGGATACAGAGAGAGAGAGGGAGCGGTATGTTGGGGATACAGAGAGAGAGAGGGAGGGAGCGGTATGTTGGGGATACAGAGAGAGAGAGAGAGCGGTATGTTGGGGATACAGAGAGAGAGAGGGAGCGGTATGTTGGGGATACAGAGAGAGAGAGCGGTATGTTGGGGATACCAAGAGAGAGAGAGGGAGCGGTATGTTGGGGATACAGAGAGAGAGAGGGAGCGGTGTGTTGGGGATACAGAGAGAGAGAGGGAGCGGTATGTTGGGGATACAGAGAGAGAGAGGGAGCGGTGTGTTGGGGATACAGAGAGAGAGAGCGGTATGTTGGGGATACAGAGAGAGAGAGGGAGCGGTATGTTGGGGATACAGAGAGAGAGAGAGGGAGCGGTGTGTTGGGGATACAGAGAGAGAGAGGGAGCGGTATGTTGGGGATACAGAGAGAGAGAGGGAGCGGTATGTTGGGGATACAGAGAGAGAGAGGGAGCGGTGTGTTGGGGATACAGAGAGAGAGAGCGGTATGTTGGGGATACAGAGAGAGAGAGGGAGCGGTATGTTGGGGATACAGAGAGAGAGAGGGAGCGGTGTGTTGGGGATACAGAGAAAGAGAGCGGTATGTTGGGGATACAGAGAGAGAGAGAGCGGTATGTTGGGGATACAGAGAGAGAGGGAGCGGTATGTTGGGGATACAGAGAGAGAGAGGGAGCGGTATGTTGGGGATACAGAGAGAGAGAGCGGTATGTTGGGGATACAGAGAGAGAGAGGGAGCGGTGTGTTGGGGATACAGAGAGAGAGAGGGAGCGGTATGTTGGGGATACAGAGAGAGAGAGCGGTATGTTGGGGATACAGAGAGAGAGAGAGCGGTTTGTTGGGGATACAGAGAGAGAGGGAGCGGTATGTTGGGGATACAGAGAGAGAGGGAGCGGTGTGTTGGGGATACAGAGAGAGAGAGCGGTATGTTGGGGATACAGAGAGAGAGGGAGCGGTATGTTGGGGATACAGAGAGAGAGAGGGAGCGGTATGTTGGGGATACAGAGAGAGAGAGGGAGCGGTATGTTGGGGATACAGAGAGAGAGAGAGAGCGGTATGTTGGGGATACAGAGAGAGAGAGAGCGGTATGTTGGGGATACAGAGAGAGAGAGGGAGCGGTATGTTGGGGATACAGAGAGAGAGAGAGCGGTATGTTGGGGATACAGAGAGACAGAGGGAGCGGTGTGTTGGGGATACAGGGAGAGAGAGGGAGCGGTATGTTGGGGATACAGAGAGAGAGAGGGAGGGGTATGTTGGGGATACAGAGAGAGGGAGGGAGCGGTATGTTGGGGATACAGAGAGAGAGAGAGGGAGCGGTGTGTTGGGGATACAGAGAGAGAGAGCGGTATGTTGGGGATACAGAGAGAGAGAGGGAGCGGTGTGTTGGGGATACAGAGAGAGAGAGGGAGCGGTATGTTGGGGATACAGAGAGAGAGAGGGAGGGGTATGTTGGGGATACAGAGAGAGGGAGGGAGCGGTATGTTGGGGATACAGAGAGAGAGAGAGGGAGCGGTGTGTTGGGGATACAGAGAGAGAGAGAGAGCGGTATGTTGGGGATACAGAGAGAGAGAGGGAGCGGTATGTTGTGGATACAGAGAGAGAGAGAGGGAGCGGTGTGTTGGGGATACAGAGAGAGAGTGAGAGCGGTATGTTGGGGATACAGAGAGAGAGAGGGAGCGGTATGTTGGGGATACAGAGAGAGAGAGAGCGAGCGGTATGTTGGGGATACAGAGAGAGAGGGAGCGGTATGTTGGGGATACAGAGAGAGAGAGAGGGAGCGGTATGTTGGGGATACAGAGAGAGAGAGCGGTATGTTGGGGATACAGAAATAGAGAGAGAGGGAGCGGTGTGTTGGGGATACAGAGAGAGAGAGAGAGAGCGGTATGTTGGGGATACAGAGAGAGAGAGGGAGCGGTGTGTTGGGGATACAGAGAGAGAGAGGGAGCGGTATGTTGGGGATACAGAGAGAGAGAGAGCGGTATGTTGGGGATACAGAGAGAGAGAGGGAGCGGTGTGTTGGGGATACAGAGAGAGAGAGGGAGCGGTGTGTTGGGGATACAGAGAGAGAGAGCGGTATGTTGGGGATACAGAGAGAGAGGGAGCGGTATGTTGGGGATACAGAGAGAGAGAGGGAGCGGTATGTTGGGGATACAGAGAGAGAGAGCGGTATGTTGGGGATACAGAGAGAGAGAGGGAGCGGTATGTTGGGGATACAGAGAGAGAGAGGGAGCGGTGTGTTGGGGATACAGAGAGAGAGAGGGAGCGGTATGTTGGGGATACAGAGAGAGAGAGAGAGCGGTACGTTGGGGATACAGAGAGAGAGAGAGAGCGGTATGTTGGGGATACAGAGAGAGAGAGCGGTATGTTGGGGATACAGAGAGAGAGATGGAGCGGTATGTTGGGGATACAGAGAGAGAGAGGGAGCGGTATGTTGGGGATACAGAGAGAGAGAGAGGGAGCGGTGTGTTGGGGATACAGAGAGAGAGTGAGAGCGGTATGTTGGGGATACAGAGAGAGAGAGAGCGAGCGGTATGTTGGGGATACAGAGAGAGAGGGAGCGGTATGTTGGGGATACAGAGAGAGAGAGAGGGAGCGGTATGTTGGGGATACAGAGAGAGAGAGGGAGCGGTATGTTGGGGATACAGAGAGAGAGAGGGAGCGGTATGTTGGGGATACAGAGAGAGAGAGGGAGCGATATGTTGGGGATACAGAGAGAGAGAGAGCGGTATGTTGGGGATACAGAGAGAGAGAGCGGTATTTTGGGGATACAGAGAGAGAGAGGGAGCGGTATGTTGGGGATACAGAGAGAGAGGGAGCGGTATGTTGGGGATACAGAGAGAGAGAGAGCGAGCGGTATGTTGGGGATACAGAGAGAGAGAGCGGTGTGTTGGGGATACAGAGAGAGAGAGAGCGGTATGTTGGGGATACAGAGAGAGAGAGGGAGCGGTGTGTTGGGTATACAGAGAGAGAGAGGGAGCGGTATGTTGGGGATACAGAGAGAGAGAGAGGGAGCGGTGTGTTGGGGATACAGAGAGAGAGAGGGAGCGGTGTGTTGGGGATACAGAGAGAGAGAGGGAGCGGTATGTTGGGGATACAGAGAGAGAGAGAGCGGTATGTTGGGGATACAGAGAGAGAGAGGGAGCGGTGTGTTGGGGATACAGAGAGAGAGAGGGAGCGGTGTGTTGGGGATACAGAGAGAGAGAGCGGTATGTTGGGGATACAGAGAGAGAGGGAGCGGTATGTTGGGGATACAGAGAGAGAGAGGGAGCGGTATGTTGGGGATACAGAGAGAGAGAGCGGTATGTTGGGGATACAGAGAGAGAGAGGGAGCGGTATGTTGGGGATACAGAGAGAGAGAGGGAGCGGTGTGTTGGGGATACAGAGAGAGAGAGGGAGCGGTATGTTGGGGATACAGAGAGAGAGAGAGAGCGGTACGTTGGGGATACAGAGAGAGAGAGAGAGCGGTATGTTGGGGATACAGAGAGAGAGAGCGGTATGTTGGGGATACAGAGAGAGAGATGGAGCGGTATGTTGGGGATACAGAGAGAGAGAGGGAGCGGTATGTTGGGGATACAGAGAGAGAGAGAGGGAGCGGTGTGTTGGGGATACAGAGAGAGAGTGAGAGCGGTATGTTGGGGATACAGAGAGAGAGAGAGCGAGCGGTATGTTGGGGATACAGAGAGAGAGGGAGCGGTATGTTGGGGATACAGAGAGAGAGAGAGGGAGCGGTATGTTGGGGATACAGAGAGAGAGAGGGAGCGGTATGTTGGGGATACAGAGAGAGAGAGGGAGCGGTATGTTGGGGATACAGAGAGAGAGAGGGAGCGATATGTTGGGGATACAGAGAGAGAGAGAGCGGTATGTTGGGGATACAGAGAGAGAGAGCGGTATTTTGGGGATACAGAGAGAGAGAGGGAGCGGTATGTTGGGGATACAGAGAGAGAGGGAGCGGTATGTTGGGGATACAGAGAGAGAGAGAGCGAGCGGTATGTTGGGGATACAGAGAGAGAGAGCGGTGTGTTGGGGATACAGAGAGAGAGAGAGCGGTATGTTGGGGATACAGAGAGAGAGAGGGAGCGGTGTGTTGGGTATACAGAGAGAGAGAGGGAGCGGTATGTTGGGGATACAGAGAGAGAGAGAGGGAGCGGTATGTTGGGGATACAGAGAGAGAGAGCGGTATGTTGGGGATACAGAGAGAGAGAGGGAGCGGTATGTTGGGGATACAGAGAGAGAGAGAGGGAGCGGTGTGTTGGGGATACAGAGAGAGAGAGAGAGCGGTATGTTGGGGATACAGAGAGAGAGAGGGAGCGGTATGTTGGGGATACAGAGAGAGAGAGAGGGAGCGGTATGTTGGGGATACAGAGAGAGAGGGAGCGGTATGTTGGGGATACAGAGAGAGAGAGAGGGAGCGGTATGTTGGGGATACAGAGAGCGAGAGGGAGCGGTATGTTGGGGATACAGAGAGAGAGAGGGAGCGGTATGTTGGGGATACAGAGAGAGAGAGGGAGGGAGCGGTATGTTGGGGATACAGAGAGAGAGAGAGAGGGGTATGTTGGGGATACAGAGAGAGAGAGGGAGCGGTGTGTTGGGGATACAGAGAGAGAGAGAGGGAGCGGTATGTTGGGGATACAGAGAGAGAGAGCGGTATGTTGGGGATACAGAGAGAGAGAGGGAGCGGTATGTTGGGGATACAGAGAGAGAGAGAGGGAGCGGTGTGTTGGGGATACAGAGAGAGAGAGCGGTATGTTGGGGATACAGAGAGAGAGAGGGAGCGGTATGTTGGGGATACAGAGAGAGAGAGGGAGCGGTGTGTTGGGGATACAGAGAGAGAGAGCGGTATGTTGGGGATACAGAGAGAGAGGGAGCGGTATGTTGGGGATACAGAGAGAGAGAGGGAGCGGTATGTTGGGGATACAGAGAGAGAGAGCGGTATGTTGGGGATACAGAGAGAGAGAGGGAGCGGTGTGTTGGGGATACAGAGAGAGAGAGGGAGCGGTATGTTGGGGATACAGAGAGAGAGAGCGGTATGTTGGGGATACAGAGAGAGAGGGAGCGGTATGTTGGGGATACAGAGAGAGAGAGGGAGCGGTATGTTGGGGATACAGAGAGAGAGAGGGAGCGGTATGTTGGGGATACAGAGAGAGAGAGAGCGGTATGTTGGGGATACCGAGAGAGAGAGAGCGGTATGTTGGGGATACAGAGAGAGAGAGGGAGCGGTATGTTGGGGATACAGAGAGAGAGAGAGCGGTATGTTGGGGATACAGAGAGACAGAGGGAGCGGTGTGTTGGGGATACAGAGAGAGAGAGGGAGCGGTATGTTGGGGATACAGAGAGAGAGAGGGAGGGGTATGTTGGGGATACAGAGAGAGGGAGGGAGCGGTATGTTGGGGATACAGAGAGAGAGAGAGGGAGCGGTGTGTTGGGGATACAGAGAGAGAGAGCGGTATGTTGGGGATACAGAGAGAGAGAGGGAGCGGTGTGTTGGGGATACAGAGAGAGAGAGGGAGCGGTATGTTGGGGATACAGAGAGAGAGAGGGAGCGGTATGTTGGGGATACAGAGAGAGAGAGAGGGAGCGGTATGTTGGGGATACAGAGAGAGGGAGGGAGCGGTATGTTGGGGATACAGAGAGAGAGAGAGGGAGCGGTGTGTTGGGGATACAGAGAGAGAGAGAGAGCGGTATGTTGGGGATACAGAGAGAGAGAGGGAGCGGTATGTTGGGGATACAGAGAGAGAGAGAGGGAGCGGTGTGTTGGGGATACAGAGAGAGAGTGAGAGCGGTATGTTGGGGATACAGAGAGAGAGAGGGAGCGGTATGTTGGGGATACAGAGAGAGAGAGAGCGAGCGGTATGTTGGGGATACAGAGAGAGGGGGAGCGGTATGTTGGGGATACAGAGAGAGAGAGAGGGAGCGGTATGTTGGGGATACAGAGAGAGAGAGCGGTATGTTGGGGATACAGAGAGAGAGAGCGGTGTGTTGGGGATACAGAGAGGGAGAGGGAGCGGTATGTTGGGGATACAGAGAGAGAGAGGGAGCGATATGTTGGGGATACAGAGAGAGAGAGAGCGGTATGTTGGGGATACAGAGAGAGAGAGCGGTATTTTGGGAATACAGAGAGAGAGAGAGGGAGCGGTATGTTGGGGATACAGAGAGAGAGAGCGGTATGTTGGGGATACAGAGAGAGAGAGCGGTGTGTTGGGGATACAGAGAGAGAGAGAGCGGTATGTTGGGGATACAGAGAGAGAGAGGGAGCGGTGTGTTGGGGATACAGAGAGAGAGAGGGAGCGGTATGTTGGGGATACAGAGAGAGAGAGAGGGAGCGGTATGTTGGGGATACAGAGAGAGAGAGCGGTATGTTGGGGATACAGAGAGAGAGAGGGAGCGGTATGTTGGGGATACAGAGAGAGAGAGAGGGAGCGGTGTGTTGGGGATACAGAGAGAGAGAGAGAGCGGTATGTTGGGGATACAGAGAGAGAGAGGGAGCGGTATGTTGGGGATACAGAGAGAGAGAGAGGGAGCGGTATGTTGGGGATACAGAGAGAGAGAGGGAGCGGTATGTTGGGGATACAGAGAGAGAGAGGGAGCGGTATGTTGGGGATACAGAGAGAGAGAGGGAGGGAGCGGTATGTTGGGGATACAGAGAGAGAGAGAGAGGGGTATGTTGGGGATACAGAGAGAGAGAGGGAGCGGTGTGTTGGGGATACAGAGAGAGAGAGAGGGAGCGGTATGTTGGGGATACAGAGAGAGAGAGCGGTATGTTGGGGATACAGAGAGAGAGAGGGAGCGGTATGTTGGGGATACAGAGAGAGAGAGAGGGAGCGGTGTGTTGGGGATACAGAGAGAGAGAGCGGTATGTTGGGGATACAGAGAGAGAGAGGGAGCGGTATGTTGGGGATACAGAGAGAGAGAGAGGGAGCGGTGTGTTGGGGATACAGAGAGAGAGAGAGACAGAGGGAGCGGTATGTTGGGGATACAGAGAGAGAGAGGGAGCGGTGTGTTGGGGATACAGAGAGAGGGAGCGGTATGTTGGGGATACAGAGAGAGGGAGCGGTATGTTGGGGATACAGAGAGAGAGAGGGAGCGGTACGTTGGGGATACAGAGAGAGGGAGCGGTATGTTGGGGATACAGAGAGAGAGAGGGAGCGGTATGTTGGGGATACAGAGAGAGGGAGCGGTATGTTGGGGATACAGAGAGAGAGAGGGAGCGGTACGTTGGGGATACAGAGAGAGGGAGCGGTACGTTGGGGATACAGAGAGAGAGAGGGAGGGAGCGGTATGTTGGGGATACAGAGAGAGAGAGAGGGAGCGGTATGTTGGGGATACAGAGAGAGAGAGGGAGCGGTATGTTGGGGATACAGAGAGAGAGAGCGAGGGGTATGTTGGGGATACAGAGAGAGAGAGAGCGGTATGTTGGGGATACAGAGAGAGAGAGAGGGAGCGGTACGTTGGGGATACAGAGAGAGGGAGCGGTATGTTGGGGATACAGAGAGAGAGAGGGAGCGGTGTGTTGGGGATACAGAGAGAGAGAGGGAGCGGTATGTTGGGGATACAGAGAGAGAGGGAGCGGTATGTTGGGGATACAGAGAGAGAGAGAGGGAGCGGTATGTTGGGGATACAGAGAGAGAGAGGGAGCGGTATGTTGGGGATACAGAGAGAGAGAGGGAGGGAGCGGTATGTTGGGGATACAGAGAGAGAGAGAGAGCGGTATGTTGGGGATACAGAGAGAGAGAGGGAGCGGTATGTTGGGGATACAGAGAGAGAGAGCGGTATGTTGGGGATACAGAGAGAGAGAGAGGGAGCGGTGTGTTGGGGATACAGAGAGAGAGAGGGAGCGGTATGTTGGGGATACAGAGAGAGAGAGGGAGCGGTGTGTTGGGGATACAGAGAGAGAGAGCGGTATGTTGGGGATACAGAGAGAGAGAGGGAGCGGTATGTTGGGGATACAGAGAGAGAGAGAGGGAGCGGTGTGTTGGGGATACAGAGAGAGAGAGGGAGCGGTATGTTGGGGATACAGAGAGAGAGAGGGAGCGGTATGTTGGGGATACAGAGAGAGAGAGGGAGCGGTGTGTTGGGGATACAGAGAGAGAGAGCGGTATGTTGGGGATACAGAGAGAGAGAGGGAGCGGTATGTTGGGGATACAGAGAGAGAGAGGGAGCGGTGTGTTGGGGATACAGAGAGAGAGAGCGGTATGTTGGGGATACAGAGAGAGAGAGGGAGCGGTGTGTTGGGGATACAGAGAGAGAGCGGTATGTTGGGGATACAGAGAGAGAGGGAGCGGTATGTTGGGGATACAGAGAGAGAGAGGGAGCGGTATGTTGGGGATACAGAGAGAGAGGGAGCGGTATGTTGGGGATACAGAGAGAGAGAGGGAGCGGTATGTTGGGGATACAGAGAGAGAGAGCGGTATGTTGGGGATACAGAGAGAGAGAGGGAGCGGTGTGTTGGGGATACAGAGAGAGAGAGGGAGCGGTATGTTGGGGATACAGAGAGAGAGAGCGGTATGTTGGGGATACAGAGAGAGAGAGAGCGGTTTGTTGGGGATACAGAGAGAGAGGGAGCGGTATGTTGGGGATACAGAGAGAGAGAGAGCGGTATGTTGGGGATACAGAGAGAGAGGGAGCGGTGTGTTGGGGATACAGAGAGAGAGAGCGGTATGTTGGGGATACAGAGAGAGAGGGAGCGGTATGTTGGGGATACAGAGAGAGAGAGGGAGCGGTATGTTGGGGATACAGAGAGAGAGAGGGAGCGGTATGTTGGGGATACAGAGAGAGAGAGAGAGCGGTATGTTGGGGATACAGAGAGAGAGAGAGCGGTATGTTGGGGATACAGAGAGAGAGAGGGAGCGGTATGTTGGGGATACAGAGAGAGAGAGAGCGGTATGTTGGGGATACAGAGAGACAGAGGGAGCGGTGTGTTGGGGATACAGGGAGAGAGAGGGAGCGGTATGTTGGGGATACAGAGAGAGAGAGGGAGGGGTATGTTGGGGATACAGAGAGAGGGAGGGAGCGGTATGTTGGGGATACAGAGAGAGAGAGAGGGAGCGGTGTGTTGGGGATACAGAGAGAGAGAGCGGTATGTTGGGGATACAGAGAGAGAGAGGGAGCGGTGTGTTGGGGATACAGAGAGAGAGAGGGAGCGGTATGTTGGGGATACAGAGAGAGAGAGGGAGGGGTATGTTGGGGATACAGAGAGAGGGAGGGAGCGGTATGTTGGGGATACAGAGAGAGAGAGAGAGCGGTATGTTGGGGATACAGAGAGAGAGAGGGAGCGGTATGTTGTGGATACAGAGAGAGAGAGAGGGAGCGGTGTGTTGGGGATACAGAGAGAGAGTGAGAGCGGTATGTTGGGGATACAGAGAGAGAGAGGGAGCGGTATGTTGGGGATACAGAGAGAGAGAGAGCGAGCGGTATGTTGGGGATACAGAGAGAGAGGGAGCGGTATGTTGGGGATACAGAGAGAGAGAGAGGGAGCGGTATGTTGGGGATACAGAGAGAGAGAGCGGTATGTTGGGGATACAGAAATAGAGAGAGAGGGAGCGGTGTGTTGGGGATACAGAGAGAGAGAGAGAGAGCGGTATGTTGGGGATACAGAGAGAGAGAGGGAGCGGTGTGTTGGGGATACAGAGAGAGAGAGGGAGCGGTATGTTGGGGATACAGAGAGAGAGAGAGCGGTATGTTGGGGATACAGAGAGAGAGAGGGAGCGGTGTGTTGGGGATACAGAGAGAGAGAGGGAGCGGTGTGTTGGGGATACAGAGAGAGAGAGCGGTATGTTGGGGATACAGAGAGAGAGGGAGCGGTATGTTGGGGATACAGAGAGAGAGAGGGAGCGGTATGTTGGGGATACAGAGAGAGAGAGCGGTATGTTGGGGATACAGAGAGAGAGAGGGAGCGGTGTGTTGGGGATACAGAGAGAGAGAGGGAGCGGTATGTTGGGGATACAGAGAGAGAGAGAAGGAGCGGTATGTTGGGGATACAGAGAGAGAGAGCGGTATGTTGGGGATACAGAGAGAGAGAGGGAGCGGTATGTTGGGGATACAGAGAGAGAGAGGGAGCGGTGTGTTGGGGATACAGAGAGAGAGAGGGAGCGGTATGTTGGGGATACAGAGAGAGAGAGAGAGCGGTACGTTGGGGATACAGAGAGAGAGAGAGAGCGGTATGTTGGGGATACAGAGAGAGAGAGCGGTATGTTGGGGATACAGAGAGAGAGATGGAGCGGTATGTTGGGGATACAGAGAGAGAGAGGGAGCGGTATGTTGGGGATACAGAGAGAGAGAGAGGGAGCGGTGTGTTGGGGATACAGAGAGAGAGTGAGAGCGGTATGTTGGGGATACAGAGAGAGAGGGAGCGGTATGTTGGGGATACAGAGAGAGAGAGAGCGAGCGGTATGTTGGGGATACAGAGAGAGAGGGAGCGGTATGTTGGGGATACAGAGAGAGAGAGAGGGAGCGGTATGTTGGGGATACAGAGAGAGAGAGGGAGCGGTATGTTGGGGATACAGAGAGAGAGAGGGAGCGGTATGTTGGGGATACAGAGAGAGAGAGGGAGCGATATGTTGGGGATACAGAGAGAGAGAGAGCGGTATGTTGGGGATACAGAGAGAGAGAGCGGTATTTTGGGGATACAGAGAGAGAGAGGGAGCGGTATGTTGGGGATACAGAGAGAGAGGGAGCGGTATGTTGGGGATACAGAGAGAGAGAGAGCGAGCGGTATGTTGGGGATACAGAGAGAGAGAGCGGTGTGTTGGGGATACAGAGAGAGAGAGAGCGGTATGTTGGGGATACAGAGAGAGAGAGGGAGCGGTGTGTTGGGTATACAGAGAGAGAGAGGGAGCGGTATGTTGGGGATACAGAGAGAGAGAGAGGGAGCGGTATGTTGGGGATACAGAGAGAGAGAGCGGTATGTTGGGGATACAGAGAGAGAGAGGGAGCGGTATGTTGGGGATACAGAGAGAGAGAGAGGGAGCGGTGTGTTGGGGATACAGAGAGAGAGAGAGAGCGGTATGTTGGGGATACAGAGAGAGAGAGGGAGCGGTATGTTGGGGATACAGAGAGAGAGAGAGGGAGCGGTATGTTGGGGATACAGAGAGAGAGGGAGCGGTATGTTGGGGATACAGAGAGAGAGAGAGGGAGCGGTATGTTGGGGATACAGAGAGAGAGAGGGAGCGGTATGTTGGGGATACAGAGAGAGAGAGGGAGCGGTATGTTGGGGATACAGAGAGAGAGAGGGAGGGAGCGGTATGTTGGGGATACAGAGAGAGAGAGAGAGGGGTATGTTGGGGATACAGAGAGAGAGAGGGAGCGGTGTGTTGGGGATACAGAGAGAGAGAGAGGGAGCGGTATGTTGGGGATACAGAGAGAGAGAGCGGTATGTTGGGGATACAGAGAGAGAGAGGGAGCGGTATGTTGGGGATACAGAGAGAGAGAGAGGGAGCGGTGTGTTGGGGATACAGAGAGAGAGAGCGGTATGTTGGGGATACAGAGAGAGAGAGGGAGCGGTATGTTGGGGATACAGAGAGAGAGAGGGAGCGGTGTGTTGGGGATACAGAGAGAGAGAGCGGTATGTTGGGGATACAGAGAGAGAGGGAGCGGTATGTTGGGGATACAGAGAGAGAGAGGGAGCGGTATGTTGGGGATACAGAGAGAGAGAGCGGTATGTTGGGGATACAGAGAGAGAGAGGGAGCGGTGTGTTGGGGATACAGAGAGAGAGAGGGAGCGGTATGTTGGGGATACAGAGAGAGAGAGCGGTATGTTGGGGATACAGAGAGAGAGGGAGCGGTATGTTGGGGATACAGAGAGAGAGAGGGAGCGGTATGTTGGGGATACAGAGAGAGAGAGGGAGCGGTATGTTGGGGATACAGAGAGAGAGAGAGCGGTATGTTGGGGATACCGAGAGAGAGAGAGCGGTATGTTGGGGATACAGAGAGAGAGAGGGAGCGGTATGTTGGGGATACAGAGAGAGAGAGAGCGGTATGTTGGGGATACAGAGAGACAGAGGGAGCGGTGTGTTGGGGATACAGAGAGAGAGAGGGAGCGGTATGTTGGGGATACAGAGAGAGAGAGGGAGGGGTATGTTGGGGATACAGAGAGAGGGAGGGAGCGGTATGTTGGGGATACAGAGAGAGAGAGAGGGAGCGGTGTGTTGGGGATACAGAGAGAGAGAGCGGTATGTTGGGGATACAGAGAGAGAGAGGGAGCGGTGTGTTGGGGATACAGAGAGAGAGAGGGAGCGGTATGTTGGGGATACAGAGAGAGAGAGGGAGCGGTATGTTGGGGATACAGAGAGAGAGAGAGGGAGCGGTATGTTGGGGATACAGAGAGAGGGAGGGAGCGGTATGTTGGGGATACAGAGAGAGAGAGAGGGAGCGGTGTGTTGGGGATACAGAGAGAGAGAGAGAGCGGTATGTTGGGGATACAGAGAGAGAGAGGGAGCGGTATGTTGGGGATACAGAGAGAGAGAGGGAGCGGTGTGTTGGGGATACAGAGAGAGAGTGAGAGCGGTATGTTGGGGATACAGAGAGAGAGAGGGAGCGGTATGTTGGGGATACAGAGAGAGAGAGAGCGAGCGGTATGTTGGGGATACAGAGAGAGGGGGAGCGGTATGTTGGGGATACAGAGAGAGAGGGAGCGGTATGTTGGGGATACAGAGAGAGAGAGCGGTATGTTGGGGATACAGAGAGAGAGAGCGGTGTGTTGGGGATACAGAGAGGGAGAGGGAGCGGTATGTTGGGGATACAGAGAGAGAGAGGGAGCGATATGTTGGGGATACAGAGAGAGAGAGAGCGGTATGTTGGGGATACAGAGAGAGAGAGCGGTATTTTGGGAATACAGAGAGAGAGAGAGGGAGCGGTATGTTGGGGATACAGAGAGAGAGAGCGGTATGTTGGGGATACAGAGAGAGAGAGCGGTGTGTTGGGGATACAGAGAGAGAGAGAGCGGTATGTTGGGGATACAGAGAGAGAGAGGGAGCGGTGTGTTGGGGATACAGAGAGAGAGAGGGAGCGGTATGTTGGGGATACAGAGAGAGAGAGAGGGAGCGGTATGTTGGGGATACAGAGAGAGAGAGCGGTATGTTGGGGATACAGAGAGAGAGAGGGAGCGGTATGTTGGGGATACAGAGAGAGAGAGAGGGAGCGGTGTGTTGGGGATACAGAGAGAGAGAGAGAGCGGTATGTTGGGGATACAGAGAGAGAGAGGGAGCGGTATGTTGGGGATACAGAGAGAGAGAGAGGGAGCGGTATGTTGGGGATACAGAGAGAGAGAGGGAGCGGTATGTTGGGGATACAGAGAGAGAGAGGGAGCGGTATGTTGGGGATACAGAGAGAGAGAGGGAGGGAGCGGTATGTTGGGGATACAGAGAGAGAGAGAGAGGGGTATGTTGGGGATACAGAGAGAGAGAGGGAGCGGTGTGTTGGGGATACAGAGAGAGAGAGAGGGAGCGGTATGTTGGGGATACAGAGAGAGAGAGCGGTATGTTGGGGATACAGAGAGAGAGAGGGAGCGGTATGTTGGGGATACAGAGAGAGAGAGAGGGAGCGGTGTGTTGGGGATACAGAGAGAGAGAGCGGTATGTTGGGGATACAGAGAGAGAGAGGGAGCGGTATGTTGGGGATACAGAGAGAGAGAGAGGGAGCGGTGTGTTGGGGATACAGAGAGAGAGAGAGACAGAGGGAGCGGTATGTTGGGGATACAGAGAGAGAGAGGGAGCGGTGTGTTGGGGATACAGAGAGAGGGAGCGGTATGTTGGGGATACAGAGAGAGGGAGCGGTATGTTGGGGATACAGAGAGAGAGAGGGAGCGGTACGTTGGGGATACAGAAAGAGGGAGCGGTATGTTGGGGATACAGAGAGAGAGAGGGAGCGGTATGTTGGGGATACAGAGAGAGGGAGCGGTATGTTGGGGATACAGAGAGAGAGAGGGAGCGGTACGTTGGGGATACAGAGAGAGGGAGCGGTACGTTGGGGATACAGAGAGAGAGAGGGAGGGAGCGGTATGTTGGGGATACAGAGAGAGAGAGAGGGAGCGGTATGTTGGGGATACAGAGAGAGAGAGGGAGCGGTATGTTGGGGATACAGAGAGAGAGAGGGAGGGGTATGTTGGGGATACAGAGAGAGAGAGAGCGGTATGTTGGGGATACAGAGAGAGAGAGAGGGAGCGGTACGTTGGGGATACAGAGAGAGGGAGCGGTATGTTGGGGATACAGAGAGAGAGAGAGAGAGGGAGCGGTATGTTGGGGATACAGAGAGAGAGAGAGAGAGGGAGCGGTATGTTGGGGATACAGAGAGAGAGAGGGAGCGGTATGTTGGGGATACAGAGAGAGAGAGGGCGGGGTATGTTGGGGATACAGAGTGAGAGAGAGGGAGCGGTATGTTGGGGATACAGAGAGAGAGAGAGGGAGCGGTATGTTGGGGATACAGAGAGAGAGGGAGGGGTATGTTGGGGATACAGAGAGAGAGGGAGGGCGGTATGTTGGGGATACAGAGAGAGAGGGAGCGGTATGTTGGGGATACAGAGAGAGAGAGCGGTATGTTGGGGATACAGAGAGAGAGGGAGCGGTATGTTGGGGATACAGAGAGAGAGAGGGAGCGGTATGTTGGGGATACAGAGAGAGAGAGAGCGGTATGTTGGGGATACAGAGAGAGAGAGAGGGAGCGGTATGTTGGGGATACAGAGAGAGAGAGAGCGGTATGTTGGGGATACAGAGAGAGAGGGAGCGGTATGTTGGGGATACAGAGAGAGAGAGAGCGGTATGTTGGGGATACAGAGAGAGAGAGAGGGAGCGGTATGTTGGGGATACAGAGAGAGAGGGAGGGGTATGTTGGGGATACAGAGAGAGAGGAATTGCCCAAGGCTCTTCTGCTTTTTGCCGTGTGACCAATGCCCTCACTGCCAGGTCCACTCCCACCCCCATCCCCCTCCCCCACCCCCTCCCCCCACCCTCACTCTCACAATGTCTCTCTCAATCTCCTCCTTCAGAAAAGGAAGCGGTTCTGGGATGGAGATCGAAGGACATCTTCAGATGTGGCAGCAGCCGAGATGGGAGAGAGAGACCTGGAGACGCTGACAAGAAATTCAGTGACTCTGAACCGTCAGAGAGCCGGGCTGAAGAGGAGATCATTGTCGAGGGATCAGAGGAAGAGAGTCCTTTCCGGGGTGAGTTCCAGTTGCTCACCTTTCAGTTTCCAGTCCAGAGTTTAGTACACGAACGTGCAGCCTGTCCAAATCCAGTGTGATCACTCGGGGATCGAGAGTCAGCTCAAATCCAGTGTGATCTCTCGGGGATCGAGAGTCAGTCTGAATCCAGTGTGATCACTCGGGGATTGAGAGTCAGCTCAAATCCAGTGTGATCTCTCGGGGATCGAGAGTCAGTCTGAATCCAGTGTGATCACTCGGGGATTGAGAGTCAGCTCAAATCCAGTGTGATCTCTCGGGGATCGAGAGTCAGTCTGAATCCAGTGTGATCACTCGGGATCTGGGAGTCAGTCTGAATCCGGTTTGATCGCTCCTGGATCGAGAATCAGTCTGAATCCAGTGTGATCACTCGGGATCTGGGAGTCAGTCTGAATCCGGTTTGATCACTCCTGGATCGAGAGTCAGTCTGAATCCAGTGTGATCACTCGGGATCCGGGAGTCAGTCTGAATCCGGTTTGATCACTCCTGGATCGAGAGTCAGTCTGAATCCAGTGTGATCACTCGGGATCCGGGAGTCAGTCTGAATCCGGTTTGATCACTCTTGGATCGAGAGTCAGTCTGAATCCAGTGTGATCATTCGGGGATCAAGAGTCAGATCAAATCCAGTGTGATCTCTCGGGGATCAAGAGTCAGTCTGAATCCAGTTTGATCACTCGGGATCCGGGAGTCAGTCTGAATCCGGTTTGATCACTCCTGGATCGAGAGTCAGTCTGAATCCAGTGTGATCACTCTGGAATCGAGGGTCATTCTGAATCCAGTGTGATCACACGGGGATCGAGAGTCAGTTTAAATCCAGTGTGATCACGTGAGGATTGAGAGTCAGTCTGAATCCAGTATGATCACTCAGAGATTGGGGATCAGTCTGAATCCAGTGTCATCACTCAGGGATTGGGAATCACTCCAAATCCACTGTGATCACTTGGGGATTGGGAATCAGTTTGAATCCAGTGTGATCACTCAGGGATTGGAAATCAGTCCAAACCCAGTGTGATCATGAAGGATTGGGAACCAGTCTGAACCCAGTGTGATCACTCAGGGATTAGGCATCAGTCTGAATCCAGTGTGATCACTCAGGGATTGGGAATCAGTCTGAATCCAGTGTGATCACTCAGGGATTGGGAATCAGTCTGAATCCAGTGTGATCACTCAGGGATTGGGAATCAGTCTGAATCCAGTGTGATCACTCAGGGATTGGAATCACTCCAAATCCACTGTGATCACTTGGGGATTGGGAATCAGTCTGAATCCAGTGTGATCACTCAGGGATTGGAAATTAGTCCAAATCCAGTGTGATCACTCGGGGATTGGGAATCAGTCCGAATCCAGCGTGATTACTCAGGGATTTGGAATCAATCTGAATCCAGTGTGATCCCTTGGGGATTGGGAACCAGTCTGAATCCAGTGTGATTGATCAGGGATTGGGAATCAATCTGAATCCAGCGTGATTAATCAGGGATTGGGAATCAGTCTGGATCCAGTGTGATCACTTGGGAATTGGGAGTCAATCCAGATCCAGTGTGATCGCTCGGGGATCGGGAGTCAGTCTGGATCTGGTGTGATCCCTCGGTAATCAGGAATCAGTGTGGATCCAGTGTGATCTCTCAGCAATCGGGAGTCAGTCCGGATCCATTGTGAACACTCGGGAATCACTCCTGAAAGTTCTCGCTCTAACTTATGGTCCCTGCCCCTTGGTTAAGACACTCCAACCAGCAGGAATAGTTTCCCTCTCTCTTTCCCTTCATGTCTTGAAAGCGTTGATCATATTATCCCCTATTGCAGAGAACATCACCCTAGTTTTTGTAATGTTTGGAGTTAAGATCGTCCTGGTAAATCTACTCCCTCCAAGGCCATTATACCTCCCTTTACTCATTCGTTCATGGGATAGGAGCATTGCTGGCTGGACCAGCGTTTATTGCCCGTCCCTAATTGCCCTAGAGAACTGAGTGGCTTCAGAGGGCACTTAAGAGTCAACCACATTGCAGTGGGTCTGGAGTCACATGTAGGCCAGACCGGGTAAGGAGGGCAGATTCCCTTCCCTAAAGGGCATGAGTTGGGTTTTTACGAATAGTGACAATAATTTCATCATCATCAGACTTTTCAGTCCAGGTATTTTTTATTCAATTCTAATTTCATCGTCTGAAATTCGAACCCAGTTTCCAGAACATTACCCTGGGTATCTGGAGCACTCGTCCAGCCACAATACCGCTACGCCACCACCTCCCCTAAGGTATGCTGAACTGCTGACAGTAACTCAAGGTGTGGTCTAACCAGGGCTTCGTCCATCCGAAGCATGTATTCTCGCCCTCTGAACGCAAAGGGCAGAACATAAGAAACTAGGAGCAGGAGTAGGCCATTCGGCCCTTTGAGCCTGCTCCACCATTCTATATGATTATGACTGATCCTCTATCTCAACGCCATATTCCCGCTTTCTCTCCACACCCCTTGATGCCCCTAGTATCCAAAAAATTATCAATTTCTATCTTGAATATACTCAGTGACCCGGCCTCCACAGCCTCTGTGCTAGAGAATTCCACAGGTCGACCATCCTCCGAGTGAAGAAATCTTTCCTCATCTCAGTCCTAAATGGCCTGCTCTGTACCCTGAGACTGTAGCCCCTGGTTCTAGACCCCCTAACCCGGGGAATCATCCTCCCTTCGCCAGTCTCTCTAGACCTGTTAGAATTTTATACATTTCAATCAAACCCCCTCTCATTCTTCTAAACTCCAGTGAATACAGGTCTAGTCAAACCGATCTCTACTCATACAACAGTCCTGCCATCCCCGGTATCAGCCTAGTGAACCTTCGCTACACTCCCTCTATGACAAATATGTCCTTTCTTAGGTAGGGAGACCAAAACTGCGCACAATACTCCAGGTGTGGTCTCACCATGGCTCTGTATAACTGCAGTAAGACACCCCTACTTCTGAACTCAATTCCTCTTGTAATGAAGGCTAACATCCCATTTGCCTTCCTAACTGCTGGCTGCACCTGCCTGTTTGCTTTCAGTGATTGATGTACAAGGACACCCAGATCCCTCTGTCCATCCACATTTCCCAATTTATCACCATTTAAATAATACTCTGCCAATCTGTTTTTCAGACTGAAGAGTATAACTTCACATTTATCCACATTATACTGCATCTGCCATGTGTTTGTCCACACATGCAACTTGTCCAAATCAAAACATGGTGCAGTTTAAGTTTGTTATGGACAAAGACATCAACAAGTTGCATAAAAATGTTTTGGATTGGGGGAGAGTGGGTTTTAGTATAATAAGGCAGGATCTGGCCAAGGTAGACTGGGAACAGCTACTTGTGGGGAATTCTACAGAGGAGCAGTGGGGGGTGTTCAAAAAAGGAAATGGGGAGGGTACAGGCTCAACATGTTCCCTCTAGGGTGATAGGAAGGAGTAACAAGCCCAGAGAACCATGGATGACCAGAGATATTCAGGTTATGATGAGAAGGAAAAGAGCGGCTTTTAGCAGGTACAAGGGAAGCAAATCAGCAGAGGCATTAGTGGAGTACAGACAGTGCAGGGTGGAGCTTAAGCAATTAGGAGGGCAAAGAGGGGATATGAGAAAGCTCTGGCTGGTACAAGTAGGGAAAATCCCAAGACATTCTATAAGTGTATCAATAGGAAGTGGATAACCAGGGAAAGAGTAAGGGACCAAGGGGGCAATCTGTGGGTGGAGCCAGAGGACATCGCTAGAGTGTTGAATGAATATTTCACATCCATCTTCACCCAAGAGAATGAGGATGAAGTTATCGAACTCGGGGAGAGAGACTGCGAGGTTGTTAAACAAATTGATACAGGGAGTGACAAGGTATTGGAGGTGTTGGCAGGCTTAAAAGTGGACACTCCAGGTCAGGATGATTTGTGTCCCAGACTGCTGAGGGAGGCAAGGGAGGAGATCGCCACATTATAGGAAGGATGTGATTGCACTGGAGGGGGTACAGAGGAGATTCACCAGGATGTTGCCTGGGATGAAACATTTAAGTTATGAAGAGAGGTTGGATAGACTAGGGATGTTTTCGTTGGAGCAGAGAAGACTGAGGGGTGACCTGATCGAGGTGTACAAGATTATGAAGGGCATGGACAGAGTGGATAGGGAGCAGCTGTTCCCCTTAGTTGAAGGGTCAGTCACAAGGGGATAGAAATTCAAGGTGAGGGGCAGGAGGTTTAGGGGGGATGTGAGGAAAAACTTTTTTACCCAGAGGGTGGTGATGGTCTGGAATGTGCTGCCTGGGAGGGTGGTGGAGGCGGGTTGCCTCACATCCTTTAAAAAGTACCTGGATGAGCACTTGGCACGTCATAACATTCAAGGCTATGGGCCAAGTGCTGGTCAATGGGATTAGGTAGGTAGGTCAGGTGTTTCTCACGTCTCAGTGCAGACTCGATGGGCCGAAGGGCCTCTTCTGCACTGTGTGATTGTGTGATTCTGATCCCTGAAGCCTCTTTGCATCTTCCTCACAACCCCACCCAGTTTTGTGTCGTCAGCAAACTTGGAAATATTGCATTTGGTTTCCTCATCCAACTCATTTATATATATGATGAATAGCTGGGGCCCACGCACTGTTCCCTGCGGTGCCCCACTAGTCACGGGTTGAAGACCCATTTATTCCCACTCAGATAAAAGCAACATACTGCAGATGCTGGAAATCTGAAACAAAAACAAAAAATAGCTGGAAAAACCCAGCAGGTCTGACAGCCTCTGCTGAGACAAAGACAGAGTTAACGTTTCGAGTCCGAATGACTCTTCATCAAATCTTTAGTTCTTGAAATGTTAACTCTGTCTTCCTCTCCACAGATCCATTTATTCCCAATCTGTTTCTGGTCTGTCAACCAGTCCTCAATCCGTGCCAGAATATTACCCCCAATCCCATGTGCTTTAATTTTGCCCACTAGACTCTTATGTGGGACCTTATCAAAAGCCTTCTTGAAATCCAAATACACCACATCCACTGGTTCTCCCTTATCTGTTCTACTAGTTACATCCTCAAAAAACTCCAGTCGATTAATTAAGCATGATTTCCCTTCCATAAACCTATGCTGACTTTGGCTAATCCCATTGATGCTTTCCAAGTGTTCTGTTACCACGTCTTTTATAATGGACTCCAGCATTTTCCTCACTACTATTGTTAGATTAACTGGTCAGTAATTCTCTGTTTTTTCTCTCCCTTTTTTAAATAGTGGGTTTACATTTGGCACCCTCCAATCAGTAGGAACTGCTCCAGAGTCTATAGAATTTTAGAAGATGACCAATGTATCCAATATTTCCAGGGCCACTTCCTTTAGTACTCTGGGATGTAGATTATCAGGCCCGGGGGATTTTTCAGCCTTTAACCCTATTTAATTTCTCTAGCACCATTTTTTTACTAATACTGATTTTTTTCAATTCCTCCCTCTCACTAGACCCTTGGTTCCCTGACATTTCTGGGAAATTATTTGTGTCCTCATTTGTGAAGACAGAACCAAAATTTGTGTTCAATTCTTCTGCATTTCTTTGTTCCCCATTATAATTTTCCCAGTTTCTGACTGTAAGGGACCTACATTTGTCTTCACTAATCTTTATCTCTTCACATATTTATAGAAGCTTTTACAGTCAGGTTTTATGTTCCCTGCAAGTTTACTCTCATACTCCATTTTCCCCTTCTTGATCAATCTTTTTGTCCGCTTTTGCTGAATTCTAAACTGCTCCCAATCCTTAGGCTTGTTGCTTTTTCTGGCAATTTTATATGTCTCCCCTTTGGGTCTCATACTATCCCTAATTTCTTTTGTAAGCCATGGTTGAGCCACATTTCCTGTTTTACTTTTGCGCCACAGGAATGAATAATTGTTGTAATTCATGCATATATTCCTTAAATATTAGTCATTGTCCATCCACCATCAACCCTTTTAGTAAGGTTCCCCAATCCATCATTGCCAACTCGCGCCTCATACCCTCTTAGTCCCCTTTATTTAGGTTCAGGACACGCGTTTCGGAATCAACTTCTTCACTCTCCATCCTAATGAACCATTCTATCATTTTATGGTCGCTCTTCCTCAAGGGAAGATTGTTAATTCAATTAAAAGCAAAATACTGCAGATGCTGGAAATCTGAAATAAAAACAAAAATAGCTGGAAAAACCCAGCAGGTCTGACAGCCTCTTGTGGGGAGAAAGACAGAGATAACGTTTGGAGTCCAGATGAAGAAACTCATGTGGACTCGAAATGTTAACTCTTTCTCTCCACAGATGCTGTCAGACCTGCTGGGTTTTTCCAGCAGATTGTTAACCAATCGTTTCTCATTGCACCATGTCCAGTCTAGGATAGCCTGCTCTGTAGTTGGTTCCTCAACGCACTGGTCCAAAAAAACCATCAGGTACACAATCCAGGAAATCCTCCTCCACAGTATTATCATTTGTCCAACCTAAATGTAGATTAAAGTCACCCGTGATTACAGTTGTACCCTTATTACTTGCATCTCTAATTTCCTGTTTAATGCCTTCCTTTACCTCTCTGTTACTGTTTGGAGGCCTATAATCAACCCCCACCAACGTTTTCTGCCCCTTGGTGTTTCTTATCTCCAGCTAAGCAGATTCCACATCATGTATTTCCTACCCAATATCCTTCCTCACTATTGCATCGATTTCCTCCTTTACTAACAGCGCTACCCCACCTCCTTTCCCTATTTCTCTCTCCTTCCTAAATATTGAATATCCCTGGATGTTCAGTTCCCATCCTTGGTCACCCTGCAGCCAAATCTCCATAATTGCAACTATATCATGGCCGTTTATATCTATTTGCGCTGTTAATTCATCTCCCATATTGCCAGTGCTCTACACATTACGATACAGTGCCTTCAGACTTGTCTTTTTAACCTTGTTGGCTATCTTAGTTTGATTTTACTCGATGACCCCAGTTGTTTCTCACCTTTGCTTTTTCCACCTTCCACTTTAACTTCTTACTTTCCTGTCTTTAGTTTCTATCCTCGTTTCCCCCTCCTCTGTCCCCCTGCTCAGGTTCCCACCCCCCCAGCCATTCGAGTTTAAACCCTCCCCGACAGCACCAGCATACACCCCCCACCCCCGAGAACATTGGTCCCAGTCTTGCCCAGGTGTAACCCGCCCTGTTTGTACTGGTCCCCAGAACCGGTCCCAATGTCGCAGGAATCTGAAACCCTCCCCTCTGCACCATCTCTTCAGCCACATTTTCATCTGATATATCCTGTTATTTCTACTCTCACTAGCACGTGGCTCTGGCAGTCATCCTGAGATCACTACCTTTGGGGGTCCTGCTTTTTAATTTACACCCTAACCCCCCGATATTCAGCTTGTAGGACCTCATCCCTTCTTTAACCCATGTCATTGGTACCAATATGCACCATGACCACTGGCTGTTCACCCCACACCCCTTCAGAACACCCCGCAGCCTCTCCGAGACACCCTTGACCCTGGCACCAGGGAAGTAACATGCCATCCTGGAGTCTCTTTTGCAGTCGCAGAATTGCCTGTCTCTTCCCCTTACTGTTGAACCCCCGGCCACTCTGCTTCCTCCCCTCTTGTGTAGCAGAGCTATACCTGTGGCTCCATGGACATGGCTCCTGTTGTTTTCCCTGAAGTCATCTCCCCCCACAGTATCCAAAGCTGTGTATCTGTTAGACGGGGGGGGACGGCCACAGGGGTCTCCCTGCCTTCCTCTACACTGCCTGGTAGTTACCCATCCCCTTTCCCTTCCTCTCCACACTATCTATGCCCCCCATCATTTTATACTCCTCAATCATGTCCCCCCTCAATCTCCTCTGCTCCAGGGAAAAATAACCCCAGTCTATCCAATCTCTCCTCATAACTAAAACTCTCCAGCCCAGGATGCTCTCATCTACACACCTGGTCACCTCTTTGAAAAATTCAATCAAATTAATCAGACATGACCTCCCCTTAACAAAACCATGCTGACTGTCCTTGATTAATCCCTGCCTCTCCAAGAGTAGATTAATTCTGTCCCTCAGAATTGCTTCCAATGGTCTCCCCACCACTGAGGTTAGACTGACTGGCCTGTGGTTTCCTGGTTTATCCCTTCCTCCCTTCTTGAATAACGGTACCACATTGGCTGTCCTCCAGTCCTCTGGCACCTCTCCTGTGGCCAGTGAGGTATTGGAAATTATTGCCAGCACCCCTGCTATCTCCTCCCTTGCCTCACTCAACAGCCTGGAATATATTTCATCCGGGCCTGGAGATTTATCTACTTTTAAGCCTGCCAGACCACTTAGAACCTCCTCCCTTTCTATGCTAATTTCTTTCATTATATCACAGTCCTTCTGCCTGATTTCCCTCTCACTTGTGAACACCGACATAAAGTATTCCTTTAAAACCCTACCTACATCTTCCAGCTCCACACACAAATTATCACTAAGGTCCTTAATGGGCCTGACTCTTTCCCCAGTTATCCTCTTACTCTTAATGTACATGTAAAATAACTTTGGATTTTCCTTTATTTTACCTGCCCCTTTTTTGCTCTCCTAATTTCCTTTTTAAGTCCACCCCCCACCCCCACACACATTCTATATTCCTCGAGTGCTTCTGCTGTTTTGAGCCCTCAGTATCTGACATAAGCCTCCCTTTTTCTCTTTCTCCAATCCTGTATATCCCTCAACATCCAGGGTTCCCTGGATTTGTTGGTCCCACCCTTTATCTTTACTGGAATATGTTGGCCCCGTACTCTCCCTATTTCCTCCTTGAATGAGTCCCACTACCCTAATGCAGATTTACCTAGCTGCTCCCTGTCCACTCTGGCCAAATCATATCTGATCTTATTAAAATCGGCCTTCCCCCAATTTAGAACTCTGATTTCTGGCCCATCCTCATCCTTTTCCATAACAACCTTGAATCTAACAGAATTATGATCACTATCTGCAAAATGCTCCCCCTCTGATACCTCTACCACTTGCCCGTCTTCATTCCCTAAAATTAAATGCAGGACCGCCCCCTCTCTTGTAGGACCTCCTACGTACTGGCTTCAAAAGCTCTCCTGGATGCATTTTAAGAATTCCGCTCCCTCTAAACCTATCACACTATGACTAGCCCAAATAATGTTAGGGAAGTTCAAATCCCCCACTATTACTCTCCTATTATTTTTACACTTCTCTGAAATTTGCCTACATATCTGCTCTTCTATTTCTCTGATTGTTTGGGGGCCTATAGTACACTCCCAGCAATGTGATTGCTCCTTTTTTGTTTTTACGTTCTACCCATATGGCTTCATTTGAGGAGAGTTCTAAGATGTCATCCCTCCTTACTGCTGTAATTAATTCCTTGATCAATATTGCAATACCCCCTCCTCTTCTACCTCCTTCCCTGTCTTGTCTGAAGACCCAATATCCTGGAATTTTGTTCTGCCAGTCCTGTTCCTCTCTCAACCATGTCTCTGTGACAGCAATGACATCATACTTCCATGTGTTAATTTGTGCCCTCAACTCGCCTGCCTTATTCGTCAGACAACTTGCATTAAAATAAATACCACCCAACCTTGCCAAACTCCCTTGTGCCTTCACTGGCCTATAACTTCTATGCCTTCCAGACTCACTCGCTCTCTCTTCTAACGTTGGCTGTGCAGGTTCTGTGGGGAATAGCTGGGGGAGTGGGTCGAGGCAATTTGCTCTTAGAGAGCTAGGCTGGAGAAAGGCCTCTGGTCCTGTAAACATGTAATGATTTTAAATCTGAACTGCTGCCTATTTCCTTAGAACTGAGAAATGCATATTTATGTGTCTTTCTATGCCGTTGTAAATAAGGAAAGATATTGTGGAACATCTGACAGCAGGATCTGTGCAGGAAATGACAAGTCAGCTCATAGCAGCTGAGATCCAGCTGACACTGTGGCAGACTGTCCGGCTGCTCCTGACAGGCTAGTGGTCCCACACTGTGCTGCAGCCATTCAGCTCACTCATTCACCTTCAGCTGCCTGTATTCTCCGGGAATCCATGGAATCAATTCTTATCTTTCTCCACCAACCCCCCCCCCGCCCCAACAGAAAGAAGATCCCTTCCCAGGACCTGCGCCCATCCCAGAGGAGGCAGTCAGAAAGTTCCAGCGTGGGGAACACATTAAACTGGTGAGTGCATCCTATTAGACATCAGGGAAATGACAGAGACGTGGGCTTTCACTCTCAGACATCTCTGTCCCGGACGTTATCATGTCGTTGAAGTTAAAAACAGTCAGACCAAAATGATCCATAAATCAGGAATATTATACATCTCCTCACTGTACAATCCATCACTCTGGAATAATACTACACCTCTCACTGTACAATCCATCACTCTGGAATAATACTACACCCCTCACTGTACAATCCATCACTCTGGAATAATACTACACCCCCTCACTGTACAATCCATCACTCTGGAATAATACTACACCCCTCACTGTACAATCCATCACTCTGGAATAATACTACACCCCTCACTCTGTACAATCCATCACTCTGGAATAATACTACACCCCATCACTGTACAATCCATCACTCTGGAATAATACTACACCCCTCACTATACAATCCATCACTCTGGAATAATACTACACCCCCTCACTGTACAATCCATCACTCTGGAATAATACTACACCCCTCACTATACAATCCATCACTCTGGAATAATACTACACCCCTCACTATACAATCCATCACTCTGGAATAATACTACACCCCCTCACTGCACAATCCATCACTCTGGAATAATACTACACCCCCCTCACTGTACAATCCATCACTCTGGAATAATACTACACCACCTCACTGTACAATCCATCACTTTGGAATAATACTACACCCCTCACTATACAATCCATCACTCTGGAATAATACTACACCCCTCACTATACAATCCATCACTCTGGAATAATACTACACCCCCTCACTGTACAATCCATCACTCTGGAATAATAATACACCCCACACTGTATAATCCATCACTCTGGAATAATACTACATGCCTCACTATACAATCCATCACTCTGGAATAATACTACACCCCTCACTATACAATCCATCACTCTGGAATAATACTACACCCCCTCACTGCACAATCCATCACTCTGGAATAATACTACATCCCCCTCACTGTACAATCCATCATTCTGGAATAATACTACACCTCCTCACTGTACAATCCATCACTCTGGAATAATACTACACCCCTCACTATACAATCCATCACTCTGGAATAATACTACACCCCTCACTGTACAATCCATCACTCTGGAATAATACTACACCCCTCACTCTGTACAATCCATCACTCTGGAATAATACTACACCCCACACTGTACAATCCATCACTCTGGAATAATACTACACCCCTCACTATACAATCCATCACTCTGGAATAATACTACACCCCCTCACTGTACAATCCATCACTCTGGAATAATACTACACCCCTCACTATACAATCCATCACTCTGGAATAATACTACACCTCCTCACTGTACAATCCATCACTCTGGAATAATAATACACCCCACACTGTATAATCCATCACTCTGGAATAATACTACACCCCTCACTATACAATCCATCACTCTGGAATAATACTACACCCCTCACTATACAATCCATCACTCTGGAATAATACTACACCCCCTCACTGCACAATCCATCACTCTGGAATAATACTACACCCCCCTCACTGTACAATCCATCACTCTGGAATAATACTACACCTCCTCACTGTACAATCCATCACTCTGGAATAATACTACACCCCTCACTATACAATCCATCACTCTGGAATAATACTACACCCCTCACTCTGTACAACCCATCACTCTGGAATAATACTACACCCCACACTGTACAATCCATCACTCTGGAATAATAATACACCTCTCACTATACAATCCATCACTCTGGAATAATACTACACCCCCTCACTGTACAATCCATCACCCTGGAATAATACTACACCCCCTCACTGCACAATCCATCACTCTGGAATAATACTACACCCCCCTCACTGTACAATCCATCACTCTGGAATAATACTAGACCCCATCACTGTACAATCCATCACCCTGGAATAATACTACACCCCCTCACTGTACAACCCATCACTCTGGAATAATACTACACCCCCTCACTGTACAACACATCAGTCTGGAATAATACTACACCCCTCACTATACAATCCATCACCCTGGAATATTACTACACCCCCTCACTGCACAATCCATCACTCTGGAATATTACTACACCCCATCACTGTACAATCCATCACCCTGGAATAATACTACACCCGCTCACTGCACAATCCATCACTCTGGAATAATACTACACCCCCTCACTG